>BTPG01000007.1:164449-171949 GCA_036245525.1 Semisulcospira habei
GGGTTGGTGCCAGCACGCAGCCCTGCTTTACGCCGTTGAGAATAGGGAATGGTTCTGAGAGGTCATTGTTGAGTCTGACCTGGCCTTGCTGGTCCTCGTGTAGCTGGACAATCATGTTGAGGAACTTTGGGGGACAGCCAAGTCGCTCCAGGATCTGCCACATGCCTTGCCTGCTCACAGTGTCGAACGCTTTTGTTAGGTCGACAAATGTTACGTACAGCCCTTTGTTCTGCTCGCGGCACTTCTCCTGTAGCTGTCTCAGCACAAAGACCATATCGGTGGTGGTCCTGTTTGCTCTGAAGCCACACTGGCCCTCTGGGAGTTGGTCTTCAGCGATGGCAGGTACCAGCCGATTCAGGAGCAGCCTTGCAAGGATTTTCCCAGCAATGGACAGCAGGGTAATTCCCCGATAGTTGGAACAGTCAGACTTCTCGCCTTTGTTCTTGTACAGGGTGATAACGACTGCATCACGGAGATCTTTTGGTAGTGTTCCTTCCTCCCAGCAGCAAAGAAAGAGGTCATGGAGCTTGTTGTGCAGTGCTGTGCCTCCATGTTTCCAGACCTCTGGCGGTATTCCATCAATGCCTGCTGCTTTGCCACTCTTGAGCTGGTGGATGGCTGTGAGGGTCTCTTCAGTGGTGGGCGGTTCGTCCAATTCAATCTTTACTGGGAGGTGTGGGATTTGTAGGACGACTGCTTCTTGAACAGTGCGCTCAGCGCTGAAGAGGCTCTGAAAGTATTCCGACCAGCGGTTCAAGATGGAGGTATTATCTGTGAGGAGTGCCTGGCCATTCGCGCTTCGCAGGGGACTTTGTACCAGGTGCCTGGGGCCATACACTGCTTTCAGTGCTTCGTAGAAGCCCCTGTAGTCACCATTGTCAGCACAAAGCTGGGTCCTCTGTGCAAGTCTGGTCCACCACTCATTCTGGAGATCTCTGAGCTTGCGCTGGAGACTGCTGCAGACGAGGCGGAAGGCAGACTTCTTCACAGGGCAGGAAGGCTGGGCTAGGTGGGCCTGATGGGCGGCTCTTTTTTTTTGCTAGGTGTTCCTGGATCTCTACATCGTTTTCGTCAAACCAGTCTTTGTTCTTCTTTCTGGCGAAACCCAAGACTTCTGCAGAGGATTTTGCAATAGCAGTTTTCAGTTGTTCCCAAAGTGTTTCAGGGGAGGAGTCTACTGGGTCCGCTGTGTCTTTGAGCCTGCGCTGTAAATCTGTCTGAAAGGCAGCTTTCACATCATCACGCTGAAGGCTGGCAACATCAAGCTTTTTCTTGGGGGGCCCCCATTTCTTGGGTTTTGGCTTGAAGTGGAGCCTGAGTTTGCAGCGGACAAGGCGGTGGTCAGTGTGGCACTCTGCGCTGGGCATCACTCTGGTGAGGAGGACGTCACTGCGGTCCCTCTGACGCACTAGGACATAGTCGATAAGGTGCCAGTGTTTGGAGCGAGGATGCATCCAGGTGGTCTTTCGACTGTCCTTTTGCTGAAAAGTAGTATTGGTGATGACCAGTTGCTGCTCCGCACAGAACTCCAACAGTAGGCGGCCATTGTCATTGCAGTTCCCAACGCCATGCTTGCCGAGGACTCCTTTCCAAGCTTCAGAGTCCTGGCCCACTCTGGCGTTGAAGTCGCCAAGGATGATGACTTTGTCGTCTGCAGGGGTACTCTGTAGGAGGCTGCGCAGGTCAGTGTAAAACTTGTCCTTTTCAGCAGGCTCTGCCAGGAGGGTTGGGGAGTACACACTGAGAAGGGTGACGTGCTGCTGGTGTCTCAGTGGGAGGCGCATGGACATGATGCGGTCTGAGTGGCCCGTTGGTAGGTTTTCCAGCTTAGTCGCAATGGATGTCTTGACCATGAAACCCACGCCTGAAAGCCGTCTTTCTGATGCAGGCCTGCCTGACCAGTAGAGGGTGTACCCAGCACCAAGTTCTTGGAGGCTGCCTTCGTCCGGAAGGCGTACTTCGCTGAGCGCGGCGATGTCGATGTTTAGCCTCCGCAATTCATGGGCAATGAGGGCGGAGCGACGTTCAGGGCGTCCGCTGTCTGCTTTGTCGAGCATGGTTCGGACGTTCCAGCATGCTACGTTGAGTCCGGTCGTGGTCGTCATGAGAGTGGATCCGTTATTCTTTCTTGTTTTTTGACCGCAGGAGAAGATGCCCGTTGACCGCGGCTAGCCAACTGGGGTTGCGAGGGGACGAGCTTTGGTTAGGCCACCTTTTCTAGGCCCCTCTCCGTGTGGAGCAAGCAGTGCTGTCCCTAGAGAAGGCTGCTTGGTCGTTCAGGGTGTGCCGAGTGATGTTGTCATCCCCAGGTCAACATCAGGCGACCAATATCCTGAACCGCCTGCATGCAGGTTTGAGACTGCGGCTTCCAGTGACATCTTTCACCTGCCGTTTCGCCCCTCGCCCGTCGCTACAGGACTTGGAATGGTCAGTGTCATGGTCCATGGACGTTTCCTAAAGCCTGCGCGGTAGAGCTTTTTGGTGGAGTGCAGTGTGCGCAGTACTGGCCCCACCCTTTAAACCCTTGGTTCATCTGCCATGGCCTAGCGAGCTGGGACGATGGCATCGAGGTCCTCGGGTCGTAGGTTTTATATCAGACTGTCCTTGTCCTAGTCTCTGGCTCAAAAGCCTTCCCCGGAGACACGGGGGCTTTGATGTCAGGGGTTTCCTCCCTTAGCCTTTCCGCAGCCAAGCGGCCAGGCCTGCAAGGCAGCAGGCGACTCGTGGAGGGCGGGGTCGTCTATGTCCCGTGCAGATGTGAACATCTGCCCACTGCCCACAACGCATTTGAACGCATATAAAGAGAGAGACTGCGAAAGGGCAGACACTGAAATGAACGTTAGTAAGTATGAAGTATATACTGAACTGTTGTGCACAATCCAGACCCAAAAAGTGACTGCCCAGCGGGTATTGACTGCCAGGCGGGTATAATGCAAAGAAGCACCCAACGGAGAAAGAAATGTGCTTAGGAAAAGACATGTAGTTACAAAACAAATTATTAATATTTCGGGTAAATACCCTTTTCCAAAATAGAGAAACAAACAAAAAGAGCCTGAAATCAGTCGCTACTTATCTTCATATATCGCAGACGGAATGTGGCAACTCAACAGGCCACAAACATGTGGCAACTCAACAGGCCACAAACATGTGGCAACTCAACAGGCCACAAACATGTGGCAACTCAACAGGCCACAAACATGTGGCAACTCAACAGGCCACAAACATGTGGCAACTCAACAGGCCACAAACATGTGGCAACTCAACAGGCCACAAACATGTGGCAACTCAACAGGCCACAAACATGTGGCAACTCAACAGGCCACAAACATGTGGCAACTCAACAGGCCACAAACATGTGTTGCCAATTCCTTCTGCAATATAATTATGAAGATAAGTAGCGACTGATCTCTCTATTTCTTTGTTTGTCTATTTCGAAAAAGGGTATTTACCCGAAATATAAATATTTTGTGTTGTAACTGTTTTTTCTAAGCGTGTTTCTTTCTCCGCTGGGTACTTCTTTGAACTGTCGTACGTTTTAGTGTGAACTGAATTAGACTTATACAGTTCCTAGCAAAGCTGTGAAACATGCTTCATTCAGTGATGCTGTAGCTTCAGCATCTTTCTATCTTGCCTCCCAGACGCAGCAGCAAAATGCCTGTTGTCTCTCAGAGTGAAGTGTAGTCGTATGTTCAGATCCATTTTCAGATATGATTATGTTCATCCTTGTTTGCGCGAATTTTGACAATTAGACGCCGCACAATAGTTGCCGTTACCCGAGGCTCTGGCTCTACTGCTCGCCATTTTGCAGCAGCAGCAGCAGCCGACCAGTCGGGCAAGGGGGTAGTGGCAGACTGGAATGCAGGCGGCCTGGTTTCACTATTTCGCGGCCGAAGTGCTTTCAAGTCTCTCTTTCCGTCGGGGTATACTCTCAGTTGGTTGCACATACGATATAAAACTCATATCAACAGTGTGGACATAGAAAAGCGTATTTCTGATATGTATGAAGGGTACATATTTGTTAATCCACGATATCTGCAATTGTCTCAACTGAACTGTTTTTTTTTTATTGTTTCGAAAACCAAAGGCTTTGCAGCTGGCAATGATATCTCCAGCAACTTCAGAAATGAAATGTGCACCACATACGCATCAAAATAATATACTGATGTCCACATAATTATTTGTATATGCACAATACTAGGCAACTGTGCATCTAATCGTACACTTTAACCAGTAAAATCTCCCTTAGCCGAAAGATGGTAAACACAGGGTCGCTGGATCTCTGGAAGAAGCTGTCTGATCTTCAACGGCCTTTTCACATGCGAATCTATGCCTTTTGTAGACGGAGGGTTCTGGATATGTGAATACAACCGCAAGAATCCTCTCATTTAGGGGAGCTAATGTGGATGTAAATAGGGTCGCAAAACGCCGCACAGATTCTCGTGAGCTGACTCAGCTTGTGAAGGTGCACGGGGCTCTATGTCAAGCGCAGTTGAAATCATCTGACCTAGACACGTTTTCCAGCCAGAATGAAGAGGGGACCAAAATAAAACAAAATAACAAAAAAAAAAAAAAAAAAAAAAAAAAAAAAAAAGGGGGGGGGGGGAGGGGGGGGGGGGGACAATGTTGCGAGTGACCTAAACATAAACACGGAGCAGCGCTGATGTCGGCTTACTGAGTTTCCGACCTCACCCCGCGGTCAGGGGGTATCAGATTGCACATGTCGTCATTCACTGCCGGAGTGGAAAGCCTCACTCATGAGCACGCCCCTCTGGCGTGTGTCATTCATCACCCGTATTACTGCCCTACAGCTAACCCTGACCCTGATGTCACTCTCTGGTTTTTAAGACCCATCGATTTATAGAACGGACTTTATAGGACGGGTCGCGGTGGGCAAATTTAATAGCCTGTCCATGATGTCAAGGTAGAGGGGTAGTTGCATAGCAGAGATCCGTATCAGGATAGGTACAGCAACATCCGCAATGGCCAGGCTGGACAGGATATGGCGAAGTAACTCCATCAGCTTCACCATCAAGTACAGGCTTTACAAGTCCCTCGTAGTGTCTATTCTACTCTACGGCTGTGAGACTTGGACACTGCTTGCAGACTCAGAAAAGAAAATCCAGGCCTTTGAGAACAAGTGCCTGAGGAAGTTGCTCCGCATCTCGTACCGCGAGCACAAGACCAACGAATATGTACGGAGCATCATCACTTCCCTGGTGGGCCCACATGAACCCCTTCTGGCAACCGTGAAACGGCGCAAGCTTGCTTGGTTTGGCCACGTGACCCGACACAACACCTTGTCCAAGACTATCCTCCAAGGCACTCTCGAAGGAAGTCGTCGGCGAGGTCGTCAGAGAAAGAGTTGGGTCGCAAACATAAAAGAATGGACCGAACTCGAGATGCCAGACTTGCTTGCCACCGCCCAAAATAGAACTCAGTGGAGAGCACTGTCTGTTGCTGCTGCCTTTCAGTCCCCCCAACGCCCAGTTCGGGCAAGGGACTGATGATGATGATGATGATGATGATGTCAAGGGAGGGCAGGCTAAACCTCTAACAATTGAAGTAACAAGATAAAATGACGTCATGTCTAGTTACGCCAAAGACAATACATTATAAGACAAATAGTCACTCCTTCATATAATGTACAGCTTTCTCAGTCGCCACGCGCCCCTCTTTCAAGCGAGCACGTGTTCCGGCCGGGAAACTCCCTCTCTGTGAGAAACTGACGTGTAATTGATAGCGGTACCCACCCCATCGCAGATGAAGCAGCGCGGCTCGCCATTGGCTGTTGCCAGGGGGTTATACCACGGTTGCTAGTTGTTACGATGAAGCCTGGCGCCCACTGATCAGTCTCGCACGCCCATTGACCAATCGCGGAGGAGCAGAATCCGAGAAAATCGTATGCGCCTTCCTTTGCCCGAGGTGAGGCGCTCAGATTTGAGTGAATAAAGCTGATTTGTAATGATTAACACGTGACATAGATTCTCATGAGTCCCTACGGCTGTGAGGGGTCCTATGTTTCTTGCAGATGGCACAGGCTGGCCGTTGTGTCTTACCTGGTACTCTATACGCTCCACTGATGGGTACTGTGCCTCAGTCATAGTTTGTATCTGACCCTCAGTCAGTGGTTGTTCCGTCGTCTTCAGCCGGTCAGCTTCAGTATCGGTCATCTCTCCAGTGCCTTGTGTTTCTATGTCCGACGCTTGTGGGAGACACCTGTGACAGTAGACTGTGGATACTACAAGCTGTGAATGAAGGGCCAGAGCAGAAGACAGTCCACCAGTACGGACAGCGACCAGCGGCCGGGTTTGACAGGTAAGCGGTTAACTATTTAAGTTCATTATTAATGATCATTAACTCATTCTACCCGACGGCCGTATTTAATAAATGTTGGCGACGTATTCTAATGACTATGCACCAATTGCAGGCGATGGATCGACCATGATAATTCAAGGGTAGTGCCAGATTAGCATGGCGCCAACAGGCGCCAAGCTAATCTAATAATAATAATGTACATTTATTTAGCGCTTAACTTGACCTCCAAATAAATGGTGCTCTAAGCGCTTTACAGGATCAAAAATCACAGAACAAGAAGTACTAGAAAGAAAACGCTATACTTAAAGTACATGAATAAATGTTACTGACTAAAGTGACACTCAAAAGCTCACACTCACACATACACACACACACCGTTAAAAGAACAGTTACTGCCAAAGATTGCTAACGCACTGCAAATGCATCTAACTGTGTGCATAAGAAAACAGATAGGTCTTGAGCAGTGATTTTAAAGCAGAGTTGGGGCATGTCTGACAGGGGCTGGAAGTTCGTTCCAGGTGACTGGACCGAAATAAGAAAAGGCACGCTGGCCCTGGCTAGACTTCTTTCGCCTAGGAACCCTAAAAATACGCGTGTCTGAACGGAGGGATCTTGTAGGCGTGTAAATATGAACCCGGCAGGTCGGACAAATATGGCGGAGCAGAACCGGTAATAGCATTGTAACAAATGACAGACCTTGTACACAATTCTTTGAGATACAGGCAGCCAGTTCAGGTCGACAAGTAAGGGTGTTATGTGCTCACGTTTGGTACTCTGTAAATTAGTCGGGCAGAGCAGTTCATAACTCTTTGAAGTTTATCAAGAAGATTCTGAGGAACGCCAGCCAAAAGGGAATAACAAAAATCAATGCGTGAAAGCCGAAACAAGGGAAGTAACCAGCGTTTTAGTTGCTTCGGTAGTGAGAAGGTGTCGAATTGAACTGATCTTTCTGGCACGACCCTTGAATTATCAAGGTCGACTCATCTCCAGCTGCAGTGCGTCAGGGTTGAATGGGTCTAATGATCAGTACATTGCTGTTCTGTTCTCAGAAAAACGACAGGCCGGCATGAAAACATGAATTATACACAAAACCACACTGACTGGTATGACCACACTTGACCGCTCAGTGATCACGAATTGCGCATCTGAATCTGGACCGCGCGCTGACCGCCATTCGCGTTAACA
>BTPG01000007.1:179449-214449 GCA_036245525.1 Semisulcospira habei
AGTTACATTAAACCAGATTCTGGTCTATGTCGCATGGCATGTGGTGCCTCTGTCAGAGAAACTCTCCCACCTGAACACCATTCAATCTGCCATCAGTGCAATCCTTAGACACTAGCTAAGTCAAACCCAAACCGACACCATTGAATGTTGCTGCATCTTTATGTTATGGCCCATTATGTGTAGCGCGTCGTTGTAGCGTTCACTATGCTGTTGATGTGTTGGATCATGCATATCTGATGCCATGAAAAACAGACTAGATATGGTCAGAATGCCTCCATAATTGGCATGTACATCAAGTAATATATCTGCTTTTCAGAAATGTTGCATTTTAAGCACAGGCACATGCAAGTTTGTTTTTTTTATCATTTTTTTTTTCATTACCCACCGCCCTACTTTTTCTGTTTTTCCAAGTTTACATACACATGCAATACAGTCATACTGACTCCCGGTGGGCTGGGCAACTGAAAAAGGTTACCATAATACTGACATTGATGAAAAATGAGCTTTCAGACCCAAGGCCATTTCCTTGCGTATCTCAGGGCAGCCAAAAAGACAACACCCAGGCATCCTCATTGACCCTGTTGTCTGGTGACAACAAGCAGGAATAGGCCTGTAACCAGCTGCCATGCCCTATATGCTGCTTGCAATCTTTTCCTCAATCAAAAGGAGCCATGAAACAGCTGTGCAATTTAAACATTAAGTCTACTGAGCTATCCTACAGCCAAAACACCACACAAAACAGCCAAAACTATGCTACATGGGAATCACCCCATATCCAAACAAGTGTCTGGAGTGCTTATTTAGGAGTTAGCAGAGAAAAATGGTTATGTACAGTTCATTTTTATATAAAACACACTTGTCAGAGTCTCATAAGAACTCAACTCAAGTTGCAAATGCAGCAGTCATGTGTGTGCCAAACCTGTGAACACTCCTGTAAACACCGCAACTGCTAGTCCCATAACAACGCACTGATATGAGGCAGTGTAAAAGTGCTTGTGTTTGTCTATTTATTTTGGCGGCTGATTTCACTCCGAGGTCAGCTGTCTGATGAAATGAACCTGCTGACACTGTTTCATTGTAGTTTTGATCTTAACCTTTGACCTTAACTCCCCTCCCCCCCCCGGGCCACCCACTCCCACAACTTCAATCCCTGAATGAGTGCATTTTTGTCATGCATTAAGCAAACTGAACGCCCCAAACCCCACCCCTTTCAAGGTCAAAGGTCACAGCTCAAGGAGGAAGGCCAGACTCATGACTAACTGTAAGACAACAAATAAATGAACAAACACGGTAAACATGGGCCACAGTGCAGGTAAACATGGTGTTGCCACGGAAAACATGCAAAAACACCTATAAAACTGCAAAGAAAGCATTTTTTTTTTGGTGCATAATTTCAAATCTTTCATGATTTTCTCAGTTTTCCAACTGCAAAAGTCCAAACTCAATGACATGGTTACATTAAACCAGATTCTGGTCTATGTCACATATGGCATGTGGTGCCTTTGACAAGCCATAGTACACAGTGGGCCTCCCCTGCAGTCCCATCTTAGTCTGTCCCAGTCATCCCCTAATATTTCAATCCCCTAAACAACACTACCGCCCACTTGCTGCACATTTGCTATGCACAAAATCCAAACAAACAAACAAATAACACATCACCCGTCTCATTTCCTGGCTATCAACAAGATTCTGTACCAACCCTACACATGATCCAAGCGCAGCCAAAACTGGTACACACCTCAACTCACCATCCGCTTATCAACTCAAACTAGGCCAAAAAGAGTCCGCTGGTTAAGCCAAGACTGGTATGAATCAAAGCACCAAACATGTCTCTTCTCACCTAGCAAGAGATTTAAGCAAATTCCAACATACTGCCTCTGTACAAAATGTACTGCCTAACCTGCCTCATTTGAACATTTGAATATAACGTGACCGACAAGTAGAGCAACGCGGACAAACCACCACTGAGCCAATGGGTGAACATTCGTACCGCTAAACTTTTGAGTGCTGGAGTGAGCGTCCTTTAGTTTTGCGCGCCGACCAACTCATTAAGAAAGTAAATAGATTTTTTTTTTTTTACATTGCCGAGTCCAAAAAGTGGAGTTATGTTTGCATTTCACATTTTTTTGGCTGTTAAATCAGTCTGCCATAGTTTTGCAAGCTTCAGTTCAGTTTTTGCAATGGCGGGATCAATTTCAGGTGTTGCGGATCACGAGTCAAACAAACTACTGTCGGTGACCGTGTGACAGCTTTAGTAGTTTGCCCTAGCATTTCAGTTGCGCAAAAGAGAGTTAACGAATGTGTTTTATTCCCAGGAGCCGTCAAATACAAGGAAAGTCGTCGGTCAGTGGGTGTGTCTGTGCCCACACGCCGGCCCAACTGACGACTTGTACCCTGAAATGTATTTGAAAGGAGGGGGGGGGGGGGTGAGGGGGTAATAATAAATAAATAAATCAGCGCATTGATGAAGCTGACTTGTACTTTGGAAAACAGAAGATAGAGGTTGAAAACCCTTTAACCCATATCATACTGAGGCTAAAAGCTTCAAACTTGTACACTGCCATATGCAAGCCTACATTATAGTACTTATAGATAAGGATATAGACCGATGGCTTTAGTTGAAGGGTGGTGCCAGAAAAGCTTGGCGCCTAAAGGCGCCAAGCTATTCTGGCACTACCCTTGAACTATTTTAGTCAAACTTATTTGACATACCGGTGTATTCCGAATGATAAGGGTTAAATTAGATACAAGGAACTAATACTATGACTTGTACTTTTAGTTCTACTCAATATTGATGCCGATAACAAGGAACTAATACTATGACTTGTACTTTTAGTTCTACTCAATACTGATGCCGATAACAAGGAACTAATACTATGACTTGTACTTTTAGTTCTACTCAATATTGATGCCGATAACAAGGAACTAATACTATGACTTGTACTTTTAGTTCTACTCAATATTGATGCCGATAACAAGGAACTAATACTATGACTTGTACTTTTAGTTGTACTCAATATTGATGCCGATAACAAGGAACTAATACTATGACTTGTACTTTTAGTTCTACTCAATATTGATGCCGATAACAAGGAACTAATACTATGACTTGTACTTTTAGTTCTACTCAATATTGATGCCGATAACAAGGAACTAATACTATGACTTGTACTTTTAGTTCTACTCAATATTGATGCCGATAACAAGGAACTAATACTATGACTTGTACTTTTAGTTGTACTCAATATTGATGCCGATAACAAGGAACTAATACTATGACTTGTACTTTTAGTTCTACTCAATATTGATGCCGATAACAAGGAACTAATACTATGACTTGTACTTTTAGTTCTACTCAATATTGATGCCGATAACAAGGAACTAATACTATGACTTGTACTTTTAGTTCTACTCAATATTGATGCCGATAACAAGGAACTAATACTATGACTTGTACTTTTAGTTCTACTCAATATTGATGCCGATAACAAGTGAACATGATCCAGCAGCCAGATGCATAGATCCTCTCGAGCCTTTGCAGATGCAGGGACTCATGAGGATCTCTGCATCTTGCTGATTCCACCTGGTATCCATGTTGCTTGGATGCACTGGGTTCTATGTCAATGAATTAAGTCTTTGCCTACTATGCATTTTGCTGATGTCACCTTGTATCCATGTTCCCTGGATGCACTGGGTTCTAGGTCATTGACTGAATTAAGTCTTTGCCTACTATTACTAAGCAACTTTTCTGTATGATGTACTTCTGACGCTAAGCAGTTTTGTTCAAAGATGATATCTGGATGTGGTGCACATGCCAAGTAAGGCTCTTTTAATGCCACATTCGGTGCTAAGATTAGCCAAGCACAAGCACTTCAAGCGCGCCTTGGTTTTGGAGGGGATCTCGCTGCCCACAGTGTTCCAGGGGAAATAATCTTGTGGCGGTTGATGTCGACATCCGTAGGTGAAGTGTGTGAACAAAGATTTCAGAAATACATTCTGTATCCACTGGCGTTGAAGAGGTTAACCCATTTAGACCTGTGTCTCTACAGCAGGAGATGGATTGACCATGATAATTAAAGGGTAATGCCAGATTAGCTTCAGGCGCCAAGCAAATCTGGCACTACCCTTGAATATCATAGTCAATCCATCCCCAGCAACTGGTACATAGTCATTATATTATATAGGCAACACCTCCAAAATTTGCGAAAAGGGACCTTCGTGCTAAAACGGTTAAGATATTTGGTGTATGTTTCTCTTGCCTTCAAGGTAACACAGTTTTCATATCATACCGAGGCTAAAAGCTTCACATTTGTACACTGCCATAAATATGCAAGCTACATTATCATAGTACTTCTCTCTTGGCTTTACATCGCGAACGAAGATTGTATAGATACGTATATAGACCAATGGCTTTAGTTCAAGGGTAGTACCAGAATAGGGTGGAGGTTTGCACATCAAGTAGCGCTTAGTAGCTCCATCCTTACAGCGGCGCCTTGAGCATCTTTAATTAGATGGATATTTGCGCCCCGGAGGCACCATACCATACCATACCATACCATACCATACCATGGAGGTGCCAAGCTATTCTGGCGCTACCCTTGAACTATTTTATTTTTTTAGTCAAACTTATTTCACACACTGGGTGTATTCCGAATGACAAGGGTTAAGTGTATTGATAGTAACATTTTCTATTTATATCACCCTGCCTTCAATATTGGGTTTTGTAAATAAATGTCTGTACAGATCTGTAAAAACTAGTCCAAAGAGTTGTAGCAGGGGAGATAATCTAGTTCAGTGTTTTAGCGCAGTGACACCAATTTTCCCCTAGCACGCCGCAGGCTCATTGAGTTAACGATGCTGCCATTGTCAGAGCGAGTAAGTACGTCAGCCAGCAAAAGGCATAGATTCTCATGAGCCCTTTGGGACAGCAGGGGCTCATGATGATCTGTGGCTCCTGCAGATTGATAGAAGTTTGCCTACACAGTCTATAACTCAACTGACAGAGAAAAAAAGGTCCCTGAATTCCGGCAAGGGTGGGTGCGAGTCAGTTATCATCAAGCTGTCGTGAGAGATATCTGGCACATAATTATCAAACCCGCCGAGACCGTATTTCCTCCCTTTTGCTCCTCCTCCTGCGGCTTCAGTTTTTCAGTTCACGGATAGTACGACTGTGTCTTCACTTATTAATACCGTGTATACACTATTTAGTTATAACCATTTTTACACTTTATTATCACTAGGCTGTTGTTTTCTCTCTCTCTCTCTCTCTTAATAAAGTTTCATTTCATCTCTCTTTCTCTCTCAAAGAATGTTGTAGTTTAGCAAGGACAAACACGAAAAGAGGCCTGTGCGCCTATTGTTTCCCAAAAAATGCGCTAACCCGTACACGCACTAAAAAAATTCTAAAGTTCATTCTTTTAAAAATGAAGTTGATGCGAATTTTCAATGATTTCACACAAGTTCACCTTACTTTGCGCACGCAGTCAAGGAGACAAAGGACAAAAAGGAAGGGACTAACGGCGGGACGGCTGCGTCTGCCGTCCGCTGTGATATAAACAATTCCGCGATAACGCGGATGCTAATAAGGAGCTCGTGGGGCCATGTGTTTTTGGAGCTGTAGCGACTACCTCATTGCAGAGTAATCTCCGAGCGGTTCAAGATATAACTGAGTAGAAAACAGAATACTTCGGCCGGCCGCCTTGACAGCAACAATCGGCTGCAAACTTTCGATAATGACTCACGAGTTGCTGGCACGGTTTGAACACAACAATAATAATAAACACACAGTATGGTAATCTAACTGCAGTGGACAAAACGGTCAATAATAACAAAACGGTCAATAATAATTAAGATACGTTTAGTACAAAAATTTACGAAGACTTCTCACGGTAAGTTTTATTTTGTGCACGCAGTCAAAGACCGAGGGAGACAAAAAGGAAAGGAGCTGGGTCTGGCGTCCGCTGTAATATAAACAATTCCGCGATAACGCGGATGCTACAGAGGTCGTGGGGCCATGTGTTTTAGGAGGGGTAAGGAAATGCCTCAGTGCACAGAGATCTCCGAGCGGTTCAAGATATAACTGTACATATAACATTGTTCTCTCTATTGCGCTTTGTGGGTGCCCAGCACATTGTGCCAATCAGAATAATTGTCCAGGCTGAATCAAAACATTGTATGGTTTAACGTATGCAAAATATTAGTGTGACTCGATCCACACTGAAGGTACAGCTAGCTGCAGGTAGGTGGACAGTTATCTGCGTACAATTATTAGATTTAGAATAGGTTACTTTGTTTTTATTGGACTATAATATCATGCACTAGTGAGGGATGTGGAAAAAGTCTAACCAATTAATTAACCAGGTAATTAAAAAGCTGAGCACTAGGTTGGCCAAAATAAGTCGACTATTTGTTGGCTCCAAATGTTTGCCATTTTTTAATGAAATAATAACGAAGAAGAAGAATAAGTTAATTGTTTTAGCACCAAGGTCCCATTTCTCCAATTTTGGAGGTGTTGCCTAATGACTGTGTACCAGTTGCAAGGGATGGATTGACTTTGATAATTCACGGGTAGTGCCAAATTAGTTTGGCGCCTTAAGGCGCCAAGCTAATATGGCACTACCCTTGAATTATCATTGTCAATCCATCCCCTTCTGCAAGGTCCTGGGCCTTTATGGGTTCACTGTTGGCGTTTAAATCTTTGCAGATGTTGAAAGCAAGAAAACTAAGAAAATGTAGAATATGATGTTCATTTATTCATGTATTCATTTACTTACTATTACTTACTAAAGGGGCACGCCTGACTTTTAATGCTTCTGTTCGCAAAAAGCTTTTACTGGGATTCGGTATATATAGACAGTGACCACTCTATTGTCCCACTAAATGCTTTCTTTGGTCCGTTCAAAGCGAAAAGAGGTCCACCGTAATCTTGTGACTGAACGCCATGAAACGATTGCTTCTGATAGGCGATGGTAGCTGACGTCATAACTATTCTATACGACCTTAGGTCATCTGCATTATTATAACCAATCAGAGAAAAGATGGCGGATGAACCAGCGAAGAAAACCGGCCACTGAAGAAAGTATCATCGACTCGCGCCGACAATGACAGACTCAAAACCAGGGCCGGACCTGGGAAAAGTCGATGGGGGGGTTACAGATTCAGTATAAAGCGAAGGCGCGAAGCGCCGAGCCTTCTAGGGGTGTCCGGGGGCATGCCCCCCCGGAATTTTTTTTTTTCAAGGATGCAAAATGGTGCAATCTGGTGCAATCTGAGCCTATTTGTGATGGTCTGGGGACTTTGAGCTTTTTGAACAATCGAACTGACAAACTCTGGGGTACAAAAATTATCACCTGCCCCTCCCTTAAAAAAAACACCCACACCCACACCCACACACACACACAAACATTTATTTATCAACAGAGATGTTTTGTATACTATTATTATTCACTACTTTTCGTTGATCGTTAACGGTATAAAGCTTTACCTTGTAGTTTATGAACATCAGGGCCCTGCTTTCACTTCAGTTCAGTCTTGCTGCACTAGGTTCCTCGGCATTAGTACCATTTGTGAATTGTATCTTCTGGCAAAACAGTTCACTGCCTCTTTGAAGTCAATATCAACATCCCTGTGCACTTTCAGTAAAGCAAGTGCATTGAGTCTCTGTTGCCCCATTGTAGAGCGCAGGTAGTTTTTCAGGTTGCGCAACTGACTGTTTGAACGCTCACACTCGGCAGTAGTGACAGGCAGGGTGCAAAGGTTCTTTAGCATGATGAACAGGTTGGGATAAAAATCCCTGTCACAGTGTTTCAGTGCTTCTGATGCCGTGGATGGGATGATAGCTGTCGCATTCTCAGCAGCACTTCGCCATTTGCAAACCCACCGTTGGTATTCTGCATCAAGGGTAGCGTTGTCTGGTAGGTCAGACTCCCACAACATTGCCAGTGTCTTCACCCCTTCTGGAACCTGCATGAAACCATCCTGGTTGTCTATTAAAGTGCTTGGCACCAGACAGAGACCATCAACTGCTAGGTCAGCATTTTTGAACCTCGAGTCCAATTCGGTTGACAGGTGTTCCAAGAAAGAAATGGCAATGCTAATCTTGAAATATTCTTCTGGAGTGGCCGCAGGTTGGTTGTCACGGAGAGTCTGGCGGGATGCTTGACGAGGAACAACAACATCAGTTGTCAAAGCATTTGCCATTTTGCTGACTTCACCAAACCAGGCAACGAACGCTGTGTCGACATCTCTTCTAATAGAAGACATGCAGTTACTGACCTCTTTGATTTCCCTGTAGGCATCGACAACATCTTTTGTTCTTTTCTGGAGCTTCACTGTCAAGGGTTTTAAGTAACGCAAACAATTGCGGACGACAACGAATGCAACGAGGAAAACACTGCTGCTCAAGGTGTGGAGAAAGCCAGTTGCCTTGGTCAATGTCTCACTGTCCCAATTGTCACTGTCTTCACACATTTGTCCCAAACAGTCGTGAACAACCAGGAAGAGAGATGTGTAAACCTCCAGTGCTTCATGTTTTTCTACCCATCTTGTTCTGCACAGATCAACAAGCTTTGTCTTTGTCGTGTCAGGCTGAGATGCTTCGATGGTATCTTCAAGTTTTCGTTGTCTCTTTGGAGAGTTTGAGAAAAACAGTGACAGTTCCCTCAGTGCTCCCATCATGTTCTTCACTGCAGGCAAGCCGCATGCTTTTACAATGCAGAGACTCAAGCTATGGGAAGCACAGTGAAAGTACAGTGCTTTGTTGTTCCTTGCTTGAAAACGTGCCTGCACTCCTTTAAACTTTCCTGCCATGTTTGCGGCTCCGTCATAACCTTGTCCTCTAACATTGTTGAAATCAAGCCCCCACAAGCCCAGACACTCAACAATCTTGTTGTAAAGTGTTTCACCTGTGGTATCTCTGCACTGGACAAAAGCCAGGAACTCTTCACGAACTTTCAGACTTCCATCGACGAATCTCAATATAATTGAAAGTTGTTCCCAGTTTGAGCTGTCTGTGACTTCGTCAGCAAGCACGGTAAACTGTTTTGCTGCAATAATTTCTGCAAGAATCTTGTTGCGGATCTGATCACCAAGAACCTCTATCAGTCTGTTTTGTGTACTTTTTGAAATGTATGTGGCCTTCTTATCGCATGTATCTAGATGTTTCCGGAGAGTTTCATCTCCTGCATTGATGCACAGATTCAAAAGGGCATTGAAATTGCTTCTGTTCTCACTCTGAAGAATGCCATCATCACAGTTGCCCCTCAGAGCTAACCCCTGTCTTCCACACACTTCAACAATCCTGAAGAGGCTTGTCAGAACTTGTCGATTTGCAGCGATGTTTTCTGCATTTTTCTGATTGATTTCACTGGCGATGCTCTGCTCTGGTTTATCCATGATTGTCAAAAACTGCTCTCCATTTGCCATTGCATCTTTGTGGTATTGTAATAACGAGTGCTTTTTGATCTGATCACAGGCTTTATTCCAGTTCTTGCATGGCGTCTTCACAAACTTGCCCAGGTTTTCAGTAGACTTTGCAAATAATAGGCAATACTTGCAGTAAGCCCCATCCTCGAAAGGAGAATACACAAGCCAGGAGTACTTTTGCAACCACTCATGCTAAAATTTTCGGTTCTTGTTGTTTATCACTGTTGTTGGAAACTGAAAACCAGGTGATGGTCTCCAGTGTTGCCTTAGAAGATGCTCCTTGTCACGGCTTGACAGTGAAACGACTCGCGTGTGTTTCTTGAAAACTTCACCAAAATCGATATTTTTGTTGCTGGTGATCTGAGAGGAGAAATCTGAAGAGTCAGAAAGCAGGCTCACATCAGGCTGGTTGGTCATTGGCATGGCAGAGGATTCAGAAAGCAGGCCCCCGGCAGGCTGATCAATGCTTGAGGAGGAGTCTGAAATACAAATAAAAGTTGGGTCTATGAGAAGTCTGAAATACTAAAACGATTGTGTGTGTACCTGTGAGAGAGAGAGAGAGAGAGAGAGAGAGAGAGAGAGAGAGAGAGAGAGAGAGAGAGAGAGAGAGAGAGAGAGAGAGAGAGAGAGAGAGAGAGAGAGAAAGAGAACAATGAACAATGAACCTTTATTTTCCAACGGTAGAAGTTATTGGTAACAGGACCAGTTTTCAAACTTGCCGTTGCTACATCTACTACATAAGTGACATAGACATGTAAACATACACATACCACACACTGCTGCATGCACTGCTGCATTCGCTTACGCACGCACGCACGCACCACGCACATACACACACACATACCCACACACGCACTCAGGTACGCACGCATGCACATCACAACTCGCGCATGCACGCACGCACACACACACACTCATGTACACCGCAATTCAGTACGCATGCACACACGCACGAACACTCACACACACACACACACACACACACACACACACACACACACACACACACACACACACACACACACACACACACACACTTACACACGCACGCACTCAGGCACATACGCACAAAAACAAACACAGGCTCTCGGACACGCACTCCAGACATTCCTACCCGCATACGCGTACGCACAAAAATATAAAATGAGTAAAAATACAAAGTAAAGCAATAAACAAACTATTCTCAACGGCGTAAAGCAGGGCTGCGTGCTGGCACCGACCCTCTTCACCATCTTTTTTAGCATGATGTTGAAGCAGGCCACAGTGGACCTCGATGATGACGATGCAGTGTACATCAGGTATCGTCTCGATGGCAGCCTGTTCAACCTTAGACGACTGCAGGCCCACACGAAAACCCTAGACCAACTGATTCGTGAGCTGCTTTTTGCTGATGATGCTGCCCTCGTTGCACACACAGAGAGAGCCTTGCAGCGCATCACGTCTTGCTTCGCAGATGCTGCCCAGCTCTTTGGACTCGAGGTCAGTCTGAAAAAGACAGAGGTCCTCCATCAGCCGGCACCCAAGACAGTGTATCGCCCTCCTCACATCACCATTGGCGAGTCTGAACTAAAGTCAGTGCACCAGTTTACTTACCTTGGCTGCATTATCACGTCGGACGCCATGCTGGACAAGGAGCTTGACAGCAGGCTGGCAAAAGCGAACAGCGCTTTCGGGCGACTTTTCAAGCGGGTGTGGCACAATCAACAGCTGAAAACAGGCACCAAGATCAGCGTGTACAGAGCTGTGGTCCTCACCACCCTGCTGTATGGTTCCGAGTCTTGGGCCCTCTACCGCAGCCAACTACGACTCCTCGAACGCTTCCACCAGCGCTGCCTGCGTACCATCCTGGGCATTCACTGGAGTGACTATGTCACCAACGTCGAGGTCCTTGAACAGGCTGAAACTGTGAGCATCGAGGCTTTGCTGCTGCGGACACAGCTCCGCTGGGCGGGGCATGTCTCCAGGATGGAGGATCATCGCCTACCAAAGATCACCCTGTTCGGCGAGCTTGCTACTGGACACCGTGACAGAGGGGCACCAAAGAAGAGATACAAAGACTGTCTCAAGAAGTCACTTAGTGCCTGCCAAATCGACCACCACCAGTGGTCTTCGCTTGCTGCGGACCGTGACACCTGGCGCTCCACCATTTACAAGGCAGCTGTCTCCTTTGAGGACTCTCACAGAGCTAGCCTTAAGGACAAGCGGCTCAGGAGAAAAAACAGAGATGCCGCAGCTCAGAACCCTGGCCATACCTTCCCCTGCAGCCACTGCGGTCGAACCTGCCTGTCTCGGATTGGCCTCCGCAGCCACGAACAAGCCTGCAGACGTCGTGGGCAACTCCTATAAAATCTTCGTTCGCGAAGTCAAGCCAAGAGAGAGAGATTAAGTACATTAAAGTTCATACAGCAAGGGCAAATATGTATGCAGGTGCTATCTCCTCCCCCCCCCCTCTCTCTCTCTCTCTCTCTCACGCCGACACACACACACATACACACACACACAGCATGCACGCACGCGCACACACACACACACACACACACACACACACACACACACACACACACACACACACACACACACACACACACACAGAGTCACACATACTGAGAGAGAGAGAGAGATCAGAGAGAGAGAGAGAGAGGGAGAGAGAGAGAGAGAGAGAGAGAGAGAGAGAGAGAGAGAGAGAGAGAGAGAGAGAGAGAGAGACCTGCAACAAGATAATTACATTTAAAGCATATATATGTCTTCGTTTACACACTTCAGTCAAGCTTAGATATATATTTATGATCTGAAATAACAGCTTTTCTTTTTAGACCCCTCCCCCCAAATGATGGACAAAATCTTTGCTACCTTATGACTCGTAGAGTCTTCTTAGGCTAATGATAGCCAATGGAACACACCAGTCATTTTGTTTAATATTAATTATTAAATTGAAACACTCAATCACGTATCAATTTCAGGTTGTATTTAATTTAATTTTTTTTTGAGAGGGGGGGGGGGGGGGGGGGGGCGGGGCAGTAAATTACTCACCAACACTGCTTTTACTTGTTCCCATGTCACTGTTTCGAACTCCACTGCCAGTGGTCTCACTTTGGGTTGATTTTTGTCTCTTTCGAGGAACTGCATCATCTGCCGTTTAGAAAAAACAACTTTTATTATTATTATTATTATTATTATTATTAAAGGTTTTCTTATATAGCGCTTACCTGTAAACAGCTCTAAGCGCTTTACAATTTACTCAACAACAACAAACAAAAAGAAAAAAAAAAAACAAAAACAAAGACATAACATAAAAATTAAAACATGAAATTATCCTAAAAGCAACAACAAAAATGTAAAATAAAATAGAACCGTCTTTTCAACATCTTATATATGATTATGCATTGCAGGTCTTAAACTACAATTTTATAATAATAATTTAATATAAAAAAACAGTGGTTTTCTGATTAGTTCTTAGCTTATTTTAAATTTCATCAACAAAAGGCCTAAGGGTGAATAATCTTATTTTGTAGCACGCTGTTCACAGGCATAGGAACTGTTAACAAATTTGCTGATTTTCAGCAGTTGGCAAAATTTCAGCACATTTTTATTTTCCATTTTATTATGTGAAAAAGGCAGTGGTTGGGATGCCGTCATGATGGCTTCTTGTCGTTCCAAAAACCGAAGTCGTCATGACGGTTTCGCACCCGGAAAGGCTATGTTGCCGTCACAATTGATGGCGACGCTGTCAAAGTGGTGTCAGATAGGCTATGGTTTCCATAGTCAGCCATCAAGACGGTTCTGTTCTGCTCTCCGAAGAGATTTACGTCACAATACATAGCTAGTAAGCTGCACTAGTGAAAACGATACCTTATAACTTAGCCCTTGGTTTTGTTATTGAAAACGATATTTTGCCGTCCAAAGATTTTTTTTATAAATATAAAAGCAATATTGATCATTGATGCCGATATCTTTATTCTTTAAATTGACATTTTTAAAGTTATATATCATAATACTTTGTGAAATAAATTTTAGGCTATGCATTACTTTAATTGTTACCTGTTTTGGTATTTTAATAAGTGGGGCTGTTTTATATCTATGATATTCATTATATGCAGCTAGTATCAGCTCCTACAGCATAGGCTACACTCACAGGAAGGAAGTACCGGCGCCATCGCCACGTGCTCATTTGAATCGAATTCGGAATGGGTGAATTTTACCTAGTTCTACTGACTACATTTCTTTTATGAGACAAAATTGGATTTAAAAATGTACCCACCTTCTGAAATGGAGCTTGATGAAAACCAGCATGACAGTCGCCTACTGCCATCAGCATCTGTTTTTTTCAGTTTCGGCATTTTCGAGGAGACAGCAAAAGTGAAGTGTTACCAAAGAAAATAGATCTAGATTTAAACTTCCCCCCACAAACCTTAATGACGTCAGACGTCTTTTCACTGATCTTTCTCGGAAAGACATGCACTGAAGGAAAGCAACTCTTTTGGGTACCTGGTCGATTCAACGGAAATCCATTTCAACGATGTTTTTGGACGATTCAACGATGGTCGTTTCAACGGATGTTCGTTACAACGAATTATCATAATTATCAACTTAGCGTCTTAATTAATCTTTCTAAAAAGTCGTTTTTGGGGGATTAGGGCTGTATCAAGGTGAAGGCGCTGGAAGAGGCTTGTGGCCAGAACAAGAAAATATGGCTGCATTTACTAATTTAGGGTTAGGGGTTGGGTTACTGGGTTGTTTCAACGGGAAAACGTTTTGGACGTTTAAACGGATCCCTTGAAATGGATTTCCGTTGAATTGTCTATAAATAACTCTTTGTGCCTTGGATCAAAAGTGACTAAAAACTGCAATGTTTTAAAAACAATAAAAAAATAATAAAACTTTGGAACTCCCTTTGCATAAAAAAAATTCACTGTTCTTTTTTTTTTTTTTTTTTTTTTTTTTTTTTTTTTTTTTTTTTTTTAGTTGGGAGGGGGGGTTCCGGAACCCAGGTAACCCCCCCCCCCTGGGTCCGGCCCTAAAAACTGAAGAGAAGAAAGAGGAAAAAAGGTAGGATACCCCTAAATAGAACTGACATAGAACAAGGGAATATAGACATGTGGCAACGCGTAAAGCAAGAGCATGGCTTGACTGACCATTGAGAATTTGTCCCTTTTCTGCTGAATCCATGATTGATCTACGGTCTTTGTCGATCTTCCTGTAGTTTGCGAGCGCTAGTGATTTTCAGAATTCATGATCTTCAGTAGAATTTATCTCTTACTGATTTCGCAAGATTTTAAGCCAGTTTTATCATATAGTTATGTGCAGAAAGTGAGTATAAATACCAATGTTCTGTTTTAATGATGGAACGCGTTGTATGTCATTCCGAGGGGTAAAGAATCAAAGGTCAAACTAGGCCCGCACTGTGGATGCAGGCTCACCCGCTTCAGTTGCGAGTCACTGAAATAAGCCACGCCTTCGTCACGATGGTTACTAGTAAATATTAGCAGGTTAAGCGGAACCTGCATTGTCATGAAGTTTTGACAGCATAGCGAATATGGAAGGTTTATTCTACTTTTCTCACCGTGAAAATTACGTCAAAGGGATGCCGGAAAACATCAGTACACCAGTACACTGACGTGTGTACACCACACCGATGACCTCGTGACATGCAGTATTGCGATACACTGATAGTCGGCCTGGTTCTGCCTTGTGACGTAGGCTCATAATAGGCATATAATTCAAAAGAAGGCCGCTCGATGCAGCCGATAAATCCGCGTCTCGGGTACAAAAACAATACATCCTCCAAACGATAAATTTCTACATTTGGCATTGTACTTACATCATATAGGTCTAAGATATTGCACAAAGGATCCATACACATACTGTCAGCAGTATCTGTTGCAGACAGTTTTCTGACTGTGTCGAGATGCTTGGTCCTAGAGAAAATAACTTTAAGTATCTTTTATCTGCATCTGATATGTTCGAACATATGGCAGACTTTCTAATACTGCATAAATACATGTTTAGTTATAAAATGAAAAAAAAGGGGAGACTGCCAGTGCTAATATTTTAGGAAGGTTTAGCCGGTGTGAACAGCTGTTTCGGTCTTGGCGACCTCTTCAGCACACCATCGGCGATACTGCAGGAGGCAGGAATTTCTGCCTACCTGCAAAGACAACCACATTTTACTGTGGTGTCTGCAGGGGCATACATTCCATGCCACCACCTAGAGCTAAATTTCCATGCACCCTATAAGAGAACCTACCAAAAGGGGGGAAGGGGTTTCAGTCGATATTGTAGTAGTAAATGAAAAGAAAAGGGGAGACTGCCAGTGCTAATATTTTAGGAAGGTTACAAAGTAAAGTAGATAATAGCACTGTCAGGGGAGAGAAGTGTGCATGATCGACCAGTGATCATAGATCTACTGTGGCCAAAGCACAAAAAAAAGATAAGAAAGAGAGGGGGCGCTAAAAAAGTGACTGAAAGCAATGCATAGGTCGATCATGCACACTTCTCTCCCCTGACAGTGCTATTATCTACTTTACTTTGTAACCTTCCATGTTTAGTTATAGTTTATTGAGACAGTTTTGTACATTCATTTTTGCAAAGACTTTAACGGTGTCCTAAGTAAATAATAATTAACTTGTTTTGTGAGAGGATTGTAATTAATATTTTAACCACCCTGTGATTAAGTCAATGTAAATACTGATTAACTCGATAACTTGCCTGTTTAATGCAGATTAATCCTTAGATCAGTGTCAGTGCTTGCGTGAGAATGGCGTTCCTCCTGTACCGGGCAATAATACCCATGTGACCATGCATGCACATGATTTCCCCCCCACCCCCACCCCTACTTTCCACTCCGCTTGTCAACCCCCACCCTTTTTGCAAAAGGTCTTCAGACGACTAGGCTGACGTAGGTCTCCTCACCCGGGTCTGCCATGGGGGACTTGGTTGGGATTAAACTACTTTTTTAGTTTCCAGGGTCACACTGGTCAGTCCCACAGGGTGGGTTTTTCCCTCTATTCTGGGGCATTTGTTTCTGTCTACCCTTGGTCCATTCACCTGTATTTTCCTTTTTTAAACTCTCCTAACTGTCTGCTCTGCCTGTAGCTCTTGATATTGGATGTGTGTTGCTAAATAATTTAGTGGTCTTAGGTTTATTTAGCGTATTACACCTGCTGGTGACATACATTTAATTTAGTTGTTTTTTTACAAGCAGTGCAGGCACGTCCTGAGAAAGTCTCGTGCTGTCGGGACGTTAAGCAATGTAGAAGCAACCAACCAATCGATGTAGGCCCGCATCAGTACAGCTGTACCCGGGCCTATGTCGGCCAAGCCGGCCTGACTACCCCATCACTAAACCATCTCGCACTCAGTGTTGACGGAGACGGCTGTTGGGTTTTTCTAGACGACTTTTATGATACTGCCGTCTGCAAACAGCTTACGAAAAACATTTTTCTCATCTCGAATGGCAAAGGATCAAAGAATTTGAGGGGAATTTCCTGCATTTTTATGCTGACCACACAAAATTTACTTTCAAAGAGTTGTGTGACAAGAAATGGTCCTTTTTCAAAAGCTGTCATTCACTGCAAGAAACACAAAATACCTTGCAAAAAGCCCTGCAAAGCCTGATCAAATCGGAGACAAAACGACAGGCTGTGGCTGATTACCTGGACGGTGTTCTGATAAATGGTCAGTGTTCACATTTACCAAAGATCTTACAGCGTGGCAGAGGATGCACTTGGATTTTGGAGCGATGAATTTCAGGTCGTGTGCAGCGCTTGCCACGAGTCATGCATTTGTGGAGGCAAATGGCACTCGAGACAAAGACACTCTTAGTAGCACGAGCCATTCAAACAGAAATTCAAAAGTACCACGGCGAAATGTGCCGAGAGATTTGTTTTTTTTTCGCTGTGGGTCTTTTTCAAAATACTGTGAAAATGGCGAACTACTTTCGTTTGCTTTGTCTGATGACATTTTCATCAGAAAACTTGAACCAAACGCACTTGCCACTTACGAGGACAATGAAGACAACGAAGTCATTGACAGCTGTCCTACATATTCTTCTGTACTCTTGACGGCAAGTCAGTCCCTCAAGGCAGTTGCGGAGTGGAGGTACAATGTAGCTTTGCATTGTCAGGTCATCCTGGAAACTTTCCTGAATATGAAATCTTTGGCCCAAGCAGCTGATGTCAGGGTGTACATTGAATCAAGACTCTAACTGCACCGCCTGTACCAGTATTTTCATTCAATGCTCAATGTCCTAAACAGAAAATACTCTGGCGTCTTTCAAAAGCTCTTCACTGCGGAATTAGCATATAACTATCACAACGGGACCACAGTTTTCTCAATAACATCAAATGCTGGTCTAACACACAGCTTCAGTTATTCAGACAGAATTGTGAAGAAACAGGCCAGCTCAGATGATGTGTACTTCCGCACGTACAGGAAAAAGTACGAATTAGAGTATGAATCGATGGCGGGCAGCGTCAAACGTGAAATCAGTCTGACAGACTGCTACCTTGTGCTTGGTATAGCCAATCTTGTTTGTTTGACATTTCACACTGACAGGGACGAAGCAAGATCTTCGCAAAACACAATTTATTAATATTTCGAGTCAAACCCTTTTTCCAAATAGGCATACACACAAGTACACAATTTGCAACTTGATTGCAGGCAAGTTGCAAATTCTGTATTTGTTTTTGTATGTCTTAAAAAAAAATTGGATAAATTGTGAATATGAATAAATTGTGTTGTAGCTGCCGTTTTTATGTGTGTTTCTTTCCTCATTTGGGGTTCTTTTCTGTGATTACGTAAGTGGTTTTTGGATTAAACATGGAACATATTTTTCGCTTATCTTCTTATGAAGGTACTTTTTAGTATGCTACATTTTTGTTCTACGTGGTAACGGAGTTTATGTCATGTTGGCGAATTTCAATATACTGCTGCGGTGAGTAATACTGCTACAGTGAGTATCCGGGTTGGTCATTTTAAAGCCGGGATGAAGGCGACTAATTGTGCCGCATGGCTTTACGGCTGGTCCTTAACCTTACTTGACATGATAATTAGGTGCAGTCTCTGATTATACCTTTAATTTGTCACGCCAGCGGGTGAACTTGTGTGAAATCATTGAAAATTCGCATTAACTTCAGTGGCGGATTAAAAAAAAAAAAACTTTAAAATTTAATAATTGTTCAGTGCGTGTAAGGGTTAGCACATTTTTGTTGGTGTTGTAATGTTCCTGATCCACATGACTCTTCTGACTGAGCACAGGTGGAACTGTAATGATAGGGAGGGGGTGGGGGTGTATGCCCTGAAATCGTGATGCGTGATTGGCGTTACTCACGTATCGTGATTCGCGACTGCAATATTTGATCCTCATGATCTGTGAAAGAAGGGGTCTTGGTGAATCGTGAAAGCCGAAATAAGCGCAATGTTGTATTTCGTGAAAACGCCATACTTACATCGTCAAAGTGGAAGTATGTTGCCAGACTGTAAACTCTAATAAGAAATCTCATACCCCCCCCCCCCCCCCGCCCCGCACGCCCCCTCGTTAGACTTTTCTGCCATTCAAAGAGGTTGTGGACCTTTTTTAAAACTTAGAAGGCTGACCAGAGCTTGAGGCCTTTGTAGCAGATGGACTGACAGGCTTGGGTGGGGTCTGAGGCTTACGAGCAGCAGAAAGCGGCGCTACCGGACCGGTAGTGTCCGCCTTCTGCGTTTCCTGGCTCCTCGTCACCAGTTGAGGAGGGTTACTCTCCAGGGGCGAGAGGAGCCAAGGCTCTGCCCCCAACTCAGTGACCCAGTCTATAACTCAACGGACAGAGAAAAAAAAGGTCCCTGAATTCCGGCAAGTGTGGGTGCGAGTCAGTTATCATCAAGCTGTCGTGAGAGATATCTGGCACATATCAAACCCGCCGCGACCTTATTTCCTCCCATTCATTTTGCCCTTGCCTGACCAAAAGCGTTTCATATTGTTTAGTTCACGGGTAGTACGGGTTGACTGTATCTTCACTTATAGTATACCGTGTATACACTATATAGTTATAACCATTTTGACACTTTATTATAGTGGCTGTTGTTCTCTTTCTCTCTTATTAAACTTACAATTCATCTCTCTTTCTCTCTCTAAGAATGTTGTAGTTTAGCAAGGACAAACACGAAAAGAGGCCTCTGCGCCTATTTTTTCTATCCTTGTGAAAAAAAGTATCATTCATTCATTCATTCATTCTCTCTCTCTATCTCTCTCAGTCTCACACACAAGAGGTCATCGGTGTGATATACACACGTGTCAGTGTACACAATTTGTACTGATGTTTTCCGGCAAGTTTGGTTTTTCACCCTGAAGCCTTGATGCCCGCTCTGCATGAAAAGACTAATCTTTTGACAGCAAAACTATTCATTTTGACCTTGATGACTGCTCCTGGCAAGTTGGATGGGTAGGCAGGTCTGGTATTGGCGGATCTGCAAACGTTCACATCAAGGTGCATGGACAGGATATGATCAAGTGTGATGAAGGTGCATGGACAGGCTATGATCAAGTGTGATGAAGGTGCATGGACAGGCTATGATCAAGTGTGATGAAGGTGCATGGACAGGATATGATCCAGTGTGATGAAGGTGCATGGGCAGGCTATGATTAAGTGTGATGAAGGTGCATGGACAGGCTATGATCAAGTGTGATAAACTCGTGCATGGACAGGCTATGGTCAAGTGTGACACTCAGACTTTTTTACATGGGGGAAGAAGGGAACAGTGGCACCACAGATTTGTAATGACTGGAGGAGTGTCAGCGTCTTAGTCAACCTTGGGAAAGCAATAATCACGGCCTCAGTTATGTTTCCTGTTTCTGTAGTGTGCACAGTATAGTCCCAAATCATTCACTCCCCCACCCGGGTCTGCCCTGGGGGACTTGGGTGTGGTTAACTACTTTTTAGTTCCCAGGATCACCCTGGTCAGCCCCACAGGGTGGGTTTCCCCTCTATTCTGGGGCATGTGTTTGTGTCTACCCTTGGTCCATTCACCTTTGTTAAACTCTCCCTACTGTCTGCGCTGCCTGTAGCTCTTGACATTGGATGTGTGTTGCTAAATGGTCTTAGCTTTATTTAACGTTTTAGACCGGCTGGCGACATACATTCAATATTCTGTTCATTTTTGTGTTCCTCAAGCAGTGCAGGCACGTCCTGAGAAAGTCTTGTTGCTGTCAGGACGTTAAGCAATGTACAACCAACCAACCCAAATCATTCAAACCGTAGGCTATTTCTGAACAACCAAGATCGTCTTTTGCACAGCGTGGCCCCAATATCAAATAAGCTTTTTTCAGTTCAAACGACACAAAAATTCCCTAACCTAACCACTTCTTGTCATTTGTACAACTACAAAATGCGGACACGTGTGTTTAGTGTAGTGTAGACCCAGCTAGGCAGCAGAATCTGGCCTGACGAATCGGACATGCGATAGATCACATTTTGCACACTAAAATCTCGCTGATTTCATCAAATTATGACAGTTTGCAACCACATTGTTTAGCTCTACAACTAGCTACAGATGCACAAATCTATTTGCAGCTAGGGGATGCTAAACATGAACAATATTGACTTACATTGTGTCTGATCCTAGCATAAATTGCAGCCCAGTGGTTACATTGTGTCTGATCCTAGCATAAATTGCAGCCCAGTGGTTACATTGTGTCTGATCCTAGCATATATTGCATCCCAGTGGGTCCTACGGGACGCAGTCCTTATCTCAGGTACGCGCACAGGCGTAGTCCTGGCTTCATACCTTGTGTTACGCGTTGAGTCGTGGTCGTAGTATGATAGCACACCAGACGCACCACGTAAGGTTCTTTTAAAGAAACTTCACTCAGCTTCAACCCGTCACACGTGGCTTAAGGATGTAGACCACACTGGAGTAACAGTTCCAACAATATTTTATTGCAGCGATGCGATCTCCACACAATGCATTCACAAAAACACTCACAGTGGGACACTATCTCTTTTCCAATACATTGAACACTTTTAACACACTGCGTATCTCATACAACGTACAATCCAGACCAAAAAGGTGACTGCCAAGCGTGTGAAATGCAAAGAAGTACCCAACGGAGAAAGAAACACGCTTAGAAAAAACGGTACAACACAATTTATTAATATTTCGGGTAAATACCCTTTGTCAAAATAGACAAACAAACAGAGACATTAGCCGCTATTAGACATTATTCTCTTACTGATTTTGATTATTTGCTTTGTTTCATCGATATTCCTTGTTGTGTACCATGCTAAATGCTGGGTTTTTTTTTCCGGGGTTCTCCCGTTTTTCCCCGAGGTAGTCCTCAACTTGATGGTGATATAAAGTTTGCCTTCGGGTTGGCGTTTAGCAGGCTTTGTGTATTAGACACTCAGCCTACTTCGTGCCCAAGGGTACTCCCCGTTCGTTCTCTCTCTCTCTCTCTCTTCCCCCCCCCCCTCTCTCTCTCTCTCTCTATATCTCTCTCTCTCTTTCTCTCTTTCTCCCCCCCCCCTCTCTCTCTCTCTCTTTCTCGCAACGGCAAGTTCGAAAAATGGTTGTGCCAGCCAAAACTTTCACCGTTGTAAAATAAAGAATCATTGTCATTGTCATTGTCTCTCCCTCTCTCTCTCTCTCCTCTCTCTCTCTCTCTCTCTCTCTCTCTCTCTCTCTCTCTCTCTCTCTCTCTCTCTCTCCCCCCCCCCCCCGGCCTCACACACGCGCATTTACTTTTGCTCGCTCCTGCGCGCGCTTACACACACTCTTGTCTCTCGTGTTTAGTTTCTCTCGGAGTCTTTCTCTTACGATTTTTTTCTTTGACGTCATTTTTACTTTTGTTCTTCCTTTCCTTTTCTTTTCTTTTTCTTTTTTCTTTTTATTTTTACGTCACCTTCAGTTGCCACATTCCTTCTGCATATGAAGATAAGTAGCGGCTAATGTCTCTGTTTGTTTGTCTATTTTGACAAAGGGTATTTACCCGAAATATTAATAAATTGTGTTGTACCGTTTTTTCTAAGCGTGTTTCTTTCTCCGTTGGGTACTTCATACAACGTACACCACCGTTACGCTGCGTCTCTCACAATGTACACCCTATACGGGCCACGTACCTACGATAAACTGTGTGTCCCTACAACTGACAATGTATGACAATGTCCAAACGCGCTTCCCAGCACAATCTTTTATAGTGTTATGCTTTCCAGAATAATCGAGCAAATTCATACAACACAACCAATCATAAAAGAATACGTAACTAAAACTCATCAATATTAATGAAAAAGAATACACCAGAATAGTCTACAACAAACTGGCTGCTATTTCCAGCCTCTATGTTGGAAATCCCGGCGCGTTATGACATCACACAAAAGTATGCCAGACAGGTCACGGCCTTGCCCGCATTCTCTAGAAATTGCACGACTTTTCTTAACACAATACTGGCTGCTAACTTCATGCGCACAAAAAACAACTATGAGTATTCCAGCGGCTTTCCGAACTTTCTAGAATCAACTCCGTGTATAATAACACAATTTCGTTCTCTGTAATAATGATAGCGAATCTTATTAAAAAGGTACGTGATTCGTAATCATGATAGCTCAAATAAATATCGATCGCTTCCTACGATCAATACTTGCATGCACTCACAGAACAACACAACCACAATCGTAACACATTGTAAAGGCAATAACAGCACGTCTTGCCATCACCGTAGGAAACCTCTAACCAAAATCTGTTTTTGTTTGTTTCAAGAAAACCACACTACAACAGGACATTAATATTTTGTGCTTTTTGTGAATCCCCTATGAAGATGTTGTTGGAATGCTTACATATTTCTCATTGCTTCTTTTCACCAAGTATGTCCAGTGTGACGACGAACAGTTTTTCCTCAAAAAAATGAGCGACAGAAATATATTTGTATTTCTGTTATCTCATCTAACGATAATGCATCAGAAAGACGGCTCTCAGGCGTGGGCTTCATGGTGAAGACCCCCATTGCGACTAAGTTGGAAAACCTACCAACGGGTCACTCCGACCGCATCATGTCCATGCGCCTCCCACTGAGACACCAGCAATACGTCACCCTTCTCAGTGTGTACTCCCCAACCCTCCTGGCAGAGCCTGCAGAAAAAGACAAGTTCTACTCTGACCTGCGCAGCCTCCTGCAGAGCACCCCTGCAGACGACAAAGTCATCATCCTTGGCGACTTCAACGCCAGAGTGGGCCAAGACTCTGAAGCCTGGAAAGGAGTCCTCGGCAAGCATGGCGTTGGGAACTGCAATGACAATGGTCGCCTACTGTTGGAGCTCTGTGCAGAGCAGCAACTTGTCATCACCAACACTACTTTCCAGCAAAAGGACAGTCGAAAGACCACCTGGATGCATCCTCGCTCCAAGCACTGGCACCTTATCGACTATGTCCTAGTGCGTCAGAGGGACCGCAGTGACGTCCTCCTCACCAGAGTGATGCCCAGCGCAGAGTGCCACACTGACCACCGCCTTGTTCGCTGCAAACTCAGGCTCCGCCTCAAGCTGAAACCCAAGAAAGGAGGCCCCCCCAAGAAAAAGCTTGATGTTGCCAGCCTTCAGCGTGACGACAAGAAAGCTGCCCTTCAGGCCGATTTACAGCGCATGCTCAAAGACACAGTTGATCCAGCAGACTCCTCCCCTGAAACACTCTGGGAACAACTGAAAACTGCTATTGTAAAATCCTCTGTGGAAGTCTTGGGCTTTGCTAGAAAGAGGAACAAAGACTGGTTTGACGAAAACGACGTAGAGATCCAGGAACTTCTAGCAAAAAAAAGAGCCGCCCACCAGGCCCACCTAGCCCAGCCTTCCTGCCCTGTGAAGAAGTCTGCCTTCCGCCTCATCTGCAGCAGTCTCCAACTCAAGCTTAGAGAGCTCCAGAACGAGTGGTGGACCAGACTCGCACAGAGGACCCAGCTCTGCGCTGACAACGGCGACTACAGGGGCTTCTACGAAGCACTGAAAGCAGTGTATGGCCCTAGGCACCTGGTACAAAGTCCCCTGCGAAGCGCTGATGGACAGGCACTCCTCACAGATAATACCTCCATCTTGAACCGCTGGTCGGAATACTTTCAGGACCTCTTCGGCGCTGAACGCACTGTTCAAGAGACAGTCATCCTCCAAATCCCACACCTTCCACTAAAGGTTGAATTGGACGAACCGCCCACCGCCGAAGAGACCCTCACAGCCATCCACCAGCTCAAGAGTGGCAAAGCAGCAGGCATTGACGGAATCCCGCCAGAGATCTGGAAACATGGAGGCCCAGCACTGCACAACAAGCTCCACGACCTCTTTCTCTGCTGCTGGGAAAAAGGAACACTACCAAAGGATCTCCGTGATGCAGTCATCATCACCCTGTACAAGAACAAAGGAGAGAAGTCTGCCTGCTCTAATTATCGTGGAATTACCCTGCTGTCCATTGCCGGGAAAATTCTCGCAAGGTTGCTCCTGAATCGGCTGGTACCTGCCATCGCTGAAGACCACCTCCCAGAGGGCCAGTGTGGCTTCAGAGCCAACAGGAGTACCACCGACATGGTCTTTGTGCTGAGACAGCTTCAGGAGAAGTGCCGCGAGCAGAACAAAGGGCTGTACGTAACGTTTGTCGACCTAACAAAAGCGTTTGACACTGTGAGCAGGCAAGGTATGTGGCAGATCCTGGAGCGACTAGGTTGTCCCCCAAAGTTCCTCAACATGATCGTCCAGCTCCACGAGGACCAGCAAGGCCAGGTCAGACTAAACAGTGACCTCTCAGAACCATTCCCCATTCGCAATGGCGTGAAGCAAGGCTGCGTGCTGGCACCGACCCTCTTCACCATCTTCTTCAGCATGATGTTGAAGCAGGCCACAGTGGACCTCGACGATGACGACGCAGTGTACATCAGGTATCGTCTCGATGGCAGCCTGTTCAACCTCAGACGACTGCCTGCCCACACGAAAACCCTAGACCAACTGATTCGTGAGCTGCTCTTCGCTGATGACGCTGCCCTCGTTGCACACACAGAGAGAGCCTTGCAGCGCATTACGTCCTGCTTCGCAGATGCTGCCCAGCTCTTTGGACTTGAGGTCAGTCTGAAAAAGACAGAGGTCCTTCATCAGCCGGCACCCAAGGAAGAGCATCGCCCTCCACACATCACCATCGGCGAGTCTGAACTGAAGTCTGTACACCAGTTTACCTACCTTGGCTGCATCATCACGTCAGACGCCAAGCTGGACAAGGAGCTGGACAACAGGCTGGCAAAAGCGAACAGTGCTTTCGGGCGACTATTCAAGCGGGTGTGGCACAATCAACAGCTGAAAAAAGGCACCAAGATCAGCGTGTACAGAGCTGTCGTCCTCACCACCCTGCTGTACGGTTCCGAGTCCTGGGCCCTCTACCGCAGCCAACTACGACTCCTCGAACGCTTTCACCAGCGCTGCCTGCGTACCATCCTCAGCATTCACTGGAGTGACTATGTCACCAACGTCGAGGTCCTTGAACAGGCGGAAACTGTGAGCATCGAGGCTTTGCTGCTGCGGACACAGCTTCGCTGGGCGGGGCACGTCTCCAGGATGGAGGATCATCGCCTTCCCAAGATCACTCTGTTCGGCGAGCTCGCCACTGGACACCGAGGCAGAGGGGCACCAAAGAAGAGATACAAAGACGGTCTCAAGAAGTCACTTAGTGCCTGCCAAATCGACCACCGCCAGTGGTCTTCGCTTGCTGCGGACCGTGACACCTGGCGCTCCACCATTCACAAGGCAGCCGTCTCCTTTGAGGACTCTCGCAGAGCTAACCTTAAGGACAAGCGGCTCAGAAGAAAAAACAGAGTTGTCGTAACTCAGAACCCTGACCAGACCTTCCCCTGCAGCCACTGCGGTCGAACCTGCCTGTCCCGGATTGGCCTCCGCAGCCACGAAAATGCCTGCAGACGACGTGGGAAGCCCTATAGAATCTTCGTTCGCGAAGTCAAGCCAAGAGAGATCTCATCTAACGATAATGACTGAAAGAAAAGGTTAGTTAGTTATTTGGGGTTGTTACGTGGTTGAATCGTGGTCGTAGAAATGATAACTACACCAAGCGCACACACGTAGAGTTCTTTTAAATAAACCTCATTTAGCTGCAATCCGTCAACCGTGGCTTAAGCATGTAGACAATACTGGAGAAACAGTTCCAACAATATTTTATTACAGCGATGCGATCTCCACGAAATGCGTTCACAAATGCACCAACAATGTCTTCTCTGTAAAATGTCCACACTTTGACACAATGCGTCTCTCATACAATGTACATCACCATTTACTGCATAACTCCGTTACTGACAATGAAACACGATATCTTGCGTAGCTCAAAGTCAATGTGCATACGATACACTGCAATTATACAACTGAACAATGTACCGACGCTGTTACATCGCAATTCTACAACTGAACAATGTACACAGGTGCTTCATAGCACGACTCTTTTATAGTGGTATGTTTTGTAGAAAAATCAAGCAAAATCGTACAACACAACCAATCAAAACACAGTACGTATCTAAAACTCAAAGGTACATTCACACTGGAATATTCTGTAAATATCTGGCTACGATCTTCAACCTCTATGTTAGGAAAATCCGCGGCGCGCCATGACGTCACACAAAAGTAGGCCAGACAGGTCACGACCTTGCCCGCTTTAAAGTGATAAACACGCGATCAGTGCACAAGTACTGAAAGCTAAGCTACACGCTGGCAGTAAACAAATGAATATTCGAGCTGCGTCTAGACTTTTCCTAACTCATCTCCGTACGGCAACAGATAATCAACATCGCACTATTCGTAAACGAAAATGAAATTCACTGAAAAGATATGTGATTCGAAGTCATGATAGCTCAAATAATATCGTATCGTTTCCTACGGCGTATGCATGACCGTTCCCACAAAACAACAAAACCACAATCGTAACATTACCCCCCTTTTAGAACGAAATTTCACAAAAAATTTTCTCAAATCCAAAAATACGGTTGTGGCTGTGTTAATCTACACAGAACTTTAAACAAATACAATTTCACAACAAATTAAATGAAATTAACCACTAAAATTAATTAACTCACAGTTCTTTTAAAATGTCCCAAATGAAAAGATGCTCCTTTAAATTGTCCTGATCACAAACATGTCTCTTTAAATTCTCATGGGCACCAAAATGTTTCTTTAAAACTGTTCTGTACACAAAAATTTTCATTTAAACTACTCTGCTCAAGTAATCAGCTCGAAAGTTCTGCGAATCCTTGATTAAACTAAAAATGAATGTCAAAGTTCACCTCTGGAACAATGTCACATCATGGAGTACAGTTCACAGATTACACAGTTCAAAGGTTACTGGTCCTGGATCAAACACTGTCGGCTTGTCGCTGTCGATCAGTCTCATAAGTTCTGCTTCGTCGTAGACCAGCTTTTCCTCCTCCTCTGCATTTTCATCATTATCATCATCATCATCTCCCATCTCCAACATCGTCGCACTTTTACTCTTCACGACATGGTTGTTGACCTTTGCCTCCCCCGCGCCATCTTCACCACCTTTCTTATCAGCTGCTTCTTCTTTGTCGACGCTGTCGTCATCTTTTCCGTTCTCACTGCTCTTGCCACTCTCGTTGGCTTTCCTGATGGTCGCGTCCACGTCCGCGGAAAGGCTGAACTTCACTTTGGGGGACATCACTCCATCGACATTGCCATCATTGTCCTCATCAATGAACAGGCTCTGCATCGTCTCTCTCATGCTGATCAAAACTTCGACGACATCTTGACTTTTATGTTCATACACCAGCTCCTGGTTACTTCTCTCATTATCCTCATCCTGCAGCTTCAACCTCTCCTTTGTCAGAGGATCCCTGTCTCGCTCGAATCCTTCGTTCTCCACTTTTCGGCGACCTCGTTTGATCAGTTTGGCGGCGCTCGACATCGTGTCGGCGGCTGTCTAACTCCTGCGCCTGTTTTTGCTGCAGACGGTGGACGGCTGCTCGCTGTTCCACTTTCAGCATTTCTCGATCACTGGCTACGGTCGCGTCCATCTGGTTTTGCTGTTGTTCTAGCACCTTGCGCTTCTCTTCTCCTTTCGTGTCTCTAATCATCATGGATGTTTCTACACTGTCAGCCACTTTTAGAGGGATGTTATGGTGGCTCTCCTCTTCCTGACCTCTCGTAACTGCACAAGTTTCAAATCTCCATTCTGGATCTGGATCATCTGCGTTTCTGGCACCATCAACGTTTCCGATGATAAGATCGTAGACTGGTGTTTTCACGCACAACGCTTTCACCTCTCCTGTCAAGTATGGGGTGTCGATACTGACTTTAGCAAGGGGGATGATTCCTACAGTTCCGTCAGCCAAAATGAGGGTGGTCCACTCCTGTAGCTTCTGGTCTTCAGCTACTAGGTCTTCTCTCACGATGACGCAACTACAACCAGTATCTCTCAGCACTCTCACTGTTGTGTCGCGGACAAATCCTGACACCACCGGCATGTTCGGCACTTCATTCTCAGGCAGCGCGATGCTTGAAACTGGTAAAAATGTAGTTCCATCGCCGACTGGGATGCGTCTATTCTTTTGGAAAGATTCAATCAGCTGTGGTTTCACTCGCCTGTATCTAGCTTCACAGTCACTGGATGACGTCACATCATTGGCTAGTACAGCGGCGGCTCTGTGTTGAGCCGTAGTACTACTTCTGCCTGCTATCCCACGATCTTGGTTGGATTTTCTGATGTTGTCGCCTCGGGGAACATCTTTAGAAGGACACCATATCGCTTTGTGACCTTTCTTTCCACAGAGAAAACATGTCAGATTCTCCATCGGCTTGTATTTCGGGGTGTCTCTGACGTCGTTGATTTCTTCTGCTGGTGCAGACACACGCTGCGGCTTACTGGACCCGAACTTCATGTTGTGAGCGTCAAGGTATCTTTGAGCGAAGTCGGCCAGGGCCTTTAGTGACTGGTCTTTTTGCTCTCTGAGGTGGGCGGCCAGGTCCTTAGAACATGCGCTAAAACTTGTTCTTTGATGATGAGGTCACACAGGTCTTGGTACTCTCTGTTTAGGCCAGCCAGCTCTATCCATTTCTCCAGGTAGCTTCTGATTATTTCAATGAATAGGCCGGGTGTTTCTCCTTCTTCAGGCTTGCAATTCCGAAATCGTCGCCTGTAATCCTCTTCAGTGAAATCGTACTGTCTCAACAGGGCGGCTTTCAATTGTGTATAATCTTCGGCTTCTTCTCTCGGCAGGCGGGTGTAAAATTCAAGTGCTTTGCCAGTTAGAAGTGCACTCAGTTTGATAGACCAAGTCTCTTGTTTCCAATTGTTACTACTTGCGAAGCGCTCGAATCGTTCTAGGTAAGCGTCCATCTTATCTGAGTTCTCAACGAAACGTGGAAGCTTTGGCGCACGGGCTGTTTGCTCTCTGCTGGCTAAGGCTGTTGCTTCAGAAACTCTCTGGCTCTGTGCCTCTATCTCCATCTGTTTTAAATGAATTTCATGTTGTCGTTGCCTCTCTGCTTCTACACGCTGTTTCTCTGCTTCTTCTGCTTGAATTTCGAGTTTCCTGATTTCACGTTCCTTAACTCTTTCTTCTCCTCCCATCTCTCTTTTTCTTCTCGTTCTCCTCTCTTTTCCTCTCTCTCCTTTCTCTCCAGTCTTTCTTTTTCTTCAAGGCTCTTTTCTCTTTCTTTCTCCAGTCTCTTCTTTTCTTCTTTCTACTCTCTCTCCTTTACGAACTCGAGGAGTTGAGCTCCTTCGAGTCCACATTCCTTTCCAATTTTCAGGAATGTCTCCATTTCCGATGTCGCCATCTCTGCTTTTCACTGCTGGCTGTTTTCTCCTGCTACCCTTTCCACTGAACCGACTGAAGAGGTCTCGTCGGGGTCGCCAAAATGTTACGTGGTTGAATCGTGGTCGTAGAAATGATAACTACACCAAGCGCACACACGTAGAGTTCTTTTAAATAAACCTCATTCAGCTGCAATCCGTCAACCGTGGCTTAAGGATGTAGACAATACTGGAGAAACAGTTCCAACAATATTTTATTACAGCGATGCGATCTCCACGAAATGCGTTCACAAATGTACCAACAATGTCTTCTCTGCAAAATGTCCACACTTTGACACAATGCGTCTCTCATACAATGTACATCACCATTCACTGCATAACTCCGTTATTGACAACGAAGCACGATATCTTGCGTAGCTCAAAGTCAATGTGCATACGATACACTGCAATTATACAACTGAACAATGTACCGACGCTGTTACATCGCAATTCTACAACTGAACAATGTACACAGGTGCTTCATAGCACGACTCTTTTATAGTGGTATGTTTTGTAGAAAAAATCAAGCAAAATCGTACAACACAACCAATCAAAACACAGTACGTATCTAAAACTCAAAGGTACATTCACACTGGAATATTCTGTAAATATCTGGCTACGATCTTCAACCTCTATGTTAGGAAAATCCGCGGCGCGCCATGACGTCACACAAAAGTAGGCCAGACAGGTCACGACCTTGCCCGCTTTAAAGTGATAAACACGCGATCAGTGCACAAGTACTGAAAGCTAAGCTACACGCTGGCAGTAAACAAATGAATATTCGAGCTGCGTCTAGACTTTTCCTAACTCATCTCCGTACGGCAACAGATAATCAATATCGCACTATTCGTAAACGAAAATGAAATTCACTGAAAAGATATGTGATTCGAAGTCATGATAGCTCAAATAAATATCGTATCGTTTCCTACGACTTATGCATGACCGTTCTCACAAAACAACAAAACCACAATCGTAAAAGGGATTAACGTCGAGCAGGCGACTAAGGCTATCTCACGGCGGGATGGGTAAAAATCTGGTCAGCCAGACTAAAAGCAAGGTCTTAAAACAAGATGTAAATATAGCTTTAAAATGTCAGGATAAAATGTCGCACATGTCTTTGAAAGAAGAAGGGGGGGGGGGGGGGTTGGCGGGGTGGGGGGGGGGGGTAATCAAAGATTTTTATTTTTTTTGTGATTTAAATTGACTATGTCTGCAGTAACAACCGACAGCGATAGTGAAAGAAAACTTAATTCAAAAGGAATAAAATATGTTTATACTTATGTCTCAAATAGGTTATAACATCAAATTTTGGTGAAAGGGAATAATGCAAAAGAAAAACGGACTTATTATGATCGTATTTATCACCGTATCTGCACTATAACAACCAACATTTTCAGATAGGGCTAGAAATAAGTATATTTCATTATTCTTTGCTGGAAATGATATACTTCTGCATTCACAAGTCTTTAATTTGACGTGCCCACATGAGAGATACTTCAAAACTAACCAGTGCCTAAAATAAGCCTATTTTTAAGACATCTAAGTTTGTTGTTACGTTGGCCCTTTCCGTTGATTGTTACTCTTGGCACAGACGACTTTTTGTCACACTGTGAACATTTTGCAAGCTGTGCATACAGTGGCAGACAAACACCATAATTTGATTGTGTATGGCAATTGGGATGAGGAAAAAGCTCTACCCATTGTGTCCAACCAGATGATCAGTCCACGAGGTTTGTGTTGTACTATAGGGATGTTCACTCTGTTTTGTCTAGGCAATCATTAAGACGCGCTGAAGCCGGGTTGCTGCTCACCACTCAATACCTTGGACACGAAGTTTGTGTTGTACTATAGGGATCTTCACTCTTTTTTTTGTCTAGGCAATCAATAAGACGGGTTGCTGCTCACCACTCAATACCTTGGACACGAAGTTTGTGTTGTACTATAGGGATCTTCACTCTTTTTTTGTCTAGGCAATCAATAAGACGCACTGAAGACGGGCTTGCTGCTCACCACTGACGTTGCTGGTGACCCACAGTGACAGCTGCTCACAGTGATTTGAAGACAGCTTTACACATGGATTTGAAGACAGCTGTACACAGGGATTTGAAGACAGCTGTACACAGGGATTTGAAGACAGCTGTACACAGGGATTTGAAAACAGCTGCACACAGGGATTTGAAGACAGCTGCTCACAGGGATTTGATGACAGCTGCTCACAGGGATTTGATGACAGCTGCTCACAATGATTTGACGAAAGCTGCATACAGTGATTTGATGACAGCTGCTCACAGTAATTTGATGACAGCTGCAGACAGTGATTTGATGACAGCTGCTCACAGTGATTTGAAGACAGCTGCACACAGGGATTTGATGACAGCTGCTCACAATGATTTGATGACAGCTGCTCACAGGGATTTAATGACAGCTGCTCACAATGATTTGATGAAAGCTGCACACAGTGATTTGATGACAGCTGCTCACAGTGATTTGATGACAGCTGCACATAGTGATTTGATGACAGCTACACACAGTGATTTGATGACAGCTGCTCACAGTGATTTGATGACAGCTGCACACAGGGATTTGATGACAGCTGCTCACAATGATTTGATGAAAGCTGCACACAGTGATTTGATGACAGCTGCACACAGTGATTTGATGACAGCTGCTCACAGTGATTTGAAGACAGCTGCACACAGGGATTTGATGACAGCTGCTGACAGTGATTTGATGACAGCTGCACACAGTGATTTGATGACAGCTGCTCACAGTGATTTGATGACAGCTGCACACAGTGATTTGAAGACAGCTACTCACAGTGATTTGATTACAGCTGCTCACAGTGGTTTGATGATGGCTGCACACAGTGATTTGATGACGGCTGCTCACAGTGATTTGATGACAGCTGCACACAGTGATTTGAAGACAGCTACTCACAGTGATTTGATTACAGCTGCTCACAGTGGTTTGATGATGGCTGCTTGCATGTGCACACAATGTGGTGCTAGTTTCTCCCATGCTGACAGTTTGAAAATGCACTTGTTTACCCACACAGGCCAGAAACCACATAAGTGTACAGTGTGTGGTGCTAGTTTCTCCCTCACTGGCCATTTGGAAAGACACATGTTAACCCACACAGGCCAGAAACCATGTAAGTGTACAGTGTGTGGTACTAGTTTCTCCCGTGCTGACACTTTGGAAAGACACATGCTAACCCACACAGGCCAGAAACCATGTAAGTGTACAGTGTGTGGTGCTAGTTTCTCCCGTGCTGACAGTTTGAAAATGCACATGTTTACCCACACAAGCCAGAAACCACATAAGTGTACAGTGTGTGGTGCTAGTTTCTCCCAGGCTGGCAGTTTGAAAACGCACATGTTTTCCCACACAGGCCAGAAACCACATAAGTGTACAGTGTGTGGTACTAGTTTCTCCCGTGCTGGCCATTTGGAAATACACATGTTAACCCACACAAGCCAGAAACCACATAAGTGTACAGTGTGTGGTTCTAGTTTCTCCCAGGCTGGCAGTTTGAAAACGCACATGTTAACCCACACAGGCCAGAAACCACATAAGTGTACAGTGTGTGGTGCTAGGTTCTCCATGGCTGGCAGTTTTAAAACGCACATGTTTACCCACACAGGCCAGAAACCACATAAGTGTACAGTGTGTGGTGCTAGTTTCGCCCAGGCTGGCAATTTGGAAAGACACATGTTTACCCACACAAGCCAGAAACCGCGTAAGTGTACAGTGTGTGGTACTAGTTTTTACCGTGCTGACAGTTTGAAAAGGCACATGTTTACCCACACAGGCCAGAAACCACATAAGTGTACAGTGTGTGGTGCTAGTTTCTCCCAGGCTGGCCATTTGGAAAGACACATGTTAACCCACACAGGCCAGAAACCACATAAGTGCACAGTGTGTGGTGCTAGGTTCTCCCAGGCTGGCAATTTGACAATGCACATGTTAACCCACACAGGCCAGAAACCACATAAGTGTACAGTGTGTGGTGCTAGGTTCTCCCAGGCTGGCACTTTGACAATGCACATGTTAACCCACACAGGCCAGAAACCACAAAAGTGTAAATACTGTGATGCTAGTTTTGCTCGTGCTAGCAACATGAAAAGACACATGCTTACACACACAGCAAAAACCACATAAGTGTACAGTGTGTGGTGCTAGTGTCTCCCACTGGCCAGGCTGGCAATTTGAAAAGACACATGTTTACTCACACGTGCCAGAAACCTCATACAACTGTAAGTGTAAAGAATGTGATAGTTTCACCAGGTCCAGCAAACTGAAAAGACACATGCTTATACACACAGGCCAGATTTGTCATAGTTATACAGAATGATGTTCTAGGTTTGCACAGGTTGGCAATTTGAGTAGAATTATGCATGCAGGCCAGAAGCCGTATGTGTCATGAATGTGGTGCTGGTTTTACTCGGGAAGACACTTTAACAGTACAGAGGCCAGAAGCCACATAAGTGTACAGGATGTGGGCTAGTTACATGCCCTTGCCATTTGAAAACACACTTGATTGTTCATTCAGGACAGAACTGAGTTCCTTCAGACCATTTATCTCTGATCCCCTAGAAGAGAAAATCAGTTGACCACAAAAGTTTCAGGGTAGCGCCCAAATATCTTGGAGCCAAGATAATTGAGCACTATCCTTGATTTATCACAGTTGATCAATTTTCTTTAGCTGACATGTAGTTAGCTGACATGTAGTTTATAGAACACCTCCAATCTTAGGCAACTCGGCATTG
>BTPG01000007.1:219449-234449 GCA_036245525.1 Semisulcospira habei
GACTGACTGACTGACTGACTGACTGACTGAAACTTTATTTATCAAGGATTGAGATATTAGGCGCACAGGCCTTTCTTCCAATCTGTCCTTGCTACATCTACTGACATATAATAACAGGCAAAGCTACATTACACTCACAAACAACATCGAACTGAAATTAATGCGAATTACAACACTACAAACTGCAACAATGATTTAACAAAACACACAGGTACCCATACGAAGATGTTTGCACATGTCATAATATCCGTTTGGGGGAGCCCTCCCCAGACACTCCCACCCGGGGGGAACGCCACAAATATACTTTCACTCGAATGTGTTACACTACCGCAGCCACACGCAAGGTGTTGTAGATGGAAGACGCAGCCAGACAAGAGTGTTTCCAGAAGAGTCTTTTATTTCTTGGTCATCGTGGGTCTAATAGGTTGGGCACAACCAACCTACTAGCATGGCATACTAAAATGGCGAAAATCCCGGAGCTCGGTCTCTCGCTTCTCGGATCTATCTCACTCTCTTCGTTGTGTACTCTCTATCTATCTCGTTCTCTGTGCGAGCTCCCTCTCTATCTCGTTCCCTTCGTTGTGAGCTCTCTCGTTCTCTTCATTGTGCGAGCTCTCTCTCTCTATCTCGTTCCCTTCGTTGTGAGCTCTCTTTCTATCTCGTTCCCCTCGTTGTGAGCTCTCCCCCCGTGCTGGTGTTTCCCCCCACTATATATACCCGTTTTGGCCGAGGGCATCGCCCCTTTGTCTCAACCAGTCAAAAGGGGCTATTACTGTCACCCATATTATTCCATATCTATCAGGGTGGTCAGCGTCCCCTGACCCTATCTGTCAAAGGAGCTATTACTGTCGCCCATAATCTATCCCCCATCTGCTCTGGTGGATAGCGCCCTCTGATCCTAGCTGACCAGGGACCCATTACTGTCTCTCATAATTATTCCACATCTATTATGCTGGTCAGCGTCCTCTGATCCTAGCTATCAAAGGAACCCATTACTGTTTCTCATAATTATTCCACATCTATTATGGTGGTCAGCGTCCTCTGATCTTAGCTGACCAGGAACTCATTACTGTCTCTCCTAATTATTCCACATCTATTATGGTGGTCAGCGTCCTCTGATCCTCGCTGACCAGGGACCTATTACTGTCTCTCCTAATTATCCCACATCTATTATGGTGGCCAGCATCCTCTGATCTTAGCTGACCAGTAACCTATTACTGACTCTCATTAGTCCCAGCTCCCAGTTCGCTACCGCCCGCATCGGGACCGCTAAAGTGAGATTGATGTATTTCCACTCGCAATTATCATTCATTAGTCCCAGCTTAGTAGGGCCGGCCACTTGTCAACTTCACGTGAGCCCGTGGTACTAATTATACCCTCGTTATTGTCATATCAAGGGAAATTATAAAATTACCCGACCGTGATATTGGTCGTATACACTTATAGTGTAACATTTCCTCCCAAACCTACCCGAAAAAAAAGGAATCTTAATTCACAAGATTCGCTTTTTTTTCCATTACACAATATTCAGACCACAAAATCATTTCAAACAATTAAACATGTTATCCACAAAATACATCATTTTTCGGAATGACCGCTTATTTAAATCGATCACTCCTTATTAAAAATTATTATTGTCCGGCGTAATCACGCCAATAAATGTTCACATCAAAATCGTCGACTCAGTTATGTCTTTGCACATGTGTTCGTTATTCTTCACGATCCTTCCTGGATCGCCACAGCGTTGATCCTTGGTTACCCCAACGACGGGTAAAACTTGACAACGTTCGAGGCGGGGAGTAACTGCACTCCTCCCTCCATCATCGGCGTAGAGTCCTTCGCTCTTGCGACGTCATTCACGTCTGCTGATTGCACAGCCGCCGAAATCAACGTAGGCACAGTGACCTCACGTTCACCCTTCCTGAGTCGTGATAGTATGGAGCCAAACCATGCGCTAGTTTTCTTTTTATATCGTATACACCCTACCCGAATTAGGATCACTACAACTGTCCCTACGATAGAACCAATGATGATCTGTTTCCATATCGCCCATTCTTGTTTTGGCTTAACGAATCGCTCTGAAGTCGAGCAATTAGATGATCCATTGGCATTTCCTTAATTTCATCTAACTCTTTGGGCAAAGAGATGTGATCGTAGTCTGGTAAAGCGCTATGAAATGGTTTCCATAACGTTATATTGGAAAATGCATAGTTTTCCATCTATCCTATCAATTTGTCTTCCACCTGATACTGGCTCTCTTGTTGGTATTAAGGGGTTAACATCAATCTATCACTAATAGCCGTACATGATTCATTGAGGCGGATTAGCGATAATGGTGGGTTGATTTGTTGGTACGTGACCCCTTTACCGTGACAACTAATACTCATCTTTAGTGGACTATGATTACTAATGACCCATAGCCCATCCCTTATATACCGTGCCATAGGTAACACTGTACCCAACTTGACCTTTGTTTGGCAGTGTGTTGCAATTACGTCTGAATTGTTTAAAAACAGCGCCGTAACACAAAATTGATAAATGTTCATAGGATATATTGCACTTCGAATCGCACAGAATCCTATCAAGGGTTTGGAACAAGCTTCAAGTTCAGCTTCCGTAAGGAACGCGAACCGCGTACGTTGCGCGTCTACTGCTATCGTTGTGGATTCTAAGTCATACTGAGCCGTCATTGATTCTGGCGCAGGCCGACCTGAATCTCCAGTTACTAGTGGTAACTTCATCAAGTTTTTGAAATACGACATTGTGATTAATATTTAAACCCTGCGCTAGCCCCAATACTATCAGACTAAAAAAAAAAAACTTCATCTTGTTGTTGTCTGCAACATACGAGATATCACCAGAGACTTATACCACTGTCTCTGACAAAACTCAAATCATGCTTCATGATTTACACATTACAATAGTCCTCTCCCAGATACCGTCTGAGAGTCGCATTTCTAATTTGAAGCCTTCTTTGGCAGAAGAGTCAGTATCGCTTCAAGAATTTCCCTAACCCCATTAGTCTGTAAACTAGGCTGAATCGAACGATTGTCGTCGATCTCCCCATCATCAGAACTGTCTGATGTGCCCTTGTTACAACTAACGTTTACTGCTGAGAGAGATCTTTTCTCTCTTGTCTTTAGGCGCTTTCTTAACTCCATTAACGGAACGTCCTCCTCGGATGAAGAATTCTCACGCTCTTTTCGCACCCCCCTAGTCAGTCTGTCTCGTGCGTTCTCTTGCCCTACTGCATCGTCACTGTCGCTATCGGATGATTCTGGAGCTACAACCTGTGTGGCTTTACATAATGTTCTCCCCCTGGCTTTTGGAATAGGCCACTCGCTAATTTTGGCTATCCGCAAGTGTTCAGCATGTGAACTGACCTCAGTGCCATCTAGTTGATGTCGTACCCTGAATGTGACAGGCGACAATTGTTCCACCACTCTATAGTGCGACCTCCACTTACTGTCTAACTTATTGTGTCTACGGTGATTACGAAGGTACACTGGATCACCGACCTTAATTTCGACAGGCTGTACACCTCTATTAGCATACTTAGCCCCCTTCTTCTGTGCTTTCTTAATTCGCCGATACACCTGGGTGAAGGCCTTGTGTTGCTGCTCAAGCGCTATCTTGTGAAAATCTTCACCAGCGTATTTTCTTCGGGGTCTAAGGATGTTATCTAACGGTAGTACTGGATCGCGACCGTACAGTAAAAAGAAAGGAGATTCCTGCGTAGTTTCCGAAACACAGACCCTATAAGCTGCTAGTACCTGGTTAATATGCACGTCCCATGTCAAAAAATCTTCTTGTATCTTTTTGGACAGAATGTCGTTAAAAGTTCTATGGAAACGTTCGACCTTAGCATTGGACTGTGGATGATAAAGACTGGTCGTGACATGATCTATGTTCAGTTCTGCCAGCGTTTCTGCCATAACCCTATTCACATTCTCAGATCCATTGTCTGATATTATCTGCAATGGACAGCCATGTCTGGGTAGAATTTCTTCAACGAGGAGCTGTACCACTGACTGCGGCGTTTTATCTGGTACAGGGAACGCCTCTACCCAACCTGTCAGATGACAGATGAATGCTATGACATAGCGATTCCCGCTAAGGGAGCGGTCAAACGGACCTGCCAAGTCCAATGACAACTTAGCGAATGGGTATGGAGGAATGTCCATTTCCTGTACGGGGGCCCTTTTCTTTTGTAACACTCTAGACTGACAGATGACACACCCACTAACATATTCATACAGTTGTTTGTACATGTTAGGCCAGTAATACTTTCTACTGACTGTGTCATGCGTCTTGTCTATTCCTAAGTGACCATTTTCGTCATGGTACTGTCTGACTACGTACTCTACCAAGTGAGATGGAACATACAATCTGGCTACTGGTTCATCATCAGGATGAGACAAGAAATATAGAACATCCTCTATCAGCATGTATCTCCTATTGACTGTCATGGTTCCTTGTTCACTAATCAATAAGTCCTTTAAGCGCACTATTTCAGAATCCTTCTCCTGTTCCTCAATAATATCAAACCCTGGAAGATCAACTTTTTCCAGCTTCTCGTCACACCCTGCCCTTACTGTACAACTAGCAAACTGCTTGGGGGTGAATTGGTTGGAGTTTATGACTCCTATGACAAAAGCATTGTCATTGACCTCTCTGGTTACCTCTACTTCTTCCTCATGCTCTGGCATGTGAGTACCACTCGGCATTCTGGACAGTAAGTCTGCCAAAACATTTTGGGGACCTGGGATATATTCAATCGTACAATTATATCCTGAAATGCCTAGGGCCCACATCTGCACCTTCTTATTCTGCATTGGTGAATTAAGCAAATACTTAAGAGGCATGTGATCCGTGCGGATTACAAACTCCGCATTATGCAAGTAGTGATTTAGCTTTTGAAGCGCATAATGGATCGCAAAAGCCTCTTTCTCTATTGTCGACCATTTCCTCTGACTGGTACTACGTTTATGGGATAGAAAGTAAATAGGTCTTTCTACCTCTGAGCCTGGGGAAATGTCTGAATCCTCATCGCATTTTTGCGCGAGACATGCCCCCACGCATGTGTCGCTGGCATCCGTGTAAAGGATGTACGGACGCCGTGTATCTGGATAGGCTAACACTGGTGCTACGGCTAACGTCTCCTTCATCAAATCAAACGCTTTCTGGCATTCCTCTGTCCAACTGAATCTCGCATACTTTCGTGTCAGTGCTATGATTGGTTCAGCCATCTGGGAGAAATTAGGAATCATTTTCCTGTAAAACCCAATCATACCAATGAACGAACGGCACTCTCTGACACAGGTCGGAGCCGCCATAGCCCTAATGACTTTTACCTTTTCCTCATCCGGTTTTATCCCCTGGTTACTAATGACAAACCCTAAGTATTTGGTTTCTTCCTCAAAGAACTGACACTTCTTGAGTTTCAGCTTCAGGTCATGCTGTCTCAATCGATCAAAGACTGTCTGAAGGTGACACAGATGGTCTTCTATTGTTTCTGAGAAGATCAAAATGTCATCGAGATAGGCACAGGTAAAGCTTTCTAAACCGGCTAGCACGATATTCATAAGCATCATGAACAATCCCGGTGCTCCCACCAAACCAAAAGGCATTTTCGTGAATTCGAATAATCCCTTGTGGCATGCAAATGCTACTCTATCCCTACTCTCCTGATCCGCCATCTTGACCTGCCAGTATCCCGACTTAAGGTCCAGACTGGTAAAATACTTGGCCTTTCCAAGCAGTGACAAAATGTCATCTATCAGCGGTAGTGGGTACGATGTTTTCTTTGTAACCTCATTCAGTTTTCTAAAGTCAACACATAAACGCTTCGACCCATCCTTCTTGGATACAATCACTAAACTAAAAGACCATGGGGACTGAGAACGTCTTATCACACCTGCCTGTAACATCTCTTCTAGAGCCTTGTCAACAATCTCTCTATCTTGAAGCGGGATTCTATACGGTTTTATCCTAATGGGAGGATGATCGCTGGTATCTAGTTTCATCGTGACAGTGTCAGTAGCCCCTAAATCAAGGTCGCTATTCGCGAACAAGTCTTGATTGTTCGTAATGAGCTCTGACACTACATCATTCATCTTCTCCGGCGCAGTGACTTCCGTCAAGTCGACTGCCGATACCTGCCGATCACCCGACCCTATCTGTACTTCATGTACTTTCTGAACTGCTGTTACCTTCCCTACAACACAACCCCTTCTAACTCTATACGTCTTGTTCGTGTTGTTTACTATCAGTATGGGGTACGTCTGGTGCTTATTTTGCCTGACTACCGTGCTTGTCACTAACAGTCCCGGTTCTTGTGCTATAAATCCCTTGTCTGTTTCCGAAATCTCTAAGAGTGTCTCTCTTGCAAAATACGGAGCATTCTTCATCCGTACCTGGAGTACTTCTGCCGTCTGAGGTTTTATCACTTTCGTCTTAGTCACTCTGACCAAAGACGAAATGTGGATGTCCTGTTCATAGGGCACATAAACACTTCCGACTCTGAGTTTCTTCAAGTCAAAATAAATCCTCACCCCGTTTTTGTCTAACCAGTCATTTCCCAAAATAAAGTTCCTGTTGAGCCCTGATACCACGTAGAACTTATGTTTAAACTTTTGCCCCGCTACCGTAAATTCTAATTCTGAACTCCCCAATACTTGTAAAGCTTCTCCACTAACTGACTGTAACGACACATCTCCCTTTCCTAACTTTGGCTTATGACTGAGTTTATCGTAAGCCCCCTTGCTAATCAAAGACACCTCTGCTCCCGTATCGATCAAGCTACGAAATCGTTGCTTCCCAATTTTGAACACTATGCACTTAGGGCTACCCGCTACATTAATGCTAAACAACTGACTCTTTCTACTTTTCCGGTCCTGCGTAACGGCTTCGTGTGCCGCAGAACCTTCTAGTTTTCCTGCCTCGACGGAAACCTTCTTTGACCTTGTGGCTGTCTGTTTCCGGCCTTTCTACATTTCCGCTGAATGTGACCTCGTTCCCCACACTTCCAGCATTGAATCGGGGGACACATTGTTTGCTGACCAACCGCCCCTATCACTCGGCAATTTCTTGCCTGGTGCCCTACTCTCCCGCATTTAAAACAATTACGGTGACGAGCATGGTCTACTTCCATAGCCTCTTCTCCACCCCTAGCTGTCCCTCTCGGCTGACTAACTGGCCGATTGTTTATCGTGCGTAGCTCAAACCTATGGCGAAGGTTTTCCTCCTGCATGGCCACCTGCACGGCCCTATCTAACGCATTTGAGTTGTCCCTCAGGACTTTCATCTTAAGAAAGTCGTGCGCCAATCCGTCAACAAAGAAATTTGTTAGTTGCCGTTGTACCACAGCAGCGCCCATCTGACTCGGGAAGGCTTCGCCGGCCAGAGTCATTAGTCGCTCTGCGTACAGAGGCACACTTTCCCTCGGGTTTTGTTTCACCCGCTGTAGCAACGCAAAAGCATGATTTTCATCGGCGATTTCGCCGAACCTTACGGTTAGCTGCCTTTTCAGTTCATCCCAATCCCCTGCCGCTTCCGTTTGTAAGAATCGATGGATAAAATCACTCACCACCCCCGAGCTTGCTTGATAAGCAATGACGGGGCGCCTGTTGAGGGCTTTTATTAGCACTGCATATTTGTCAATTTCTTTTATCCACTCCCTAAATTTGGTAGGCTTTCCGTCAAACGTTCCTACCATCTGCCCTATACTCTGGGCGTTAATCGCCTGACTCATTTCCTCTACTTTTTCGCCTAAAATCCTAAACACTTCCTCTGCCATTTTTGTTTCTTTTTAAATGTAACAACAACACAACTCTAGCTAACTCAGTGGTCTGGCTCCTATATAAGACTCAACAAGGGTTAAACGAAAAAAGTCACTTACCCCGTGATCCTTTCGGCTGTTGGTCTTGAATGAGTCGCAGACGTCCCGTGGGCTCGAACTCTGTTTTTTCCTTGACGTGGGCTCGAACTCTGCTTTTCTTGAAGTGGGCTCGAACTCTGCTTTTCTTGAAGTGGGCTCGAACTCTGCTTTTCCTTGACGTGGGCTCGAACTCTGCTTTTCTTGAAGTGGGCTCGAACTCTGCTTTTCCTTGACGTGGGCTCGAACTCTGCTTTTCCTTGACGTGGGCTCGAACTCTGCTTTTCTTGAAGTGGGCTCGAACTCTTCTCTTCGGGTTGTTGGCTTGCACTCTTCTCTTCTCTTTCTGGTCTGCTCTTCCACCCTTGCGTCGTTGGCTGTCGATTTGGTGCTGATAGTCTAGTTTTTCTGTTTCTTCGTTCCTCTGTTTCTTCCCGTTCCGAGATCCTGCTTCACGGCACCAAATAAGAAGATAAGGTAGTGTTACACTACCGCAGCCACACGCAAGGTGTTGTAGATGGAAGACGCAGCCAGACAAGAGTGTTTCCAGAAGAGTCTTTTATTTCTTGGTCATCGTGGGTCTAATAGGTTGGGCACAACCAACCTACTAGCATGGCATACTAAAATGGCGAAAATCCCGGAGCTCGGTCTCTCGCTTCTCCGCTCCCTCTATCTATCTATCTCACTCTCTTCGTTGTGTACTCTCTATCTATCTCGTTCTCTTCATTGTGCGAGCTCCCTCTCTATCTCGTTCCCTTCGTTGTGAGCTCTCTCGTTCTCTTCATTGTGCGAGCTCTCTCTCTATCTCGTTCCCTTCGTTGTGAGCTCTCTTTCTATCTCGTTCCCCTCGTTGTGAGCTCTCCCCCCCGTGCTGGTGTTTCCCCCCACTATATATACCCGTTTTGGCCGAGGGCATCGCCCCTTTGTCTCAACCAGTCAAAAGGGGCTATTACTGTCACCCATATTATTCCATATCTATCAGGGTGGTCAGCGTCCCCTGACCCTATCTGTCAAAGGAGCTATTACTGTCGCCCATAATCTATCCCCCATCTGCTCTGGTGGATAGCGCCCTCTGATCCTAGCTGACCAGGGACCCATTACTGTCTCTCATAATTATTCCACATCTATTATGCTGGTCAGCGTCCTCTGATCCTAGCTATCAAAGGAACCCATTACTGTTTCTCATAATTATTCCACATCTATTATGGTGGTCAGCGTCCTCTGATCTTAGCTGACCAGGAACTCATTACTGTCTCTCCTAATTATTCCACATCTATTATGGTGGTCGGCGTCCTCTGATCCTCGCTGACCAGGGACCTATTACTGTCTCTCCTAATTATCCCACATCTATTATGGTGGCCAGCATCCTCTGATCTTAGCTGACCAGTAACCTATTACTGACTCTCATTAGTCCCAGCTCCCAGTTCGCTACCGCCCGCATCGGGACCGCTAAAGTGAGATTGATGTATTTCCACTCGCAATTATCATTCATTAGTCCCAGCTTAGTAGGGCCGGCCACTTGTCAACTTCACGTGAGCCCGTGGTACTAATTATACCCTCGTTATTGTCATATCAAGGGAAATTATAAAATTACCCGACCGTGATATTGGTCGTATACACTTATAGTGTAACAAATGACATACTAAGCACATCGTTTGAATAAACTGTGCACCGGCACTGCATCCCCTGACCAGGTCTATACGGGAAGCACCCCCACAAACGGCACGTGAACGCAAATGGTATAATAAAAATAATAGTTGCATAAAAAGAAATAAAAATATATTATGGTTAGACAACACGAGATAATTAAATTTACGTTGCCTTGGATAAGTGCTTGTACAGTTTTGCTTTAAAAGCAGCTAGGGAATTAACTTGTTGTAGATGCAGAGGAATAGAATTCCACAGGAAACCACCTGAGTATGACAAACTGGATTTATACAAATCAATGCGGGGCCGTTTTATGCTCAGGTTGCTCCGAGAGGTGCTGTATCTCTTCTCAGTAAGAGTAAAAAGTTCCGATAAGTAGCCGGGGGCCTTACCCTTAAGAGCTTTGTGCACTGAGTACGCACTTGTTAAATACTAAGTGTTTGTCAAGAGGAAGGAGTCCAGCTGCCTCGAGCCTCGCCTCAGTGGGTAGAGATGAGCTAGGAATAATGAGTTTGGCTGCTCTTCTGTATAGCGAATTTATTTTCTTGAACTGAACCTCGCTACAGCCATCCCACACTGTTGAGGCATAATCAATGTGGGGCTTGATGTATCCATTGAAAAATAGTTTACGCGTGTTCAGATTAATGAGAGAGAGAGAGAGAGAGAGAGAGAGAGAGAGAGAGAGAGAGAGAGAGACAGAGAGAGAGAGAGAGAGAGAGAGAGAGAGAGAGAGAGAGCACTGCCCATATAGAGCATGCACCCTGATCTTGGCCATTTAACGCCTTCATTGCCACTTAAAATACATTTTGTTTCTGAAATCTTTGTTCATTCAACGAACAAATTAAAACTAAACGGAAACAAATTGATTTCGGCAAGAGACTTAGATCCTGAGGAGCCCCTGCAGTCGTGGGGAGGATTATGTCTCTTGCATCTGGATCGTATTCCCATTTTCCCGTCAGTCAAGGGGGTTAAAGCAGCAGTTTGTTGATCATCATGAGCATCGCCAAGGTAACCAGGACTTGTACCCACGGTGTGGAGTTGATAGATCTGGCGCTGTTACACAGGTCGTCAGTGCAGCAGAAATGAGGCAACCCATAAAGCTGGGTATCCCGGTTACGCTGGCACACACCCAAATCCTTGCAGCCCTGTTAAAGAAGCATGTCGTTAATTAAAGCGCCTTTCCAGAATCTATTTCTATTTTGCAAAATGTGCAAAACTGAACAGGCATATAAAAGCGACCGTTACAGGGTAAGCAGCGTCGGATCAGTTACCTCGAGTGGGTCCAATGTTTTTTTCGGGCCAATCCTCCCTCGGCCCACGGATGCCAGCCATTGGCCGACAAATTAAAAAGCAAAGTGGGGGCGGGGAGAGATGGGTGTGTGACGGGGTAGGCGAGCCAAGCTTGTGTTTGAAAACCTGTTGGCACTTGTACCTGCGATGTTTCCTTCAAATGTATGCATATGAACACTTTTGACCTATCTCCTATGACCCTTGACCTATGGGAGTAGTGAGAAAATAGTACGCACAGAAAGGTCTTATCTTCTACCTTTCTGCCAAATTTGGTTGCAATTTTTGCAAAAGTGTCGATAATAGCTAAATTCTACTCATCTCACATCATTTGTCGATCTCTTGTGACCAGGTCATCCAAATCAGCATGAGTACAAAGGTTCCACTATAAGGTGTCTCTGGACCAAGAAGAAACTACCAAGTGAGTAGGAAAAAGCACTGTCAGGGGAGGGAATTGTGCATTGTCAACCAGTGACCATAGTTCTAGTTTGGTCAAATGACCAACAAAATATAGGAAAGAGAGGTACCTGGCGCTAAAGAAGTGACTGGAAGCAATGACTATGAAAGCCCCCCCCCCACACACACACACCGTCCCCGAAAGGGGTTTATCACACATTCACTGGATTCCCAGCCCTTTGGTGCATGGAAATGTAGATCTGGGTCCCTCAAAGGGTGTCCAGATTGTATTGCCAGTGTGGACCGCTGCTTCGGTCTAGGCGACCTCTTCAGCACACCATCGGCGTACTGGAGGAAGAAAAGGTATTTCTGCCTACCTGTAAAGATGACCACATTTTATTGTGCTTTCTGAGGGGCCATACATACATGCCTCCACCTAGAGCTAACTTTCCATGCATCCTGCTAGCACGATGAAGATTTCATCCTAAAGTCTACTGTATTGTTTGGAGCTCACATGCGTTTTTCTTTTAGGAACATTAAGAGTTGTTCATTTTTTAAAGCTTATCCTCTCTGATCCATTTCCCTCCTCTCTAAGTCGACCTCTGATCAACGCACATGCCGGCGCACACAAATACAGACGGACACACGGCGCTTCCTGCCATTAATACGCTCTGTGAGTTCGTGTAGCGACAGAAATTCTAAGAATATTAGCACGAGCAGAAATAGGACATCACTATAAGTTTGACGTCATGGCATCACGAGTCTTACAACGCTGTGTACACAGTGACGCATTTGATGTTTCACGCCACTCATCCGAAGGGCACGCAGCCTCTTCCAGGGCTGACTGTTTTCTTCCACACAGCCTCTGTCAGGGCTAATTGTTTGATGGAAGTACATACTGGATCCAAAACTTGTAAAAATGAATGAATTATTATCAGGAAGTTGAAGAGATACTGACAACGCTGGATTACAAACTCATCCAATGTCTATTTATTATTATTACATGGCATATATATTTCAAAGAAGCTAGTTATCTGCGCTGACAACGGTGACTACAGGGGCTTCTACGAAGCACTGAAAGCAGTGTATGGCCCTAGGCACCTGGTACAAAGTCCCCTGCGAAGCGCTGATGGACAGGCACTCCTCACAGATAATACCTCCATCTTGAACCGCTGGTCGGAATACTTTCAGGACCTCTTCGGCGCTGAACGCACTGTTCAAGAGACAGTCATCCTCCAAATCCCACACCTTCCACTAAAGGTTGAATTGGACGAACCGCCCACCGCCGAAGAGACCCTCACAGCCATCCACCAGCTCAAAAGTGGCAAAGCAGCAGGCATTGACGGAATCCCGCCAGAGATATGGAAACATGGAGGCCCAGCACTGCACAACAAGCTCCACGACCTCTTTCTCTGCTGCTGGGAAAAAGGAACACTACCAAAGGATCTCCGTGATGCAGTCATCATCACCCTGTACAAGAACAAAGGAGAGAAGTCTGCCTGCTCTAATTATCGTGGAATTACCCTGCTGTCCATTGCCGGGAAAATTCTCGCAAGGTTGCTCCTGAATCGGCTGGTACCTGCCATCGCTGAAGACCACCTCCCAGAGGGCCGGTGTGGCTTCAGAACCAACAGGAGTACCACCGACATGGTCTTTGTGCTTAGACAGCTTCAGGAGAAGTGCCGCGAGCAGAACAAAGGGCTGTACGTAACGTTTGTCGACCTAACAAAAGCGTTTGACACTGTGAGCAGGCAAGGTATGTGGCAGATCCTGGAGCGACTAGGTTGTCCCCCAAAGTTCCTCAACATGATCGTCCAGCTCCACGAGGACCAGCAAGGCCAGGTCAGACTAAACAGTGACCTCTCAGAACCATTCCCCATTCGCAACGGCGTGAAGCAAGGCTGCGTGCTGGCACCGACCCTCTTCACCATCTTCTTCAGCATGATGTTGAAGCAGGCCACAGTGGACCTCGACGATGACGACGCAGTGTACATCAGGTATCGTCTCGATGGCAGCCTGTTCAACCTCAGACGACTGCCTGCCCACACGAAAACCCTAGACCAACTGATTCGTGAGCTGCTCTTCGCTGATGACGCTGCCCTCGTTGCACACACAGAGAGAGCCTTGCAGCGCATTACGTCCTGCTTCGCAGATGCTGCCCAGCTCTTTGGACTTGAGGTCAGTCTGAAAAAGACAGAGACAGCCGGCACCCAAGGAAGAGCATCGCCCTCCACACATCACCATCGGCGAGTCCGAACTGAAGTCTGTACACCAGTTTACCTACCTTGGCTGCATCATCACGTCAGACGCCAAGCTGGACAAGGAGCTGGACAACAGGCTGGCAAAAGCGAACAGTGCTTTCGGGCGACTATTCAAGCGGGTGTGGCAGCAGTCTCCAGCGCAAGCTCAGAGATCTCCAGAATGAGTGGTGGTCCAGACTTGCACAGAGGACCCAGCTTTGCGCAGACAATGGCGACTACAGGGGCTTCTACGAAGCATTGAAAGCAGTGTATGGCCCCAGGCACCTGGTACAAAGTCCCCTGCGAAGCGCGAATGGCCAGGCACTCCTCACAGATAATACCTCCATCTTGAACCGCTGGTCGGAATACTTTCAGAGCCTCTTCAGCGCTGAGCGCACTGTTCAAGAAGCAGTCGTCCTACAAATCCCACAGCTCCCAGTAAAAGTTGAATTGGACGAACCGCCCACCGCTGAAGAGACCCTCACAGCCATCCACCAGCTCAAGAGTGGCAAAGCAGCAGGCATTGATGGAATACCGCCAGAGATCTGGAAACATGGAGGCACAGCACTGCACAACAAGCTCCATGACCTCTTTCTCTGCTGCTGGGAGGAAGGAACACTACCAAAGGATCTCCGTGATGCAGTCGTTATCACCCTGTACAAGAACAAAGGTGAGAAGTCTGACTGTTCCAACTATCGGGGAATTACACTGCTGTCCATTGCTGGGAAAATCCTTGCAAGGCTGCTCCTGAATCGGCTGGTACCTGCCATCGCTGAAGACCAACTCCCAGAGGGCCAGTGTGGCTTCAGAGCAAACAGGAGCACCACCGATATGGTCTTTGTGCTGAGACAGCTACAGGAGAAGTGCCGCGAGCAGAACAAAGGGCTGTACGTAACGTTTGTCGACCTAACAAAAGCGTTCGACACTGTGAGCAGGCAAGGCATGTGGCAGATCCTGGAGCGACTTGGCTGTCCCCCAAAGTTCCTCAACATGATTGTCCAGCTACACGAGGACCAGCAAGGTCAGGTCAGACTCAACAATGACCTCTCAGAACCATTCCCCATTCTCAACGGCGTAAAGCAGGGCTGCGTGCTGGCACCGACCCTCTTCACCATCTTTTTTAGCATGATGTTGAAGCAGGCCACAGTGGACCTCGATGATGACGATGCAGTGTACATCAGGTATCGTCTCGATGGCAGCCTGTTCAACCTCAGACGACTGCAGGCCCACACGAAAACCCTAGACCAACTGATCCGTGAGCTGCTTTTTGCTGATGATGCTGCCCTCGTTGCACACACAGAGAGAGCCCTGCAGCGCATCACGTCCTGCTTCGCAGACGCTGCCCAGCTCTTTGGACTCGAGGTCAGTCTGAAAAAGACAGAGGTCCTCCATCAGCCGGCACCCAAGACAGTGTATCGCCCTCCTCACATCACCATCGGCGAGTCTGAACTAAAGTCAGTGCACCAGTTTACTTACCTTGGCTGCATTATCACGTCGGACGCCAAGCTGGACAAGGAGCTTGACAGCAGGCTGGCAAAAGCGAACAGCGCTTTC
>BTPG01000007.1:239449-504449 GCA_036245525.1 Semisulcospira habei
TGATCTTGGGTAGGCGATGATCCTCCATCCTGGAGACATGCCCAGCCCAGCGGAGCTGTGTCCGCAGCAGCAAAGCCTCGATGCTCACAGTTTCTGCCTGTTCAAGGACCTCGACGTTTGTGACATAGTCACTCCAGTGAATGCCAAGGATTGTACGCAGGCAGCGCTGGTGGAAGCGTTCGAGAAGTCGTAGTTGGCTGCGGTAGAGGGCCCAGGACTCGGAACCATACAACAGGGTGGTGAGGACGACAGCTCTGTACACGCTGATCTTGGTGCCTGTTTTCAGCTGTTGATTATGCCACACCCACTTGTATAGACAAACGAAAGCGCTGTTTGCTTTTGCCAGCCTGCTGTCCAGCTCATTGTCCAGCTTGGCGTCTGACGTGATGATGCAGCCAAGGTAGGTAAACTGGTGCACTGACTTCAGTTCAGACTCGCCGATGGTGATGTGGGGAGGGCGATGCTCTACCTTGGGTGCCGGCTGATGGAGAACCTCTGTCTTTTTCAGACTGACCTCGAGTCCAAAGAGCTGGGCAGCGTCTGCGGAGGAGGATGTGATGCGCTGCAGGGCTCTCTCTGTGTGTGCAACGAGGGCAGCGTCGTCAGCAAAGAGCAACTCACGAATCAGTTGGTCTAGGGTTTTGGTGTGGGCCTGCAGTCGTCTGAGGTTGAACAGGTTGCCATCGAGATGATACCTGATGTACACTGCATCGTCATCATCGAGGTCCCCTGTGGCCTGCTTCAACATCATGCTAAAAAAGAGGGTGAAGAGGGTCGGTGCCAGCACACAGCCCTGCTTTACACCGTTGAGAATGGGGAATGGTTCTGAGAGGTCATTGTTGAGTCTGACCTGGCCTTGCTGGTCCTCGTGTAGCTGGACGATCATACTGAGGAACTTTGGGGGACAGCCAAGTCGCTCCAGGATCTGCCACATGCCTTGCCTTCTCACAGTGTCGAACGCTTTTGTTAGGTCAACAAACGTTATGTACAGCCCTTTGTTCTGCTCGCGGCACTTCTCCTGAAGCTGTCTCAGCACAAAGACTATGTCGGTGGTGCTCCTGTTGACTTTGAAGCCACACTGGCCCTCTGGGAGGTGGTCTTCTGCGATGGCTGGTACCAGCCGATTCAGGAGCAGCCTTTCGAGTGTTTTCCCGGCAATGGACAGCAGGGTAATTCCACGGTAGTTGGAGCAGGCAGACTTCTCTTCTTTGTTCTTGTACAGGGTGATGACGACTGCATCGCGGAGATCCTTTGGTCGTGTTCCTTCCTCCCAGCAGCAGAGAAAGAGGTCATGGAGCTTGTTGTGCAGTGCTGGGCCTCCATGTTTCCAGATCTCTGATGGGATTCCGTCAATGCCTGCTGCTTTACCACTCTTGAGCTGGTGGATGGCTGTGAGGGTCTCTTCAGCAGTGGGTGGTTCGTCCAATTCAACCTTTACTGGGAGGTGTGGGATTTGGAGGATGGCTGCTTCTTGAACAGTGCGCTCAGCGCTGAAGAGGTCCCGAAAGTATTCCGACCAGAAGTTCAAGATGGAGTTATTATCTGTGAGGAGTGCCTGTCCATCAGCGCTTCGCAGGGGACTTTGTATCAGGTGCCTGGGGCCATACACTGCTTTTAGTGCTTCGTAGAAGCCCCTGTAGTCACCGTTGTCAGCACAAAGCTGGGTCCTCTGTGCGAGTCTGGTCCACCACTCGTTCTGGAGATCTCTGAGCTTGCGCTGGAGACTGCTGCAGACGAGGCGGAAGGCAGACTTCTTCACAGGGCAGGAAGGCTGGGCTAGGTGGGCATGATGGGCGGCTCTTTTTCTTTTGCTAGGAGTTCCTGGATCTCTACGTCGTTTTCGTCAAACCAGTCTTTGTTCCTCTTTCTAGCAAAACCCAAGACTCCTGCAGAGGATTTTGCGATAGCAGTTTTCAGCCGTTCCCAGAGTGTTTCAGGGGAGGAGTCTGCTGGGCCTGCGCTGTAAATCTGTCTGAAAGGCAGCTTTTACGTCGTCACGCTGAAGGCTGGCAACATCAAGCTTTTTCTTGGGGGGCCCCCATTTCTTGGGTTTTGGCTTGACGTGGAGCCTGAGTTTGCAGCGGACAAGGCGGTGGTCAGTGTGGCACTCTGCGCTGGGCATCACTCTGGTGAGGAGGACATCACTGCGGTCCCTCTGACGCACTAGGACATAGTCGATAAGGTGCCAGTGTTTGGAGCGAGGATGCATCCAGGTGGTCTTTCGACTGTCCTTTTGCTGGAAAGTAGTGTTGGTGATGACCAGTTGCTGCTCTACACAGAACTCCAACAGTAGGCGGCCATTGTCATTGCAGTTCCCGACGCCATGCTTGCCGAGAACTCCTTTCCAGGCTTTAGAGTCCTGGCCCACTCTGGCGTTGAAGTCGCCAAGGATGATGACTTTGTCGTCTGCAGGGGTGCTCTGTAGGAGGCTGCGCAGGTCAGCGTAAAACTTGTCCTTTTCTTCAGGCTCTGCCAGGAGAGTTGGGGAGTACACACTGAGAAGGGTGACGTGTTGCTGGTGTCTCAGTGGGAGGCGCATGGACATGATGCGGTCTGAGTGACCGGTTGGTAGGTTTTCCAGCTTTGTCGCAATGGAGGTCTTGACCATGAAGCCCACGCCTGAGAGCCGTCTTTCTGATGCAGACTTGCCTGACCAGTAGAGGGTGTAGCCAGCGCCAAGTTCTTGGAGACTGTCTTCGTCCGGGAGGCGTACTTCGCTGAGCGCAGCGATGTCGATGTTTAACCTCCGCAATTCATGGGCAATGAGGGCGGAGCGACGTTCAAGGCGTTCGCTGTCTGCTGTGTCGAGCATGGTTCGGATGTTCCAGCATGCTACGTTGAGTCCGGTCGTGGTCGTCATTAGAGTAGATCCGTTGTTTTTACTTGTTTTCTGACCGCAGGAGAAGATGCCCGTTGACCGCGGCTAGCCAACTGGGGTTGTGAGGGGACGAGCTTTGGTTAGGCCCCTCTCCGTGTGGAGCAAGCAGTGCTGTCCCTAGAGAAGGCTGCTTGGTCGTTCAGGGTGTGCCGAGTGACGTTGTCATCCCCGGGTCAACATCAGGCGACCAATATCCTGAACCGCCTGCATGCAGGTTTGAGACTGCGGCTTCCAGTGACATCTTTCACCTGCCGTTTCGCCCCTCGCCCGTCGCTACAGGACTTGGAATGGTCTGTGTCATGGTCCGTGGACGTTTCCTAAAGCCTGCGCGGTGGAGCTTTTTGGTGGAGTGCAGTGTGCGCAGTACTGGCCCCACCCTTTAAACCCTTGGTTCGTCTGCCATGGCCTAGCAAGCTGGGACGATGGCATCGAGGTCCTCAGGTCGTAGGTTTTATATCAGACTGTCCTTGTCCTAGTCTCTGCCTCAAAAACTTTTCCCGGAGACACGGGGGCTTTGAAGTCAGGGTTTTCCTCCCTTAGCCTTTCCGCAGCCAAGCGGCCAGGCCTGCAAGGCAGCAGGACAATGTTGATTTATTTTCGAGGTTCTCTCCTCTAGATCCGCCGTGTTTAGGCTGGGGGCTCGTGCTGCCCAGTTTTTGGGGTCACCTCGGAGGGGATGTGGCCGGGGACCACGCACGGGCGGTCTTGGGATAGAGGGATGCTATGCTAGTCCGGAGGGATTACACACGAGGGTGCCTCACGAAGGCCAAGAGGCCCTAGACTAGGGTGATCCCGGGGGAGGCGCTGTAAGAGTTCCCCACTACCCGCACCACCAACGCAACTCGTCCCCTGGGGCCCCCACCTTTTGAGTCAGGCAGCGACCCCTTGACGCGAATTAGTATGCTGAGAAATGCCTGACCATAAAATATTGCTATACCAAGTGTGGGCTTGAAGTTGACAAGTGTATTTGAGAGAAACTTTTTTTCTACTTTATTTATTATTTTTAATTTTATTTATTTGGTTATTTATTATTATTTGTATTTATTTATTTATTTATTTTTATTTATTTATGTATATATTTATTTTTTAGGGTGGGGTGGGGGTGGGGGTGGGGGGGTCCGGGGGGTGGGGGTGGGGGTGGGGGGCAAAATATGGCTACTTTTAAGTCTCACCTATTTTTAGAAGAGTTGTTTTAGGATGGGTCGCGATGGAGCAAATGCAAATGCATGCCCATGACAACAAAGGCGGGCAGGTCTAAACATCTGACAAAGTAACCAAATAACAAGAAAGGCAAAGCCCTTATGGCTCAAATGTATGACCGATCCACACATGTGACAATAAGTAAAGGGATGGTTTCTGCACCAACAAAATCCATGTTTTCTCAAAATTTAATCAGTTTTCACACATCTGTGAAACCTCTGTGACCGTTGAACTTTGCGATGAATTGACTAAATTAGTATACATAGGAAGGTCTTATCATCAGCTACCATTGTGCCAAATTTAATTACATTTGCAAAAATGTTGATAATAACTACATTTCTATCAAAAATTTGCATTTTCTTCACATTTACCGACCTCTTGTGACCATGACCTTTTCCAATGGATCTTCGAAATTAGTACGCATAGATAGGTCTTATCATCGGGTATCTCTGTACCAAGGTTGGGTTTGAAGCTGTGAATAGTAATTCGAGAAAAAACATTTCTTGTCAAAATATGGCTATTTTGTTTTACCTATTTTCTGAGCTCGTGACCCTTGACCTTTCCGCGGGGTCATCCAAATTAGTATGCATAGATAAGTCTTACCATCAGGTATCTGTATACCAAGTTTGGGTTTGATGTAAATAATATTTGAGAAAAAAATAATTTATGTCAAAATATAGCTATTTTGGGGCAGTGGGCAGATGTTCAAATCTGCACGGAACGCAGACGACCCTGCCCTCCACGAGTCCCCTGCTGTTTTGCAGGTTAGGTTTTGGATAACCAAAGGCTAGGGTGCTGACACGGTACCTGATTGGGCGTATGAACTTCCTCGATGACGTCACCACCCAGAGCGAAGGAGTCCCATGAGGGTCTCATCGGCCACGTGACCAGGACCAAGGCGAGCCACTAGTTAAGTGGAGTTTCGGTTGTGGTTAACAGCCTGGAGAGGGATGGGCTCAGTCAGGTTTATTTGCCCAAGACACACCACATGCAATTACAACTTTTCTTCAATCTATACCGGATCGGTCGTCGCCTGGAACAAGGACTGCCCTTCTGTCTTTCGCCAGGACAGAGGTGGTAAGTGTGTTACTGGTGCACCACCAAAACTCCGTGCCAGAAACAACACCAGCATTGGCACTTGGAACATCAGAACATTAAGAACGCCTGGAAAAGTAGAGGAACTGACACAAAATGAACAGATACCACTGGACCATCCTAGGCATGTGCGAAGTACGATGGAAGAACTTTGGGGAAACATCAACCCAGCAAAACCACAAACTGTATTACAGTGGGAGAAAAGACAAACACAAACAGGGTTTCGGATTTCTCGTCCACAAAGACATCGTGAACACTGTCATGAGTTGTCGGCCAGTCTCCAGCAGGCTTATCACGGCGGCCATGCAACACCTCCTGGCCGCCCGCTCCGGCAGAAATGGTCGCCACCCGCAGTATTCTAACAGACATTGTACCTTCGTTTGATATATGATGTCAGGCCTTGCAATGCTGCATGACGACTGGTATTTCTTTTTGATGACTTTTCGCAATTTGTTGTGCTGTAACAGTTAACTGGTTTTTATTATTTCCTCCGTTCGATGCTGGGAGTTGATACACGCTGATTCTTCAAGTTGTTAGTACCATTCGAATGCGGATCTCAGAAGAACAGCGCGCATTATGCTGTGGCAATACAACCAACGTGCTTTTCTCCCCTTTCAATCATCTCAGAAGTGACAGCTCTTCTCACGCCACGCTCAACACCACTGCCTACGGAATAGTGCGAGTGCATACAACGAAGCGAGTACCAGCAAGCTTCAGGCCCCACATTCCAACCGAATGATGTGACGACAGACACCTCCCAGACGCAGTGACTGTGTTTCTTACAACAGCGTGTGCATGTGTGAACTCTTTAGAAACCGTTTTGGACTGATTTCACGTTAATGCTGTAGTTCTACTAATATTGCTTTAAAAATGACTATGACGTTATATACTAGTTAAGTTATAATTAAAGCTGAGGTGCAATGAGAAAAACCCGCCCAGCGCGTGTTTTAAAAAGACTACAGGACCCAGCTTGGGCCCTGCCCCTAAGTGGGTCAAATCGGTTCGTAACTCAGTTGACGGAGTTGGCAACTGCGTATCCCGAGCTTGCAAATCTCTCGGAAAACGACAGACCACTTCCTGTTGCACGGAAATCATCGCGATTAGCAGATCGGACAACAGCAGACGATTCTGTGACACTTTGAAACTGACCGACAGCCACGGATTTTACGCGCTGGGGACTATGATGGCAGAATGCACGGCTGTACATGCTGTAAGTATGATTCCTGACACTTTGTAGTTGTGAACGAATTTTTTCAACACGTACCTCCAGTCCAATATAGGCTAATATAAATAAATAAAGAAGCATTGTGATGTACAACCAACACAGTAAATTTTGGATATGAGAGAAATGAAATGAAATGAAATGAAACTTTATTTTCCAAGGATAAAAGAATAGGTGCGCAGACCTGTTTTCATTCTTGTCCTTGCTACACACGATATCGAATAAAGCTTCAGGCTGTGCTGTGTAACTTACGGATAGCTCGGCCTGGTCCATATCCAGTGTGCGTCCAGGGAAGACACAAATGGCCTGCTCTGTCCGTCGGGTGGTCGAGTGTCGTCTGCTACTGTTGATATCAGTAAAATTATCGCTGGTTTAGATCAGTGATCGCGGTTCCCACTCGCTGCAAACAGGAAGTGGCCTGTCTTTTTCACGGGAGTTTTGCCAGCACGACAAACGCAGTTGAAAACTCAGTCAACTGAGTCAGTTGCAAACCGGTTTGCCGAAGTTAGCCGAACGTTCACGACGACAGGGCCCTCGCTGGGTCCTGCAAAGTTTTTTTAAAACACGTGCGGGCGGAGTTTTTTGACTGTTTCTCAGCTTTAAAGCTGAGAAACAGTAAAAAAACTCCGCCCGCACGTGTTTTAAAAAAACTTTGCAGGACCCAGCGAGGGCACTGTCTTCGTGAACGTTCGGCTAACTTCGGCAAACCGGTTTGGAACTCAGTTGACTCAGTTTTCAACTGCGTTTGTCGTGCTGGCAAAACTCCCGTGAACAAGACAGGCCACTTCCTGTTTGCAGCGCGGAGTGGGTACCGCGATCACTGATCTAAACCAGCGATATTTCTACTGACAGCAACAGTAGCAGACGACACTCGACCACCCGACGGACAGAGCAGGCCATTTGTGTCTTGCCTGGACGCACACTGGATATGGACCAGGCCGAGCTATCCGTAAGTTACACAGCACAGCCTGAAGCTTTATTCGATATCGGAAGGGTGAGGAAGGAGGGGTTATTTGTCGTTTTGTGTTTGTTGTTATATCTTTTCATCTGGAGTGGCCTACAGCAAAAAACATTCTCCATACGAAGGGCAGCTACTAAAAATCAGCTTGACCCATGGCGACCTTGTATCTTTTGGCATCTATGTAAACAGTCGATTCTCTCTCTCTCTCTCTCTCTCTCTCTCTCTCTCTCTCTCTCTCTCTCTCTCTCTCTCTCTCTCTCTCTCTCTCTCTCATCCAATTTACTGTGTTGGTTGTACATCACAATGCTTCTTTATTTATTTATATTAGCCTATATTGGCCTGGAGGTACGTGTTGAAAAATTTCGTTCACAACTACAAAGTGTCAGGAGTCATACTTACAGCATGTACAGCCGTACATTCTGCCATCATAGTCCCCAACGCGTAAAATCCGTGGCTGGCGGTCAGTTTCAAAGTGTCACAGAATCGTCTGCTGTTGTCCGATCTGCTAATCGCGATGATTTCCGTGCAACAGGAAGTGGTCTGTCGTTTTCCGAGAGTTTTGCAAGCTCGGGATACGCAGTTGCCAACTCCGTCAACTGTGTTACGAACCAAAGAAGTACCCAACGGAGAAAGAAACACGCTTAGAAAAAACGGTACAACACAATTTATTAATATTTCGGGTAAATACCCTTTGTCAAAATAGACAAACAAACAGAGACATTATTTGCTACTTATCTTCAGATGCAGAAGGAATGTGGCAATCTGGATTGCTTTTTTGTGTGTTACGAACCGATTTGACCCACTTAGGGGCAGGGCCCAAGCTGGGTCCTGTAGAGTCTTTTTAAAACACGCGCTGGGCGGGTTTTTCTCATTGCACCTCAGCTTTAAGGTGGTGACTGTTCATGCCTGAGCGACTGTCTAATAGCTGGCGCTGTTCTTAGAGCGACGGGCCTCCAGGTAGCAACTGTGAAAGCATAATTTGTCTTTTATTGTGTGCGGTTTATGCGCATTTCTCATTTGTGTAACTAGTCTCAGCCAAGCAGAAAGTTTAAAAACATTATATTACACTTACCTACGCGATCATCTTGTTCACAGTTCACTTCGCGCATCTAACACCTAAACACCTGGCACACACCCTTGTCAGCAACCACACTGCAAAGCATGTCCGTACATCAACACATCCCCCGTCATCACCGGACTCCTGTCATCTTTCAATGTCCACCGATCATTCACATGCCAGTCACCGGATATTGTCTATGTCATCTCATGTTCTTACTGCCCAAAGATGTTGTATGTGGGGGAGACATACCGTACACTCCCTGAACGCTGCGAGGAGCACGTTCGTTCGATCCGCCTCGGATACAACAACCAGGTTGGACGTCATTTCAATGAACCTCCTCATAGCCTCACACATTTAAGCATACGCATCCTTTGGCAAAATACATCCCACTTCATCCGCCGCAAAATGACAGAATCCTTTTTCGCGGACAGGCTTGGCACTTACCATCCGCGCGGCTTGAACATTCGCCCCTAGGGATGTATGCTCGGCCTGATGGGTAGTTGGTGCCAGTCTTGACCTCACTGTTGATACTGATTGCTACCGTTGTGTGTGTGTGAGTGTGAGTGTGAGTGTGTGTGTGTGTGTGTGTGTGTGTGTGTGTGTGCGTGTGTGTGTGTGTGTGCATGTACGTGAGCGGCAGCAGGCACGAGTGAATGCGAATGTATGCAGTGACGTGTATGTATATAGACGTAAGTTTTGTGCTACGTGTTTTGTGCTTGTGTATTTCGTCATTCCTCTTTTTTTTTTTTTTTTTTTTTTTTTTTTAACGTCATTCTAAATTCTCACTATACACGATGACGTCTTTTCTTTCTCTCGTGTTCTTTTCTGTTCTACGTTTGTTTCCATGTCACCTGAAGAAGGATCTTTGATCCGAAACGTCGTTCCTTGTTTCTATTTTAAAGGGTTTTCCACAACTATCTTCTGTTTTTCTTTTATTATATTACGTGTTTAAGAGAATCGATGATAGGGCTGTCTTTGTTTGCTTTGTGTTATGGAGGTTCAGGTCGGGCTGGGGCCGTTGGCCCCGGCCATTAGAAGTCTTGGTGTCTCGCTTTACAAGTCCCGAGCCATTGTCCATTAATTTTGTTGTTTGTAAACTGTTGTGTGAGTGTGGGCGATTGCGAGTTGCATCTGAGTTGGCGAGAAAAAAATTCCTGTACGTGGCAACATGTATTTGGAACAATAATAATAATTACGGTATTTATAATGCGCTTATCTTATAATAATTATAACTCTAAGCGCGCACTCACAACTCGCGCACGCATGCGCACGCTTTAGACAATGACTCACGTACCACAGATAGTGAAATACATTTCGACGGTCAGCTTGGGGTGGGGAGTGTGGTGATATAGTGCTAAAACTGATGAAAGAGGTGAGTTTTGAGGGCGGACTGGAAGGACTGAGTAGAGAGAGTGTTTCTGACGTAGAGAGAGTGGGAGAGTGTTCCAGGTGGATGGACCGTAGACGGAGAAGGAGCGGGGGCCGAAAGTGTTGAGTTTGGTGCGAGGAATGTGGAGGCGGAGAGGGTCGGAGGCAGAGCGGAGGGAGCGGAAGGTGTGTAGGGGTGAAGTAAGTTGGAGAGATAGGCAGGAGCGCAGTTGTTCAGGGATTTGTAGCAGAGAGACAGAATTTTGTATTGGATGCGTTGGGGGATGGGGAGCCAGTGAAGGAGTTTGAGCAGGGTAGTGATGTCGGATTTTTTCTTTCTGAGGACGAGGTGGGCAGCGTTGTTCTGGACGCGTTGGAGAGTGAAAGTGGTGGAGTGAGGGAGGCCGGAAAGGAGAGAGTTGCAGTAGTCGATGCGAGATAAGATGAGAGAGACAGCAAGTTTGGTGGCAGCTTCGGTAGTGAGGTATTTTCTGATCTGACTGATGCGGCGGAGGTGGAAATAGCATGCCTGGACCGTGGCGGAGACGACGCTGGTCATGGACAGAGAGGAATCGAAGATGACGCCGAGGTTCTTGACCGAGTCAGAGAGGGAGATGGGGTGCTATCGAGTTGAAGGTGGAGAGAGGGAGGGAGCTGGGAGAGTTTCTGGCGAGTGCCTACCAGCATGGCTTCCGTTTTGTCGTCGTTCACTTTAAGCTTGTTTGCTGTCATCCAGTTTTTCACGTCTTCGTAGCAGTCAGCCGTGCGAGTCAGTAGTGACTGAGTGTTGTCGAGTTTGTCTTTGTCTAGCAGTTGCGAGTCGTCAGCGTAGAGGTGGTGGTGTATGCGGTGAGACTGGATGATGTTGGACAGAGGAGAGGTGTGAAAAGGACCAGGCCCAGGACGGACCCCTGTGGAACTCCGCAGGAGAGCGTGACTGGGTTGGAAGAGACGCCGTTGATGGTGACGGACTGCTGTCTGTCGGAGAGGTAGGAGAGAAACCAGGAGTGAGCAGAGTCAGTGATGCCGAAGGAGTGGTGGAGTCGGTGGAGGAGGATAGAGTGGTCTATAGTGTCAAAGGCGGCAGAGAGATCGAGTAGTGTAAGAAGGGAGATGTTGCCCGAGTCGGTGGAGAGAAGCAGATCGTTTAAGATATGTAGAAGGGCTGTTTCAGTGCTGTGATGTTTGCGATAGGCAGACTGGAATGGACTGAGGAGGTTGTTGTCGGTGAGGTGGAGGTTGAGCTGGTTGAGAACAACCTTCTCAAGAAGCTTGGACAGGAAAGAGAGATTGGAGACTGGGCGATAGTTCTTGAGTTCGTTTGGGTCGAGGTTGTGTTTTTTGAGGAGAGGACGGACGATGGCGGACTTGAAGATATCGGGGACGGAGCCGTTTTCTAGAGATGCGTTGATGATGTCGGTAATGAATGGCAGAAGCTTTGGAAGGCCGTCACGGTAGAGAGAAGCTGGGAGGGGGTCTAGTTCGCAGGTTTTGAAGGGCAAGGACTTTATGGTCTTGAGGACTTTATCCTGAGAGACGGGGCGGAAGGACGAGAGGGGAGTGCCGAAAAAAAGGGGGCGGGAGGGCAAGGCGGAGAAGGCAGAGTGTCGAGTGCGTTGCGCAGAGTTTGGATTTTGTCCGAAAAATAGGTAGAAAAAGCGGACGGGAGTTCTTCTTTGCTGTGTGTGTTGGGGAGAGGAGAGTCTTTAAAAGTGCCTAGGAGTGTGTTCATGGTGGCGTAGAGGGTTTTGGAAGAAGTGGATCCCAGGATTTGGTTTTGAAGGTGTTTGCGTTTAGAGTCGGAGATCATTTTGCAGACTTTGGATCTAGTTGTTTGGAAGATCTGTCTGTGAACGGTGAGGTCAGATGAGCGCCAGCGGCGTTCCGCTTGTCGGCGCTCGCGCTTGGCCTCGGCTTTGTCGTCAGTGAGCCAAGGAGAGGGGAGTCGGTTGGGTATGGAGCAGGTGGTAACAGGGGCATGGGTGTCTAGAAGTTTTCGAAGGGAGGAATCGAAATGGGATGTAAAATCGGGAGAGGGGGCGGGGTCCATGAGAAGGTCGACAGCTTCGTCGAAGAAGTTCTCTCGGTTGACAGATTTTAGTTTGCGACGAGAGACAAGGAGCTTGGTTTTTTTTCGGGGGAGGTGGGTTGAGGGCGACGAGAATAGCGAGGTGGTCAGAGGGAAGCACAGAGGAGGTGTCAGAATCGAGAAAGAGTTGATCGGAGGTACAGGTGATGATCCAGTCGAGGGTGTGGCCGAGTCGGTGGGTGGGTTTAGTGATGTGTTGTGTAAGATTGTGGTTTGAAAGTGACGTGCAAAGGCGTTTTGTGTCAGGGTGGTCGGGTTTGTCAAAGTTAAAGTTAAAGTCGCCTAGAAGGATGTGTTTTCCGGGTCGTGTGCTGTAGTGGTCAAGGAGGAGGTCGAACTCGGTGAGGAACATGGAGTTTGTGAGTTTGTTTTGAGAGCTTGGAGGGGGGCGATAGATACATGAGAAGATGAGGGACTGGCCAGGGAGTGTTGCTACGGTCTCGACAGATTCAAAGGAGGGATGGGCAAAAGGGAGAGACGGAGAGAAGGAGAGGTGAGCCGAAAGACAGTCTCTGTAGATGATGGCAATGCCACCCCCTCTGGAAGCACGCAGGAAGGAGGCCAGGGGTAGCCACTCGGAGTGACGCTGGCGATGATGGGTTCATCGCCAGCTGAGCGGAGCCACGTTTCGGTGATCACGACAACATCTAGGTCATTGTCTAGAATGAAATCTGAAATCACGTCAGCTTTGCCCACTTTGCAGACAGACTGTGCATTGAACAGACACAATTTTAGGTTGGAAGAGACAGCAGAGGGAGAGGGAGAAGAAACGGACGAAGAAGAGGACAGAGGAGGAGGAGGGTAGGGAGGGGGGAGAGAGGATGGAGGGGGGAAAAAGGAGTGAGGGGTGGAGGGGGGAGGAGGAACAGGCGGTGAAGAAGAACCGGGTAAGAAAGAGGATGCGAGAGGAGGGTGGGGGGGGGGAGAGGGGAGAGAATGAGGAAGGGGAGTAGGAAAAGATGAGGGAGGGGGAGGGTGAAGGGGAGGAAAAAGGGGGAGGAGGGGACGACATTCTTGTGGTGCAGGGAGACTGGAATGCCAAAATAGGAGAGGATGCTGCTTGGAACTAGAAAGGCACATGTGGACGCTACTGCAATGCAGAGACCAACGACAGAGGCTTAAGGCTCCTGGAATTTGCCAACTCAAATGATGTAAATCTGATGAACACGTTTGGCCCACACAAAGCATCCAGAAAGTGGACATGGCACAGCCCGAACGGAGAGCACCACAACCAAATTGACTACATCATGGTGAAGAGACGCTTCCAAACCAGTGAGAACATTGCCAAGACAAGACGTTTCCCAGGAGCAGACATTGGCAGCGACCTTGACTTAGTGATGATGACCTTCCGACTCCGCCTAAAGAAAGTCAATAAGCAGGGTCCCACCAGAATCAAGTTCGACCTCGAGAAGCTAAAAGACACAGAGGTAGCGGAAGCCTTCCAGGCAAAGATAGGAGGAAAATTCGCGCCACTGTTACTTCTAGGTGCAGAAGACACGGATGTGGACACACTGATCAACACATTTAACACTGCTGTAACCCAAACAGCCAGTGAGGTCCTTGGCAAACACCGACAAGCAAAGAAACCTTGGTTTACAGCTGATATCTTTGATTTATGTGACAAGCGTCGAGAATTAAAGAAAAAGAAATCAGAGGTGGAAGGAGCTAAACAATACAGGGAAATTAACCAGGATATCAAGAAAAGCATGGGTCTTACCATCAGGTATCTCTTTAGCAAGTTTGGGTTTAGAGTTGTGAATAGTAATTGAGAAAAAACATTTCTTGTCAAAATATGACTTTTAAAAAAATCTATTTCCTGAGCTCTTGTGACCCTTGACATTCCGTGTGCATAAATAGATCTTACCATCAGGTATCTCTGTAGTAAGTTTGGGTTTAATCTTGTGAATAGTATTTGAGAAAAAAACATCTTTTGTCAAAATATGGCAATTTTTTTACCTATTTCTTGAGCTCTTGTGACACTTGACCTTTCCGAGGGATCAACCGAATTAGTATGCATAAAAAGGTTTTACCACCAGGTTTCTTTGTACCAAGTTTGGGTTCGAAGTTGTGAATAGTATTTGAGAAAATAAAATGTTGTAAAAATATCGCTATTTTGGCCCCATTTCCTGAGATCTTGTGATCCCTGACATTTCCGAGGGATCAACCAAATTAGTGTGTGTATAAAGGTATCAGGTATCTTTGTACCAAGTTTGGGTTTGAAGTTGTGAGTAGTATTTGAGAAAAAATAAATGATAACCCCAAATAGCTATTTTTTAAAATATATTTCCTGATTCCTTGTGACCTTGACCTTTGTGAGAGGTCACTGAATTCGGTATGTTTAGAAAAGACTTGGCAGAAAGTATCCTTGTGCCAAGTTTGAACACATTAGCTTGAATAGTCTCCGATGAAAATTCCAACGTTAAATTTACCACGGACGACGGGCGTCGGCGGACGGACGACAGACGACGGACGGCTGACGGACGACAGAAGACGGACGACGGACGGATGACCACTGGCCCGGAATATAGACTCACTTTTGCGTCGCAAGTGAGCCAATAAAATGACAGTTGATCTGAGATGTCTCATTATTCTGTTTCTCGTGTCTTGTTGTTGCGCAGAAGACGGTAGAACTTTAAACACTTTTTGTGCGCTTTAATCCATTAGATGACTATAATATAATAACCGTAAAAGAATTATTATAGGCCTTGAAGTATCATGTATGAATTACATTGTATTGCCCCTGATGTGATTACTTTGCAAACTTTTAAACTACCATCTACGCGCATAACGGCGTCACTACATTTTGTTTAATTTTTCAAACCACCTTTTTCGCTCATATGTAGAACTGGAATTCATTAATAACAGGTTCGCTGCGTATCCCTATACGGCCCGTCTCGAATAAGTTAAATGCCGTGCTAAGGCGATTGATACCTAGCTTCAAGACCTATCGCGAGGACTCATGAGGATTTATGTCTCTTGTTAAGTACTATGCAGGAGCGGGTCGAGGTGAAAGGGGGGGGGTTCCAGGGGTTTTCCCCCGCGAACCCTTTTTTGGGTGTTTGGAACTCCCCCCCCCCCCACCCTCTACTCGTCAGTCGCAAGAAATCATGAGAATTTATGTCGTCGCTTGTAAGTCCTGTGCAGGGGCGGATCCATGGGAGGAGAGGGGTTCCAAGGGTTCCCCCCACGACCCCAATTTTTTTTTAAATTCTGAAACAAAGTCTCTTTATGGGGTATTTGGAACCTCGCCCGCCCCCGCCCCCCCCCTCCCCCGTTGTTTGATATTTTGGGAAAATAGTGAGAGTTTTAACACGCACATGCCTCCCCCTCCCCACCCCCCGCCTCCGTCTCCTCCTACCACCCCAATTTTTCGGCCCCTGGAAGCAGAGCGGAGTCTAGCATCGGGGAGGCCTTAAGTATGAAGGAAGGTCCCAAACAAAAAGTGGACCCCCCCCCCCTTCGGGTAAGTGATCCGCCCAGTATGTCTCATTTACGTTTGTCAGTGTGCAGCCGTGACGCGTAATTCGTGATCACTGGCAACGAAGGGGATACATTTCGATTGACTAATCAACGATATGGACGTTCGTTTTTTTTACCCTTATCGTTTCTCCCAAAACGCCGATATAGCGGTAACATGAAGGGTTGGGCTGGTGACATCGTATTTCTCGCATTTTTCGCAAATCAGCAAAACTGATACTGTAGCACTTTAGGGTCATGACATTCCCGACGTCTGAAATACAAAGAACAACATGAGATCATGTGATGACAGGATGAGTCGATCATGCGATGAGTCGACTAAATAAAATTATTAGTATGCATAGGAAAGTCTTATCATCAGCTACCTTTGTGCCGGTCCCATCTGATTGAAAAATTAGAAAAAATGTTGATAGTACCTACAATTTTATTTTTAAAAAATTGGCATTTTACACACATTTGCCGGCCTTTTGTGATCCATGACCTTTCCGAGGGGTCATCCAAATTAGTATGCATATATAGGTCTTACCATCAGGTATCTCTGTAGCAAGTTTGGGTTTGAAATTGTGAATGGTATTTGAGAAGAAAAAAAAACATTTTTTTGTCAAAATATGGCTATTTTTAACCTATTTCCTGAGCTCATGCGACCCTTGAGCTTTCCGAGGGGTCATCCAAATTAGTATGCATAGAAAGGTCTTATCACCAGGTATCTGTGTATCAAGTTTGGGTTTGAGGTTGTAAATAGTGTTTGAGAAAAAATAAATTATGTCAAAATATAGCTATTATTTACCATTCGAGATGTGCCGCCTTCGGATAGGCCCCTTAAGCCGCGTATCCGGATGCGGCATGTCTCGAGTGAGTTATGCTGAAACAGGACGCATGCATGACTCACTGTTGTATTACCTCCTGCATGCACTACCTTGCCTCTCTTCTCCAGCTGTATACGCCCTCAAGACAGAATTAGCGATCTGCTGCCAACTCTCGAGTCCTACGTATCCCTCTCATAAAGAAATGTCGTTCGGTCAGAGGTCATTTTGGTACCAGTGCCCAGTTGTTTGGAACGGCCTCCCACGCAAACTGAGATTCGTGGATTAGAGAGAGCCGTTCTGGCGAGCCCTAAGGACCCATCTTTTTCTGCTACGACTTCCTTGTCACATACCTGCTATTTTGAAGTCATCTCTATTAGTAGTAGTAGTAGTAGTAGTAAATGTGTGTTTGTGTGTGTGTGTGTGTGTGTGTGTGTGTGTGTGTGCGTGCGTGAGTGCGTGTATGAGTCCATAACTGCATTACCTCCCTTGAAAGAATGATATGCACTTTTGAATGGTGACTTATAGATTGTTTATAGAATGCGTTGCATTTTTGTTTGCAGTTTAAAATAAAATACTTTTTGTAAATTACTTCGCTGCTGTTGTTGTTTTAATTAGTTATTTTTGAACAAATAGCTTTTGTTAAGCACTTAGAGCTCTAATTTCCAAGGATAGGCGCTATACAAGTACTCTTAATTACTATTATTATTATTATTATTATTATTATTATTATTATTATTATTATTATTATATTAGTATTTTGGATAAAAAAAATAAAACGGCCAAGGTCAAGAAGTATCTACAGTTAGTTTGAAGACGCTTTCGGTAGTCTGTGTGACTGGACCACAACGTCACACCACCGGATACAAAGAGGCAGATTATTAAAAACAATGAGGGCTCACGCAACGAACAAGAATGGCTAAATCCGTATGGCTCACGTACTAGTGATCCAAGATTTTGAAAAAAACTACAATACTATTTTAAATTGTGATTTTCGCTTAGGTGTCGTCCTCTTGTGACCCATTACTTTTCCGACGGGTCATCCAAATTATCCAAATTAGTATGCATAAAAAATATTACAATCCGGTATCTATGTAAACAGTGTGGGTTTCAAGTTTAAAATAGTAATTGAGGAAAAAGAACATGTTTTGTGAAAATATAGCTATTTTTACCTATTTCTGGAACTCGTACAATTCTTGGCGTTTCCACTGTGTCAATCAAATTAGTATGCACAGAACTGTCTTACCATCAGGTATCTCTATTCGGGCTTGAAGTTGAAAATAGTATTTAATAAAACAATATGTCAATTTTTTTAACCTATTTATTGATCGCCTGTGACCTTAACCTTTGAGAGAAGTCACTGAACTTGGTATGTTTAGAAATGTCCTCTCACAAAGTATCCTTTAGCCAAATTTGAAGACTGTGGCTTGACCATTCTCCCAGAAAGTAACAACGTGACATTTTACCATGGACGACGGACAGACGACTGGTAGCCCAGTACATAGTCGCACATTTGCTGTCGCACGTAAGTCAAAAAGGTATATGCAGGATTTATAGATTTCTAAGGTAACAACCTCATACCAAAAACACAACACATAGGTAGTATAGGTAGAAAAGGAAGCATCTTCAAAAGAAAATTGAAAGCGATACGGCGCCGCATTATACGGCCTTCGTCGGACTGCGGCGTTGAGAAGACTTTGACATATGAAGGCGGAAGAGCAAGGCGATGATCATCTCGAGAAAGTAAACTGCGGAGATGTGTCAACACTTCCAGATATTAAAGGGGCACACCCAACCTTTTTAAGACCTTAGTTTGCAGAAAGCTTTTACTCGGATTCAGTATACATACCCACTTAGACAGTGACCACCCTATTGTCCCACCAAATGCTTTCTTTCGTCCGTTCAAACTGAAAAGAGGCCCACCGGAATGTTTCCTTGGATCCCAGGAAAAAATGCTTGTGATAGGCGATAGTAGCTGACGTCATCACTATTCTATACGGCCTTAGGTCATCTCCATAATTATAACCAATCAGAAACAAGATGGCGAACGAATCAGCGAAGAAACAAAACATAAAGTATCATCGACAATGACATCCTCGGTAATTGCGGAAGAGAAGAAAGAGGAAGAGAGACATAATACCCCTAAATACAATTGACATTGGACAAATGAATATGGATATGTGGCAATGTGTAAAGCTAGAATTTGGCTTGACCATCCACCCGGAATTCGTCACTTTCCTGCTGAATCCTAGGTCTTTGACGATCTTCCTATAGTTCCGCGGGCGCTAGTGATTTTCAGATTTTATGTAGATCTTCAGTAGCATTTATCTCTTACTGATTTTGCAAGATTTAAACCTGTTTTATCATATATTTACGAGATATTTATCACATTTTATGATGCAGAGTTCTGAAAACTAGGGTGTGTCTCAAAGTTGCACAACGCGCGCTGGTCGTAACACGTTTTTGTCTGTGCCGGCTCTCATTCACTCGATTCAGAGAGGTAGTGTTTCTGCTGCGAGGGTGCTCTAATTTGTCGTTTCTAATAATGCTTAACGTAGACCTCGACGTTTAAGACGTGAAATTGAGTGCAGTGCAGAAAGTCGGTATAAATACCAATGTTCTGTTTCAATGATAGAAGACAGTGCGTGTTCCGATGGGTAAAGGGTCAAAAGTCAAACTAGGCACCGTGGACTCATGCTTGCTTTGCGAGTGCCAAACACGCAACCCCTCGGTGCACTACGCCGGCACGATCGTTAATAGTAAATACTAGCAGGTTGAGCGGAACCCACATTGTGAATTTGATAGCATAGCGAGTACGGAAGGTTTATTCTACTTTCTCGTGAAAAATTACGTCAAATGGCTGCCGGAGAAAATCAGTACACGTGTACACTGACACGTGTGTACATCACATCGTTGACCTCGTGACCGACGGTATTGTGAAACACCGATAGTCCGTCGGGTTCTGCCTTGTGACGTAGGCTCATAAATATGCATATTAACTCAAAAACGAGGCTGATGCAGACGATAAATTCGCGACTCTGCTACAAAATCAATACACCTTCCAAACGATGAATTTCAACATTTGTCATTGTATTTACATCATAAAGCTCTAAGATAGTACACAAAGGACCCATACACATACTGTCAGCAGTATCTGTGCAGACAGTTTTCTGACTGTTGAGATGCTTAATCCTAGGGAATATAACTTTAACGTAAAGCTACGTTTCGACAAGCACGAATCCAATACGAATACGAACCGAAACGGATAATGTTAGGCAGTTAGCGTTCACAATTCTCGAAGTGCGTGTTTCCATATGATACGTGCGACATCCGAATTCCGCCTTTGTAGGAATCCCTGGCATGACGCAAAGATCAGATTAGCACGAGAACTTGCGACTAGTTACAAAATTTTCTTTCCGTCCGAACAAATCCTAAAAAAATCTCCTCCCAGAGCGAACAAAAAATCGTCCCGAGTTTGTTTCGGCAGTCGGATGCGAAATTCGGTAATGCCTCGGACATATGGAAACACGATCATAAACATGTCTTGCACGGACAGTTCTGTCTCAGACCCGCTTCGGATTCAGATCGTATTCGTATCGGATTCGTACTGTAAAGTTTACCACGAACGACGACGGACACCGAGCGGACGACGGAAACCCAATACACAGACTCACTTTTGCCAGCGCAAGAGAGCTAAACAAGCTTTCATTTGCTGTAACCTGTACTTACGAAGAGCAATGATAATCCCGAAGACGTATGAAGTGAAGTGCATTTTCATGTTGTAGGATCACGGCAGTCCTAAGTCCTGCAACAAAAAATATACTAGTTTGAGCTGCATGGTGCTGGATCAGTGTGGCCTTTTAAATATTCATCACTCGGGGAAAACAATAGTGCCAGATAAGCTGTAAATAACTGCCGATGCTTCCTGGTTTTCTTGGTAACCTGACCGACAGGAAACATTTCTGCAGAGTGACGAAGAGAAGGGTTTCGCTTTTTCTGGATCACTTCATCCAACAAAGTGACCAGGGAAATTTGGATGACGGAAACAGCTTCTGGGTGCTCTGAATCGTACCATGCCATGATGGCACAGTAATTATGTCCTAAACCCCAACCAACAGATATGATTAGAAAATACCAACAACAACCTTGCAACCACGTTTGAAGTGTATTGCTGCAAAATCTTTTCAGAAAATCCCAATATCGTATTTACAGAACACTCTCTGGCTGAGGACCTGCGTTATCCCTTTTCATCCTGATGCACTGTGGCTTGGAATAAATTTGACTATGATAGTTCAAGGATGGTGCCAGCATAGCTTGGCGCCTAAGGCGCCAAGCTATGCTGGCACCACCCTTGAACTAAAACGGTTGATCTATCTTGTAATGTAGCCTTCATATGACAATAAGCATTTTTTGTTTTGTTAAATCAGCCTTAGGATGTAATGTACTAACTAACGGATGGACGCGAAAACAGTTGGACGGACAGACACTCACCATAGGTGGTAATTTGCGTAGATATTCTTGATTTTCACACAGACTTCTTGGGTCGCTTCGAAATCATATGAAGGCCGACAGAAAGCTGTGCGATCGAGACTGCTGTCTTAATTGTATTAACGTTAGTGACACTGGACATGCCAAAGCTTTATACGATAATTTGCCACTCGTCTGGTGTCGATAGGTCGACATTTGTAGTTTGGACTGACAGACTAAGGAATAAAAGTAAGATACTCACATAAGGGTGAAACTCCAACCTCCTTTCTGCTCTCGTTGCAAAGTAACTGCTCAAAAGCGTTAACAGAACTCGTCACAGTCGTTACGTCACAGTGCTGCCTGACGCACCTGTGACGCTATATTATCTATCATTCAGCATAATTCATGACTCTGACCTCAATTGCTCTAGAGATCACATATAGGAAATTCCCAAACCACCTAATTTAATAATGCCGAATCGATTTCTTAAACAAGGTTAATTAGAATAACAACGATCACAACCCTCGCAGCTTTTACAAAATCTTCTTTAATACACAACAGATTTCCAAATCAGCCATCAGCTGTTAATTTTCGGAAACCGGCTAGCCAAACTTTCTGCTTATAGTATTGTACAATTCCGCTGATGATAGTACTCAAATTGATACGGTTTAAAAATATACATAAGAGCTTTTTTTAAAAACTCATCACACCACTCACAAAACACATCTTATGTGTTTTCTGAGACCACACTATCACTAGTCAAACGGAAATTTCCGATAGACATAATGAGACCGGGAAGCCACCTATGGACCGTTAACTGTCGCAAATAAATACAACGCCTCGAGTTTCGTTTATTTTAGCGACAGTCTCGATGTGACCAAAAGCCATCATTTTGTCGCGGATCCAAACAACTAATAATATTATGCGAAATACACATCCCGGCACTGTCGCGCGCGCACTCACACACACACACACACACACACACACACACACACACACACACACACACACACACACACACACACACGCACACACACATAATAGACACACACACGCACACACACACACACACACACACACGCACAAACATATAGTATAGACACACACACACAGACAGACACACACACACACACGTACACACAAACACACACGTACACACACACACACACACACACACACACACACACGTACACACACACACACGTACACACACACACACACACACACACACACACACACACACACACACACACACACACACACACACACACACACACACACACACACACACCACCCCAAATCTTGCATTGTACAACAAAAGTATTCTTTGAAGATTTGCATACATGTCGTTAAAGTGCCAATACGCCATAAGACTAACATTTCATTCAGTAAAGATTTCTGTGTATCTGGCTGGTGCATTTTCTTTTGGTCAACCATGCGCCTGATGCCCCGTCACAAAGCACACATTTGGCGTCGCCCGCGCCGGACATTACACGTCAGCTTATGCTATAGGCGTTGCATACTTATAGGTGATAAACTTGTGGAAGAACTGAAAGCTCACAATAAAGAAGTTAAGAAACCGAAGGGGTGACTGCCTATAGGTGATAAACTTGTGGAAGAACTGAAAGCTCACAATAAAGAAGTTAAAGAAACCGAAGGGGAGACTGCCGGCGCTTGTAATTTAGAGGAAACTACCAAGTAAGTAGGGAAAAACACTGTCAGGGGAGATAATTGTGCATATCGACCAAATGCGCAATTCTCTCCCCTGACAGTTTTTTTTTCTCCAGCTCGGTAGTTTCTCTAAAGAAGTTGATGCCGATGTCGGCCTGATGACCTTTTGCGCATTGGGTGTCTATCCCACAGGTTTGTCAGGCCCAGCAGGACTTTGCACGCTTCGTGGAGGGAGAGCAGGAGCCACTACCCCAGTTCTGGGGCCACAATGGGCTGGAGACGGCTCGCATGCTGTCCGTCATAGAGCAGCAGTTCTTCCGCAACCTCAACCTGCTGCGCAAATACAAGAAGCACATCCTGGACGTCACGTCACGTCCACGTCGTGGCACGGAGGCTTTACCAAGTCGGTCACTCAGCCCTGCTTTGTCCCCCTTAGTGTACATGCAGCCACCGGTACTTGCACAGCCCCGCACGTCCACAGCCAGCGGTACTGCACCCCCCCCCCCCCGCACGTCCATAGCCAGCGGTACTGCACACCCCCCCCCCCCCCCCCCGCACGTCCATAGCCAGCGGTACTGCACACCCCCCCCCCCGCACGTCCACAGCCAGCGGTACTGCACCCCCCCCCCCCCGCACGTCCACAGCCAGCGGTACTGCACACCCCCCCCCCCCCCCCCGCACGTCCACAGCCAGCGGTACTGCACCCCCCCCCCCCGCACGTCCATAGCCAGCGGTACTGCACCCCCCCCCCCCCGCACGTCCACAGCCAGCGGTACTGCACCCCCCCCCCCCGCACGTCCATAGCCAGCGGTACTGCACACCCCCCCCCCCCCCCCCCGCACGTCCATAGCCAGCAGTACTGCACCCCCCCCCCCCCGCACGTCCATAGCCAGCGGTACTGCACACCCCCCCCCCCCCCCGCACGTCCATAGCCAGCAGTACTGCACCCCCCCCCCCCCGCACGTCCATAGCCAGCGGTACTGCACACCCCCCGCACGTCCATAGCCAGCGGTACTGCACACCTCCCGCACGTCCACAGCCAGCGGTACTGCACACCCCCCGCACGTCCGAGGACTGAAGTGTGCACAGTGTGACTGCGAGGTGCATAGGCCCTCATGAGCCCTCGCCGCCTTCTGACGCTACTTTGTTTCCATGCTGGACGGACGTCTGGGGCTGTGTGGCGCTAAACTGACCCATTAACCCTTTTAGCGACATGGGCGCTTTTCCCGAATTTTGGACTCGCCACCCGGGTCTGTCCTGGGGGACTTGGGTGGGGTTAACTACTTTTTAGTTCCAAGGTCACCCTGGTCAGCCCCAAAGGGTGGGTTTTCCCCTCTATTCTGGGGCATGTGTTTCTGTCCACCCTTGGTCCATTCACCTGTTTTTTTTCCTTGTATAAACTCTCCCTACTGTCTGCGCTGCCTGTAGCTCTTGATATTGGATGTGTGATGCTAAATGGTCTTAGCTTTATTTAACGTATTAAACCGGCTGGCGTCATACATTCAATATTCTGTTCAGTTTTTTTTTCTTTCACAAGCAGTGCAGGCACGTCCTGAGATAGTCTTGTTGCCGTCGGGACGATAAGCAATGTACAACCGAATTTTGAAAGTGTTGCTTAATGACTATGTTCCACTTGCAGGAGGTGGATCGACCATCATAATTATCATGGTCAATCCGTCTCCTGCTGTAGGGTGTTGGCGCTGAAAGGGTTAAGCCCCGACGCACTACAGCAGGAGATGGATCGACCATGATAATTCAAGGGGAGTGCCAGATAAGCGCTGGCGCCTTGTGGTGTCAAGCTAATCTGCGCGCCACCTTTGAATTATGGTCGATCCATCTCCTTGCAGCTGGCACATAGTCGACAGGTGACGCCTTCAAGAGTTGGGAAATACAGCCTTAGGGTTGGAGGGGTTAATGGTATAGGATCTGTGCAGCTTGTGACACAACCACCCAACTGCAAGAGACACAGATCCTCATGGGCCCCTGCAGATGCGGAAGATCATGAGGCTCTGTGCTTCTTTCTGACCCTGCTTTGTATTCATGGTCCCTGGGCGGCCATTGGCCCCTGAAGATGCGGACGAACATGAGGCTCTGTGCTTCTTTCTGACTCTGCTTTGTATTCATGGTCCCTGGGCGGCCATTGGCCCCTGAAGATGCGGACGAACATGAGGCTCTGTGCTTCTTTCTGACTCTGCTTTGTATTCATGGTCCCTGGGCGGTCATTGGCCCCTGAAGATGCGGACGAACATGAGGCTCTGTGCTTCTTTCTGACCCTGCTTTGTATTCATGGTCCCTTGGCGGCCATTGGCCCCTGCAGATGCGGTTAATCATGAAGCTCTGTGCTTCTTTCTGACACTGCTTTTGCTTCTTTCTGACCCTGCTTTGTATTCATGGTCCCTGGGCGGCCATTGGCCCCTGAAGATGCGGACGAACATGAGGCTCTGTGCTTCTTTCTGACACTGCTTTGTGTTCATGGTCCCTCGGTCCCTGCAGATGCGGGCGATCATGAGGCTCTGTGCTTCTTTCTGACCCTGCTTTGTATTCATGGTCCCTGGGCGGCCATTGGCCCCTGCAGATGCGGAAGATCATGAGGTTCTGCGCTTCTCTCTGACACTGCTTTGTGTTCATGGTCCCTCGGTCCCTGCAGATGCGGGCGATCATGAGGCTCTGTGCTTCTTTCTGACCCTGCTTTGTATTCATGGTCCCTGGGCGGCCATTGGCCCCTGCAGATGCGGAAGATCATGAGGCTCTGTGCTTCTCTCTGACCCTGCTTTGTGTTCATGGTCCCTGGGTCCCTGCAGATGCGGACGATCATGAGGCTCTGTGCTTCTTTCTGACCCTGCTGTGTATTGATGGTCCCTGGGTCCCTGCAGATGCGGGCGATCATGAGGCTCTGTGCTTCTTTCTGACCCTGCTGTGTGTTCATGGTCCCTGGGTCCCTGCAGATGCGGACGATCATGAGGCTCTGTGCTTCTTTCTGACCCTGCTGTGTATTGATGGTCCCTGGGCGACTAGGGCTCAGTCTTGGCGCTCAGTTAACCCTTATCATTCGGAATACACCACTGGGTGAAATAAATTGGACTAAAATAGTTCAAGGGTAGTGCCGGAATAGCTTGGCGCCTCTAGGCGCCAAGCTGTTATGGCACCACCCTTGAACTAAAGCCATTGGTCTAATTCCTTATCCGTGAGCACAGTAATGTAGCTTGCGGCATATGGCAGTGTACACATTTGAAGCTTTTAGCCTCAGCATGATATGGGTTAACAAACATGTCAGAAACGCAGTGTGAGATGCCTGGTGGTGAAGGGGTTAAGCCCATTACGGACCCGAGCCTCGGGTGCTAACAGTACCAGTGGCTGCAGTGTGACTCGAGCCTCGGGTGCTAACAGTACCAGTGGCTGCAGTGTGCAAGAAAACGTTTCTTTTAATTCCTACATCACGAGACTAAGCCCTTTAGCGTAAACCTTACCATGTGATCTCGCTACGAAAACCCTTGTGGCGACAAATGGTGGACTTCCATGTGGCTCTACTTTGTCACAAGCCTTGGATTCCAGTTTTGTCCCATAATAAGAGCACCAGAACGTTCGAAAGCACTCAATTACTTAGTGTTGTTCGAAACAATATGCGCACAAGGGTTGTTCGCTGCACTTATTTGTGTCACGTGGTGTTCGTGGTCGTAATATGATGCAATCGCACCAGACACACTCACGTAAGGTTCTTGTAGAAAATCCTCACTCAGTTGCAACTCGTCACACGTGGTACAGGGTTGTAGACCACACTGGAGTAACAGTTCCAACAGTACTTTATTCTCACGGTGCACTCTTGATCTGTTCTATCAAGAGACATAGATTCTCATGAGCCCCTGTTGTTGCTGTTGCTGTTGCAGGGGCACATGAGAATCTATGTCTATTGCATATGGAAGAGGTTGCCTGATCGAACGGTCAGTATATATATCTCCCTTTTATCTACACAGACTGTTGAACGAAACCAAAGGGTCTCTACTGGAGGATGTATCTCTGCTCAACACGCTGGAGACCTCCAAGGTCACATTACAGGAGGTCACCGAGGCTCTGTCCACTGCCGAGACCACGGAGGTCAAGATCGACTTTGCTAGATCGGTCAATAATTAATCAAGAAAAAAGACTTTGAAACTTTCGTCTATGATGAAAAGGCATGTCGAGTTTTCTCATAATGTAGGATGCTGATGATCAAAAGAAATGCGACATTTTTGTAGTCATCGGAAACACTAAAGTGTCCTCCTCACCACACACTAAAGCGTTTCCGATGATTCCAAAAATGTCGCATTTCTTTTGCTCGTCAGTATAGAACATGTTTTACAGTAGAACTACATGAAGCTGTCCCGAGCAAGAACCTACATACAGACAGGTGCTCTCTCAAGAAAGGTCTTGAAGGAAAAAGTGTCACATGTTATTAAAGACAAGACTTTACATGCTGGTATGTAGTGACAGATGATTTTACATAAGTGTGGTCGCTCCAGACGGGTCTGGCTGTATTTTTGTCTGTAGCCACTTTGCCTGTGGGGCTTTGTGACTGTTACAAATAAACCAATAGAGAAATGAAAATAACAGTACAGTTCATGCACAAAGTCACAAACACAAATCCAACCCCAACAGGAATCGAGGTCAGCCCCCCCCCCCCCCCCCCGCACACACACACCTCGCTGCACCTTCACCCACCCCCTCACCTCCCGCCCCCCCCCCCCCCCCCCCCCCCATGCCACCTCTGGTGGCTCGCAGAATTGTGTCTGTCTGTCAGGTACACGTGCCGAGCGCTGTTTGAGAAACACAAGCTGTTGCTGTCCTTCCACATGTGCGCCAAGATCCTGGAGTACGCCAACAAAATCAACATGGACGAGTACAACTTCTTCCTCCACGGTGGTGTGGTGAGCCCAGATTTCAGTTTCAGATTTAGACAACACTATTGTCCCACGCCAAGTTGACTGTCGTCTGTTGATCCGAGATACAAACAGCAAAATTGTGTTTCTCATTTTCCTGACGTGTCGTAAGCAGTTTCTCCCTTCCCCGTTCACACGCTGACTTCCGACCCTGACGCAGATTGAACCAGTGGGAACACTGCTGAGGGGAAAAGAAGCATTCACTCTGGATCACATAAACAACAGACACAGAACATACGCAGCAGACGACAGTCAGGCGACACGATGCCATGGCCTTATATTATTTACTGGGGACCCGTCGCCACGTCAGCTAGGCACAATTGCGCAATACAATTCTTGTCTTCACCTTTGACCCATTCAGTCCCGACACACTACAGCAGGAGATGGAAGGATCTTACACTATCCTTGAACTATCCTTCCACTAATGGTGCAAAGCTAATCTGGCACTGCCGTTCAATGATCATGGACCATCCATTTCCTGCAACTGGTACATAGGTGTTAAATGACACCACCAACATTTGGGATATGTGGCCCTGGGCTTAAATGGGTTAGCTCATTCGCGTATAAGCCAGGCCCTTTGTGTCGGCATAAGCCTGGACCTTTGTGTCGGCATAAGCCAGGCCCTTTGTGTCGGCATAAGCCTGGACCTTTGTGTCGGCATAAGCCAGGCCCTTTGTGTCGGCATAAGCCTGGACCTTTGTGTCGGCATAAGCCAGGCCCTTTGTGTCGGCATAAGCCAGGACCTTTGTGTCGGCATAAGCCAGGAACTTTGTGTCGGCATAAGCCAGGAACTTTGTATCGGCATACGCCAGGACCTTTGTGTCGGCATACGCCAGGACCTTTGTGTCGGCATAAGCCAGGACCTTTGTGTCGGCATAAGCCAGGACCCTTGTGTCGGCATAAGCCAGGCCCTTTGTGTCGGCATAAGCCAGGCCCTTTGTGTCGGCATAAGCCAGGCCCTTTGTGTTGGCATAAGCCAGGACCTTTGTGTTGGCATAAGCCAGGACCTTTCTGTCGGTATATGATGCCAGGACGTTTGTGTCGGCATAAGCCAGGACCTTTGTGTCGGTATAAGCCAGGACCTTTGTGTCGACACAAGCCAGGCCCTTTGTGTCGGCATAAGCCAGGACGGCCTTTGTGTCGGCATAAGCCAGGAACTTTGTGTCGGCATAAGCCAGGAACTTTGTATCGGCATACGCCAGGACCTTTGTGTCGGCATACGCCAGGACCTTTGTGTCGGCATAAGCCAGGACCTTTGTGTCGGCATAAGCCAGGACCCTTGTGTCGGCATAAGCCAGGCCCTTTGTGTCGGCATAAGCCAGGCCCTTTGTGTCGGCATAAGCCAGGCCCTTTGTGTTGGCATAAGCCAGGACCTTTGTGTTGGCATAAGCCAGGACCTTTGTGTCGGTATATGCCAGGACCTTTGTGTCGGCATAAGCCAGGACCTTTCTGTCGGTATATGATGCCAGGACGTTTGTGTCGGCATAAGCCAGGACCTTTGTGTCGGTATAAGCCAGGACCTTTGTGTCGACACAAGCCAGGCCCTTTGTGTCGGCATAAGCAAGGCTCTTTGTGTCGGCATAAGTCAGGCCCTTTGAAGCCAGGATCTTTGTGTTGGTATAAGCTGGCCCTTTGTGTCGGTATAAGCCAGGACCTTTGTGTCGGCATACGCCAGGCCCTTTGTGTCGGCATAAGCCAGGCCCTTTGTGTCGGCATAAGCCGCGCATCCGGACGCGGCTGGCCGCGAATGAGTTAACCTGTGACTGCTGCCGACGCCGCTGCTTGTTGGAAAAGACGTAACTACACATCCTGTCTGTGGGCTGGTACCGTCAGTAGGAGCTGAGGTCTTGATTGCGTACAGACAGCAGCGGCGGGCGCTCGTGAGAACCCAACGCCCCTGCTGACCAGAGTCGGCTGTGACTGCTCCATAGATTGATATTTGTCTGCGTTATCTCCCTTGTGCGTGCACCCACTGTTTCTGTTGACCTCTTTAACCCATTTCGCCCCGATGCCCTATAGCTAGACAGGATCGACCATGATAATTCAGGGCTAGCCCTGCCAGATTAGCTTCAACAAACAACTATGTATTGGCTGCAGGAGATAATGGACTATGTTAATTCAAGGGTAGTGCCAGATTAGCTTGGCGCCAAGCTAATCTGGCACTACCTTTGGATTATCATTGTGATAATTCAAGATCACTATGATCACTTTTAAGTTTATTTAAATCTAATGTATGTGCACGCGTGAGTATAGCGTGTGTGAGTGCGTGCGTGATTGTAACGCATCACTTGAGTAACAGACACCATGCATTACCCTTGTGATGCCTTACATTTGACTGAATGTGTGTGTGTGTGTGTGTGTGTGTGTGTGTGTGTGTGTGTGTGTGTGTGTGTGTGTGTGTGTGTGTGTGTGTGTGTGTGTGTGTGTGTGTGTGCGCGCGCGCGCGCGCGCGCGCGAAATATCTCTGTTTATATTTTTTTTTAAAAATTGTCTTGTTACTTTTCTGCTGTTATGTAAAACATAAGACATTTAAAAAGGCCATCGTGCCTACTATCGTTATCCTTAGAAAATAAAGATTAAATTCAACTCAATAGTCAGTCATCTCCTGCAGCTGCTACATGGTTGTTAGGTTACACCTCCAACTTTGGCGTTAGGGTCAAATGGGTTCTCTGCCAACGTTGGCAAGTTGTGTCTTGAAATCTGTGTGACTTCCACAGCAGAGAACGCCGCCCGAGAGACACGGAGTCAAAGCGGGACCAGCGAGAGGTGTGGAGGCGCCTGAGGATCTGTGTGTCTTGTGCTTGCATCGCCTCCCCTTTTCCAGCAGTGAGGGGGCCAAGCATGCAACCATACAGCTGCAAAAGGTCCTCGGGTCAGCGTTAGTCGCTAACTCATTCCAGACGTGCCGCCTCCGGATACGCGACCTACGCCTGCTCAATGTGTACACCTGGCTTACGCCTGCTCCATATGTACACCTGGCTTACGCCTGAGAAAGCCTTGTTGCTGTCGGGACGTTAAGCAATGTACAATCAATGCTCCATATGTACACCTGGCTTACGCCGCGTATCCGAAGGCGGCGCGTCTCGAATGGGTTATGAATCATTGTGACAAAAATCACCACCGACAGCCAAAAGGTTAGTTTGTGTGGCTGCCTGCAGGTGATGGACCGTGAGAACCAGATGGACAACCCCTGTCCCCACTGGATCTCCGCCACGGCCTGGGACAACATCACCGAGCTCGACAAGCTGGCCAACTTTCACGACATCGCCACGTCCGATGAGCAGTACCCGCGTGACTGGAACCTCTGGTACACCTCCGCCAACCCCGAGACCACCATGCTCGTTGGTTAGTCACACGCCATCTTGGTAAACCGGTCTTGTTGGTTATTCACGGACACACACACACGAAACCTATATTGCTTGTAGACCATGATAATTGAATGGTAGTGCCAGATTAGCTTGGCGCCTTAAGGCGCCAAGCTAATCTGGCACTACCATTCAATTATCATGGTCGATCCATCTCCTGCTGTAGTGTGTCTGGGCCAAACGTGTGGCAATGAAGGAGTTAATATCATAACACAGAACTGAGCGGACCTTGTTATCAGAAGCACATCGGGCATAATCCATAATTAATTGTTTCTGATGCCAGGAGTGTTAAAGGTCTGTTACAGTTCATTTCTTTCACTGACAGTTATAGTTTATTTGATTGATTGTGTTACGTGGTAGTCGTCGTATGATGCAATCACACCAGACGCACGCACGTAGGGTTCTTGTAAAGAAACTTCACTCAGCTGCAACCCGTCACACGTGGCTTAAGGATGTAGACCACACTGGAGTAACAGTTCCAACAATATTTTATTGCAGCGATGCAATCTCAGCAAAATGCATCCACAAATGCATCCACACTTTGGTACACTGTCTTTCTACAACGCATCCTGAATTTTGATACACCGTGTCTCCCATACAATGCACACATATGATTTGCTGACACCCCTTGTTATACTATTGCAGATTTCCAGAACAATTCCGCAAACTACACAACTCAGCCATACAGAAAAGAAAACGTAACCAAAACTCATTAATATTCATGAAAAAGAACACACTAGATCTGCCTACAATCTTCCACTAATATCTAGGTGTATTCCGAAAACTCCGTGCATTCTGTAAATGCTGCTAACTGTAGCCGACAACTTGTTTACTACAGAACTTTGACGTCATATTTGAGATCACTAGAAAGGTTACGACCCTCTCCGGCCCTTCTAATCTAAAGCAGCCACAATTTAGCGAGATTCTAGCTACATAACAAAAATCGACCGCAATTCACATGCAAAAGAAAACGGATCCTACTAAAAAGGTACGTAATTCTTATCCAAAATAACTTAAATAAATACCGGATCAAGTCAAGTCAAGTCAAAAAACTTTATTCTTCCAAATACATGTTGCCACGTACAGGAAAATTTGTTTCGCCACCTCAGGTGCAATTCGCAATCACCCAAACTCACACAACATTTACAACAACAAATGGACAATGGCTGGGGACGGGTGAAGCCCGTCGCCAAGGCGTCTCATGGCCGGCGCCAGCGGCCCCAACCCGACCTGAACCTCCCTAACACAAAGCAAACTAAGGACAGCCCTATCTTAGTATCTCTTAAACACGTAATATAATGTTTTTACACTTCCTGTTTGGCTGAGACTAGTTTCGCAAATAAAAGTAAAAAAAAACAAAACAACAACGCATAAACAAAACAAAAAGACAAATTATACTTCTACACTTGCTACCTGGGGGCCCGTCGCTATAGATCAGCGCCGGCTATTAGACAGACATCTTTCCTATCATCAAAACACACATGCTGTATAATTATCTCATTCTACCCCAGACACACCACAGCAAAATAAGGATCGACCATGATAGTTCAAGGGTGATGCCAGAATAGCTTGGCGCCTATGGGCGCCAAGCTATTCTGACATCACTCTTGAACTATCAATGTCGATCTGTGTCCTACACTAGAGTGCAGTCTTCAGAAAACAATGGCAAAATTTGAGGATTTCGGTGTTGGGGTAGAATGAGATAAAGAATAACACAACCACAAACGTAACAGACTGAATGATAATGCCATGTGCAGACAGTAAATTTCCCCGTGAGGGATTCATAAAGTATTATTTTATTGCATAGTGCTGTATCGTATGTGTTTCCGCGTGTGTGTACACTAGGTGAGTGGGAAAACGCGTGTAACGAACTACAGCGGATGCTGATCGTGCGCTCGCTGCGTCAGGACCGCGTGTCGTTCTGCGTGACGTCCTTCATCGTCAACAACCTGGGCTCGCGCTTTGTGGAGCCGCCCGTTTAGGGGCGGTCCGTGGCGCAGTGGTAAAGGCGCCTGCCACCAATGCTAAAGGTGCGAGGTTCGATTCCGGGTTCCGGCGTCGGACTTTTCTCCTCTAGTAAGTGTCACCGTTAATTCGGGCGGACCGTCGGGGGTTCTTTCTCCGGGTACTCCGGCTCTTCCTCACCCACAACTTTGATATCAGTTTCATCCAACTTAAGCAAATTTCAAATACAAACGACTTCAGTAGCTCGCTTGAGCTTGCCCTTAGCACCACGTAAATGTTCTGTGTTTACGTACAGTGTGTGAGTGAATGCGCGTGATTCACGTGAGCGTGCTTGATGGTTTCAGTTCGCGGCCACATTCTGCGCATTGAGTTATATAATAAATATGAGAAACGCGCCATATAAATACCATGTAATAATAAATAATAATAAAGAACATGCAGCAAGTGTTGGAGGACTCCACGGCCAGAACCCCGCTCATCTTCGTCCTCTCGCCCGGCGCGGTCAGTCGTAGACACGTGCTCTCGTACGTGCAGGCGCACACATTGCACACACACACACACGTTTGCTGAGCCAGGAAATCTTTGACATTTTGGCATGATTGTAGATGTCAATCACAGAGCTGGTGGTGGTTGGTGGTGGTGGTGGTGGTGGTGGTGGGGGGGGGGGGGTGGTGGGAGGTTCGATCAGCGTCCAACTGCGAGAGACACAGACTGTTATGAGCCCCTGAGCGGGCTCATGACAGTCTGTGTCTCTCTCAGTTTGGAGAGCGGGGGGGGGGGGGGGGGGGGGGGGGGGGAGGGTTCGAGCAGCGTCCAAACTGCGAGAGACACAGACTGTTATGAGCCCCTGAGGGGCTCATGACAGTCTGTGTCTCTCTCAGTTTGGGGAGCGGGGGGGGGGGGGGGGGGGAGGGTTTTGAGCAGCGTCCAACTGCGAGAGACACAGACTGTTATGAGCCCCTGAGGGGCTCATGACAGTTTGTGTCTCTCTCAGTTTGGGGAGCGGGGGGGGGGGGGGGGTGTGATGGTCCAATGTCTTCCAGCTACAAGAGGTTAATATTCTCCATTGCATGTGTCAGTGAACTATTACCTTATCGTCAGGACCCGACGACAAGTCTGATTCAACTGGCCGACACCAAGGGCTACAGCGAGCGATTCCATGCTCTCTCTCTCTCTCTCTCTCTCTGGGTCAGGGCCAAGCGCCCGTCGCCACGCGCATGCTCATGGAGGGTGTGTCCGAAGTGAGTTAAACTTGCGCTAGTTTCTCAACAGTCTCAACAATACTGACTGTAGTGTGTGTGTGTGTGTGTGTGTGTGTGTGTGTGTGTGTGTGTGTGTGTGTGTGTGTGTGTGTGAGACAGCATCACCTGTTGTTTTATTACATTTTGTGCCGGCGAGTCGAGATGAAAAATATGTCTGGTACACTCCGTTGTCTGTACATCCCATGCTGTGTGTGCCAGGGTCACTGGGTATTTTGGGCCAACTGTCATCTATCGTTGAGCTGGATGCCGGCGCTGGACACGCTGGTGGAGCAGCTGCAGGTGGAGGACCCCCACCCCGAGTTCCGTCTGTGGCTCAGCTCGTCCCCGCACCCCGACTTTCCCATCACCATCCTCCAACAGAGCATCAAGATGACCACCGAGCCGCCCAAGGTCAGCCACATCTCACTCCTACACCTTCAAACCCAGAGTTAGGGAACGGGGAGAGATTGCAAAACGCGGGCATGCTTGTCTTAACCTTCCTGAGCACGTTAGCAAGCCACATCTCACTCCTACTCCGTCAAACCCAGAGTTGGTATATAGGGAGAGATTGCAAGACGCGGGCATGGGTGTCTCAACCTTCCTGAGCACGTTAGCAAACTACATCTCACTCCTACTTCATCAAGCCGAGATTTGGGAAGCAGGGATAGATGGCAAGACGCGGGCATGGGTGTCTTAACCTTCCTGAGCACGTTAACAAGCCACATCTCACTCCTACTCCGTCAAACCCAGAGTTGGGAAACAGGGAGAGATTGCAAGACGCGGGTATGGGCGCCTTACCTTTCTGAACACGTTAGCAAGCCACATCTCACTCCTACTCCGTCAAACCCAGAGTTGGGGAAACAGGGAGAAATTGCAAGACGCGGGCATGGGCGCCTTACCTTTCTGAACACGTTAGCAAGCCACATCTCACTCCTACTCCGTCAAACCCAGAGTTGGGGAAAGATTCTCATGAGCCTCTGAGTGGTCACTATCAGCCATCACGCACCCTCCGTTCCTCCAGTGAAAAACTTTTTAAAATCCCAAAGCTAACATGAAAACTGTCGGGCAGCGTTCTTTCACCTTTTTAGCCCCAAGTGTGTGGAACTCACTGTCAACTGAAATGCGGAATCTGCCCACATTGTCACAGTTCAAAGCTCACTTAAAGACTTTTCTTTTCTGTCGGGCATTTAATATTTAGCTCACCTTTAGCTATAACTGTTGGCAGCCTTTTATTCTGATTCTTGAGGGAAGTGGATGTAAGGTGTTGGGAAGAGATGGGGTGTTTTATAGTAGTGTATAATTGTGCGTGTGTCTGAGAGAGAGGGTGTGCTGTTGTGCAAGCGCAGTGAGTACAGTGTTTTCCTGGAGAACAGCGCTATACAAGATCTATTTATTATTATTATTATTATTATTATTATTATTATTATTATTATTATTATATAAAATGTGCAGGCGAACAGTCTGGACACAAAATGGCAATCTCAGCCATGTACGAGAAATACTGCTGCTAAGATGGGGATGGGGTGTTTGCACCGCTCCGCCCCCCCCCCCCCTCCCGGTTGCTATTCGGCCGGGGAGACCTTTGTGTCTTGTTCAAGGTCCCAAATAAAAAGTTGGATCACCCCCCCCCCCTCCCCCTTGAGGTAACTGACCCGCCCCTGTAGCTATTCAAGTTTCGGAAATGTTGATTACTTGTATTAATGCTGATTTCCCAGTGGAAAATGGATTGTACAAAGACGTGTGTGTTGTTTTGTCAGGGCCTGAAAGCCAATATGAAGCGTTTGTATGCCAGCATCACCCAAAACCAGTTTCTGCGCTGCAAGGCACAAGAAAAGTACAAACGCCTCCTTTTCTGTCTGTGCTATTTCCACTCCGTCCTCATCAAGAGACGCAAGTTCCTCTCGCTGGAATGGAACATCGCTTATGAGTTCAACGATTCAGACTTTGAGGTGTGTGTGTGTGTGTGTGTGTGTGTGTGTGTGTGTGTGTGTGTGGTATTTTGACCCCGTTATGTAGCCAGTGGTACAGTTTACAGTACTACTCACCAACACTACTACACACGCACACTGTTTCCAGCATGGCACACACTATTTACAGTACCACATACACTGTTTACAGTACCACACACACTATTTACAGTACCACATACACTGTTTACAGTATCACACACATTGGTTACAGTACCACACACAGAGTTAAAGTACTTTATTATAGCATTTTAAAGATTTTTTTGGGGGGGTGTGGGGGGGGGCGAACAAGGGGCCAGAACCCCCGTAACACCCCCCCCCCCCGCCGAACCTCCACCTCGCCTCCCCGCAAGATCCGCCCCTGACTGGATCTGAAAGACACACAGACACGCGGCCATGCGCGGGCCAACTTCGGCCGACGTCACCCGTGACAAGGTTGCACGCAGGCTGATCAAGGGTCGCACGCTTGGCTGAATTTGTGTGCTGGTCTGTGATTTGGGGGCCATACAGCTTTGTCGAACCGTGAGGTCCAAAACGACAGACCAGCAAACATGTGAGAAGCAGACGGGCTCAGCTAGCAACAGACTCTCGTGAGCGGCTGACAAGTCTGTGAAGCGTGACCACATCCGTGAGCCACTCTTTGAATACGCCACTAACGCTCGACTGTTTGGACAGTAGTTCATTAATTTTGTTTTTTATGCAGTTTAACAGTTTTGAAAACACTTTTTTGAAAATATCACAAATAATAATAATAATAATAAATAAAAAATTAAAAAAATTAAAAAGAAAGAAAACAAAGGAAAAATGTCAAAGAAGAAAAGCCTCAATACCGGTATCAACTTAAGCAGTCCCTCACTGACACTGACAACAGCTGAAAGAAAGGAACAGTCCGTTGTGATGTGCCAAAACACTTATTTCGACTAGCGTTCTGCAGTAGCCATTTCCAGATCTGTGACACAGTGTTCCTCACGATTGCTTCTTTGGTCATGGAGAGAGAGAGAGAGAGAGAGAGAGAGAGAGAGAGAGAGAGAGAGAGAGAGAGAGAGAGAGAGAGAGAGAGAGAGAGAGAGAGAGAGAGAGAGAGAGAGAGAGAGAGAGAGAGAGAGAGCAATTAACTACACCGCAATGTATTTGTGCACAGCCGAACACTGCAATGTATTTTGAGAGGTTTCCTGTTTGAGTTTGTCAGAAGTTGGGGTAAAGCCTATTAGCGTGTCATTGTGATTTGGACTACAAAAATGTCTACGTATAACACAGGGTGTGAATACAACGCCGGGGTGTAAATAGGCTGCCTGCTGTGACTAAAAGGCATACCGCGGGTGACATCTCTGCTATTCGCATATAATATCGATCAAGCGTGTCGCCCAGCATGGACAAAATAGGAAAACCCAGTGTCCTAATAATTTTCATGTCCCTCTGGCACCGTAGTGATCAGGGACGAAAACCCAGTGCAAATAGGGTCGTCTTATACTCAAGTCAGTGCAGATAGAGACCATGGCCGATTTTATTGCCCCCTAAAGCGTTACTCAGTCAAGCAATAACGGGATGGTCAAGTCCGTGCAGATAGAGACCATGGCCGATTTTATTGCCCCCTAAAGCGTTACTCAGTCAAGCAATAACGGGATGGTCAAGTCCGTGCAGATAGAGACCATGGCCGATTTTATTGCCCCCTAAAGCGTTACTCAGTCAAGCAATAACGGGATGTTTTTCACAGCTGGGTTGTCCTATTCAAACGGGTGAGTCTATTTAATTTTAATGGGGGGAGTTGTGTATTCATGATATAACACGTGCTGTTGTGTAGGAAAGTCCATTATTTTACATACCTTTTATGTGTAGAAAGGCATGCTTAGTTTTTCTACCATATACCTTCCGTGTCTAGGGTGCTATGTAATTTTAATTTCCAAGCATAAGAAAAGGCAGGCCTTTTATTATTATTTACGAAAAGTATTGACTTGATCGCAAATTTATTTATGCTGTGCAGTTCTCGTTGCTTGATGTCCTTGTTACTTGCTGCAGGTGTCGGTGACATGTTACAGTAAGAGTTTGCCGTGCTGACGGTCACGGATGTCAACGTCACTGGTAATACACACTAAAACAACCCGACTATCACCACGGTAATACACACTGAAACAACCCGACTATCCCCACGGTAATACACGCTGAAACAATCCGACTATCACCACGGTAATACACACTGAAACAACCCGACTATCACCACGGTAATACACACTGAAACAACCCGACTATCCCCACGGTAATACACGCTGAAACAAACCGACTATCACCACGGTAATACACCCGCACTGAAACAACCCGACTATCCCCACGGTAATACACACTGAAACAACCCGACTATCACCACGGTAATACACATCCCCAACCGGGTCTGCCCTGGGGTACTTGGGTTTAACGCCGAGCAGGCGACTAAGGCCATCTCAAGGCGGCCTCCGACACAGGCTGACGCAGTAGAACCCGCGTTGAGCGACCACCAGGTTTTATAAGAAAGGTGACTTCATTAGAGGGGTGCTCCCCGAAGAGAAATCTTGAAGGGCCGGAAGCGTCGCCTAGCTGTCGTGCCCCTGGCTGATGTGTGCTGAGTAACGCAAGGTCCAAAATCTGGCACCAGTACACAGATACCCAATGCGCAAAAGGCCATCGGGCCGACGTCAGCCCGATATGCGTGCCCGTGCTACTACTACCCTAACCGTGCTGGGGGGAGCGGCCGGCTGTCTTTGTGGTGGCCGTGGACCTCAAGTCTGGCGAGAAGCCGGCCGACCACTGGAACGGCGCTCCTGATGAGCCTCGACTACTAGGCGCGTGCCTTGGTCTTACATTTTGAACCCCATGGCTCCTGGACGTCGGCCGCTCTTGGCCCGCGCACTGCCGTGCAAGAGCCAACGGCGGCCGACGTCGGCCCGATGGCCTTTTGTGCGTTGGGATGTGACATAGTTCACCCGTGACAAGGTTGCACGCAGGCTGATCAAGGGTCGCGCGCTTGGCTGAATTTGTGTGCTGGTCTGTGATTTGGGGGCCATACAGCTCTGTCAAACCGTGAGGTCCAAAACGACAGACCAGCAAACATGTGAAAAGCAGACGGGCCCTGTCTTGCTCAGCTAGGAACAGACTCTCGTCAGCGGCCGACAAGTCGGTGAAGCGTGACAACATCCGTGAGCTACTCTTTGAATACGTCACTAACGCTCGACTGTTTTGACAAACAGTACGGACAGTAGTACATTAATTTTTGTTTTCTTGCAGTTTAACAGTTTTGAAATATTTTCTTGAAAATACCAAAAATAAAAAAATAAAAAATAAAAAAAAATAAAAAAAGGAAAAATGTCAATGAAGAAAAGCATTGCATCAGTACCGGTATCAACTTGAGCAGTCCGTGCAGGGATCTTTAATAATAATAATAATTATTATATAACCCTTCTATAGCGCAATATCCCCACAAAGAAAGTCTCAGAGCGCTTTTCATCCAGATAATCTAAGTCATTGAAATTAACTAACTAAAGTACACAAAAACACAATCATTCATAGGTCCAAATGCACACTGACACAAAACGTAAATAATAAACATAACATTTCAAAAGCCTGATCAGATATATACATGACAACAGCTGAACGAGAGGAACAGTCCGTTGTGATGTGCCAAAATACTTATTTCAACAAGCCTTCTGCGCTAGCCAGTGCTAGATCTGTGACACAGCGTATTTTGTTCCCTTTTGTTTGTTTTGGACAAGAAAGTGCTTTGTAACCGTCAATGCAAATAAAGACCACTTACACCATCTTCAGCTTGTCCAACAAAAGCCAGCAAGCAACACTGAAAATCAATGGACACACATTTCCACCAGAAGATTGCGCTACATACCTGGGTGTGTTCCTAGACCGCAGACTTACCTGGAAGCCGCACATTGAGAAGTGCCAAGAGAGGGCAAAAATCCGCCTAGCCCTGATGAAAAAGCTCACCAGCACCAGATGGGGAGCAGATGCTGGCATTCTCAAGAAAATGTACACAGGGAGAGTCCGCCCAGTCTTACAGTATGGAATATACACAGGGAGAGTCCGCCCAGTCTTACAGTAAGGAATGGCAGCACGGGGAACGGCAGCAAAGTCAGACTTTGACAAAGTCGGAAAAATTCAGAACCAGGCAACAAGAATCATCACTGGTGCCATGCGTTCTACTCCCATCTCTGCATTGGAAAGCGCATCCGGACTTGAGTCACTAGAGGAGAGAAGAGACGCCAAGCTCCTGTTACAAGCAGCAAAATTCAAACGTCTGCAGAACCACCCGATGAGACAGAGAATGTCAGAGCCAACAAAAGGTAGACTCAAGCGCTCCAGTTTCATACATCAGACCAGGACCCTTGAGCGGAGAAATCCAGATCTCCTAGATCACAAGCCAAAGGAGATCCACAAAACCCTTGAAAATCTTCCATGGAAGCGCTTGGCTGAACCCCAAATACGCAACAGCATACCAAAGATCCAGAGGAAGGGTACCCAGTGTGACACAGAACGCAAATCCTACACGATGGAGCACATCCAGACCCACGACCCACAAGAGGTCCGGACCCATCTGTACACGGACGGTTCTGCAACTGACGCTGTCACAGACGGAGGAGCCGGAATCTACAATAGGTACCCAGGAGGGAGAGAAGCAGAGATCTCTCTCGCCACCGGCAAATACGCCACCAACTACAGGTCAGATGCAGAAGCCCTGAGAATTGATGTCACAACAGTGAAAAACTGCCCGGAAACATCTGACTCCATTGTGTTTCTCACTGACGCCCTCTCCATCCTACAGGCCCTAAAACACCCAAAGACAAGGGGACCTAAGTGATCTGTTTTTGGCACTCGCCTCCCTTTGTACAACACACATGGTTGTGCTGCAGTGGATACCTGCACACTGCAAGAGAGGCAATGAAACTGCAGACATGCTAGCAAAGGAGGGATCTTCAACAACCCACGAAGACAAAACAACGTCATATGCAGAAGCCAAGACTATCATCAGAAACAAGCAGAAAAGAAAGTGGCTGCGAGAACACCCCAGCTATCACAAAATAGATGGCTATCACCTACTGACCAGACCGGCCATAATAAACTGAAATGGCATCTCCACACCAAGTTTGGAATTGGCTAGTCAGACCAGTGCCCATGCAACTCTGGTAGCATGACAACAGACCACGTACTACAGACCTGCCCCACGTTCACAACCCTCAGACGGAGACACTGACCGGAAGAGACAGAGGTGTCCCGCAAGCTCTATGGAGACCTGGAGGACCTGCGGCGCACGACAGCATTTATAGAGGAGACCGGGCTGTCCATATAAAGAGTGTTCGAGGAAGAAGAATATACATTAATAGAAGCCCCATACATTCTAGAATCAAACGGTGCAAGCCATTTAGTATCCATCAATCTCTAAAGGGTCATCAGTTACAAGTTTGAACCCTGCCCCTAGAGAAAAACAGCGCGCCCTGAGACACTAACTATGTTGTGCCGCTCCATAAAACACCTACTTACATTTGTCGTGCGTGTGGTATAAGTGTTTAACCTTACCCCCAGTTGACAACCACGGTCTGACACAGAGCGCCAAGGCGGTGCTGTTGTTCAGTGAATTTCACACACACAGGAATCCATCATAACCGTTTCTGATTGATAGCCATTACGTCCTGTGGAGTCTACGGAATGTATTTCTCTCGGAGAATGAGACCCGATAAAATACTTGGTTGTCTATTTTTTTAAAAACAATATTTGCATTATAATGTACATGCATAGAAAGTGTACTGTAGAATAAAAACATATGTTAATCGTTATGTCCTACTTGTCCCAAAATGTTCCAATGTTCCAAAATCATGCAGAATGCTACATGTCATTTTCTTAAGCGGTCTCTAAAGTCCCTCAGTTATAAGTTGTGTTACACACACACACACACACACACACACACACACACACACACACACACACACACACACACACACACACACACACACACACACACACACACACACACACGCACGCACGCACGCACGCACGCACGCACGCACGCACGCACACACACACACACACACACACACACACACACACACACACACACGAACACACATTTTACACCAGAATTTTGTCACTCTGCTTTATTGAGGATCAAATTAACCAATGCATTGCATGAATATTTTTTGGACACAGCTGATTTGTGCTGAAATATAGCACCACACACAATACGTTCCTCTCACAGTACTCTCTCTCTCTCTCTCTCTCTCTCTCTCTCTCTCTCTCTCTCTCTCTCTCTCTCTCTCTCTCTCTGATGAATACGTATGTTCAGAACAATTGAAACAGCACAGTCAGATAAACGCTGGCAATACTTTCTCAGTTCCCCTAATGACCGTCCTTGATGTAGGAAAATCTATAACCAACATGAAAAGTAATACATCTTGTGGTGTAGACGGTATTAGCAGTAAAATCCTGAAAATTGCGCTCCCTTATATTGTTGAATCGTTGACCTTTATATATAACCTCTCGATTCAAAAGAGCATGTTTCCCGACGAATTGAAAATAGCAAAAGTTACTCCTCTACCAAAAAGCAAAGATCTGAATGACCCAAGTGAGTACAGACCTATTTCAATCTTATCAGCAGTGTCCAAACCACTTGAAAGGCATATGCATAATCATTTACTTCAATTCCTGGAGGAAAACCGCCTTATTAGTACAGCACAATCAGCTTTTCGGCCTAAACATTCGTGTCAGACAGCCTTAACTCTCATAACCCACAAATGGCTTACTGCCATAAATGAGTCCAAACTTTCAGGTGTAGTATTTCTAGATCTTAAAAAAGCCTTCGATCTCATTAACCACTCAATCTTACTAAAGAAGTTACCTTTATATCACATTGACTCAAAAGCAGTCGCTTTTCTCTCGTCCTATCTCTTAGACAGAACGCAGAAAGTGTTCTTGAATGGTAAATACTCAGCGGAAGGACTGGTGACCCATGGTGTTCCTCAGGGATCCACCCTAGGACCATTATTATTCAACATCTTTATAAATGACCTTCCACTGTCAATATCACACCCCGGCACAAACTGTGAACTATTTGCTGATGATACATCATTACACGTATCTGATAAAAATGTTTCAACCGTGAGCGCCGTCCTCCAACATAGTTTAGATGAAGTGTCAACTTGGTGTGAAGAAAATCATATGATTATTAGTATTCCTAAAACGAAAAGTATGCTGGTGACGACACGCCAAAAGCATCAACGTGGTTTGCAACCCCTTGAACTGTCCCTTCAATCTCAGCCCATAGAACAAGTGTCAAAACATCGTTTGTTGGGAGTGACAGTCGACGAACAGCTCAGCTGGGAGCCTCACATAGAAACTGCATGTAAAACTATTTCGAAGAATCTCTTTTTATTATCCAAATTAAGTCGTATAGTTGACATTGATGCTCGAAAACTATTTTTTAACGCACACATCAAGACACATTGTAATTATGCTTCCAATATCTGGGACGGCTGTGGAGACATTCATTTGAAAAAAATTAATTCCCTTTACCGGCGAGGTATTAAGCTTATTCTTCCTGGTTCGTCCCCTACTGATGAAAGACTGAAGGCCCTTAATATCCTACCACTTAGTAAACAATTGGAACTTAATAGATGCTTACTTGTGCAAAAAATTCTAAACGATGCTCTTGCACTACACATGTCGCCACGTGGCATCCAGATGTAGTTTCCGGTCATGCCATATGGGAAAGCGTCTGTATGTAACTACCGGACGTGCCGGGCAGCTCTAATCAAGATAACGGACCGGCCCTCCGGAAACTGTTACTATATGAAAAATGGATGGCATCTAATTAACGGGACGTCCGAACGCGGGGACGTCATAATCACTACTAACGGGACCGGCCCTAAACGAGGGGCGGGTCCTAAGTGAGAAGATGATTGATAAGGGCAAGGGTATATACCTACTGGGGGACAGGACGAGAACTAGAGACAGAACGAGAGAGGGAACACAACGAGAGGAGAGTGAGAGGAGAGTGAGAGGAGAGTGAGAGAGATAGACGAAAGTAGAAGAGAGAGCAAATAGTGAGAGAACGACCGAATTGTAGTCTGTGGTTGGTCTTGCCCAACCCCAGACAATGCTCTTTAGACTGAAATAAACACGAGAGAAAACCATCACTGGACTTCAGTTGTTTTACGTGTTCATAGTGCAACACGTAACAACCAGTTTTGGGGCCGTGACCAGGATGTCAGAACGGGTTTAGCAGAATCATCGCAGGATGTCAGAACGAGATGGAAGACAGACCAATCGCAAATTCCAGAACGAGATGGGAGACAGAACTATCGCAGAGGATGGCAGAACGACGCTACGTCAAAAGTACGACGACGCCGAGAACTGAAGACTCAACGAGAGGCAGACAGAAGATCGTGAAACGAGACTGAGAAGGAGCCGGCCGCAGACGAAACGACCTCGGGCCACAACCACCGTCACCAACGCTGGACAAACAGGTGAGTGACCTTTTTGTGTCATCGCTACAGTTTTGAGTAAGGGCCAGCAATATTTTGTATTTGTAGTGAAAATGGCAGAAGAATATGCCGGAGGAGGACCACACCCACTGAACTCGGTGTTGGCCGCATTAGGTAGTCAGATAGAGAGGTTGTCATCCTTAGTTAATGTGCAACTCATTTCACAGCTGATCCCCACCTTCAATGGAGATCAGCAACAGTCTGCAAAACAAGTGGATCACTCTAGAGATAGGGCGTGTTTTCGATGCGGTTCACCACGCCACAAGGCACGCGATTGCAAGGCTAGGCGGATAAACACAGTCGGTCAGCAAAAGTCGTCGTTGTCACAGCAAGGCTATCAACACGTGCGATGCGGGGGTTACGGCCACCGACAAAGAGAATGCAGGACTAGGATAGGACAGGAGCGACAGGGAAACTAAAACGTTCTGCACCACGAGAAGCCGGTGAGCAGAACGGGGGAAACAGTAGATCCTTTAGCATCAACTTAGCGGGGAGTCCAAAATGCATAGTCTTTAAGGTAGGAAGTCAAAAGTTTAGAAGTCTCATAGAAGTATCGTTGATTAGCAAGAAGGCGTATGAAAAATTGCAGAACAAGCCAAGGTTAGAGAAAAGAAGTGTATCGCTACAGTCAGTCAGTGAGGAAGCGCTAGGAGTTGTGGGCAGTATAGAACTGGACTTCAAAATTGAAAAGCAGTCGTTCAAACATCGTTTTTATGTAGTGAAAGAGATGAATAGAAATTTCATTTTGGGAAACGATTGGCTCGAAAAGAACGGAGCACGCATTTATTTTGATTTGAGAAAGGTTAGAGTCGGGAATGCGTATGTACCTTACGAACAAGACATGCACATATCTTTGTTAGTCAGAGTACACAAGACAAAAGTACTGAAACCACATACAGCGGAGATTTGTCAGGTCAGAATAAAGAGTACACAGTACTTCAGTAAAGAAGAATGCTTAGAAGTCTCTGCGACAGATAGGGGGTTCGTTGCAGAAGAGCCAGGACTATCTGCGATGAGCGGTGTAGTGAGAAACAAAGGCAGGACATTTCCTTTGTTAGTTGTGAATCACACCAACAAAACTTTCAGGCTAAAAAGGGGATGTGTGGTAGGCAGGGCAAACAGCGTAAGTCAGGTAGAGTCAGTGTCTAACAGAACGGAAGAACGAGAAGTCGCTTCCATTGATCTGACAGAAATCGATGCGCCTGACGCAATCAGGTCCACAGTCACTAAACTGGTATCGGAGCATTCCGATTTGTTCGCGAGTAGCGATCTGGACTTAGGGCGCACCAACACTGTCAAAATGCGCATAGACACTGGGGACCACGCTCCAGTAAGGGTGAAGCCTTACCGCGTTCCTTTGCAGGATAGAGAGATAGTAGACAAAGCAGTAGATGAGATGTTAGAGGCAGGGATAATCAGGAGATCAATGTTGCCATGGTCTTTCAGTTTAGTAGTAGTGACCAAAAAAGATGGTTCAAAGAGGTTGTGCGTTGACTTTCGAAAGCTAAACGAGATTACTAAGAAGTCGTCGTATCCACTACCGCTCATAGACGATATTTTGTCCTTGCTGGGGAAGGCAAAATATTTCACAAGGTTAGATATGAAATCGGGATACTGGCAGGTAGAGATGGCGGATCAAGAGAGTAGTGAGAAAACGGCTTTCGCTTGTCACAAGGGACTTTTTGAGTTCGCAGTCATGCCGTTTGGACTTTGCCAGGCACCCAGTGTGTTCATGCTGTTGATGAACACAGTGTTGATGGGGCTAGAGGCATTTTGTTCGGCATATATGGATGATATTCTGATCTTTTCCGAAACAAAGGAACAGCATTATCAGCATATAAAAGATGTGTTCGGTAGACTCAGACAGCATAAACTCAAGTTGAAACTGAAGAAATGTCAGTTCTTCGCAGAGGAAACACAGTACTTAGGGTTTGTGATAGGGAAGGAAGGAGTCAAACCAGACCCAGAAAAGGTGTCAGCAATTCGGACATTGCCGAATCCAACATGTATAAGGGAGTGTCGCAGTGTCATTGGAATGATGTCATACTATCGCAGGTTCATACCCAACTTTTCTGAGATAGCCGAACCCATCATCAACTTGACAAGGAAATTTGCCAGATTCAAATGGTCTGATCAGTGTCAACAGACGTTTGATTTTCTCAAACAAAGTTTGTCAGTAGTTCCTTTGTTGGTATATCCGGACACGAGACGTCCTTATGTATTGTACACGGATGCTAGTGACGCATGTATCGGGGCGTGTCTGACGCAAGAAAGTGAGGACAGCACAGGACTCAAGACAGAAAAGCCTATTTACTTTCTGTCCCATAGGTTGAGCCAGAGCCAGAAGAAGTGGTCTACCATAGAAAAGGAAGCATTTGCAATCCATTATGCATTACAGAAGTTAGACCACTATTTGCACAATGCGCAATTCGTTGTTCGCACAGATCACAAACCGTTAAAGTATCTCTTAGAGTCGCCTATGCAGAATAAGAAGATTCAGATGTGGGCGCTAGGGATCGCAGGGTACAACTGCACTATAGAGTACATTCCAGGGCCACAGAATGTGTTGGCTGATTTGTTGTCTAGAGTGCCGCAAATAGACGGAAAGGAGCTAGTATCAGAAGAGACGGAAGAAATAGTTACAGAGGTGAGCGACAATGCGTTCCAGATAGGGGTGATTAATTCTAGTCAGTTTAAACCAAAGCAGTTTGCAAGTTGTCAGACGGATGATCCGAGAGAAACGTTAGAAAAGGTAGAGGTGACAGGGTTCGATATGATCACGGAGCAAGATAAGGATCCAGACATTGTTAAGTTGAAAGATCAACTACTGAACGAGGAAGCACCGGCCAGTGTAAAAGGGAGGTATTTGGTCATAGAAGATGTCTTGTATTTCTTGTCGAATATTGATGACGATCCAGTAGCCAGATTAGTGGTGCCATCCCATTTGGTGGAGCATGTCGTAAACCAGTATCATGACGGAAATGGGCACATGGGCCTTGATAAGACTTACGACACCATCAAACAGAAGTATTTTTGGCCAAACATGTACAGGGGGTTGAACGAGTACATAGGCGGTTGCATTACCTGTCAGCAAAGGGTTTTGCAGAAACAGAAAGCCCCAGTGCAGGAAATGGACGTTTCTCCATATCCGTTTGCAAAGGTTAGTGTAGACATACAGGGTCCATTCCCTACTAGTCTGTCCGGGAACAAGTACATTTTAGGGTTTGTTTGCCATTACAGTGGATATCCAGAGTGCTTTCCAGTACCAGATAAGTCGGCAGGAACTGTTGCTCAAATCTTGATGGATGAGATAATTCCTCGACACGGCTGTCCTTTGGAGGTGGTTACCGATAATGGCACAGAAAACGTCAATCGGATCATGAGGGAGGTTCTCAGTGAACTAAACATAGATCATGTCTTGACGAGCTATTATCATCCACAGTCTAACGCTAAGGTAGAAAGATTTCATCGTACCATGAATGATATCATGTCGAAGAAAATACAGGAAGATATCCAAACGTGGGATTTGCACATCAATCATGCGTTGTCGGCATACAGGGTTAGCGTTTCAGAAACGACTCAGTGCTCTCCGTTCTTTCTACTGTATAACAGAGATCCAGTGTTACCATTAGATAACATACTGAGGCCTAGACGGAAATATGTCGGAGAGGACCTTCATAAGGTAGCCTTAGAACAACAGCACAAATTGTTTACCCAGGTGCACCAACGGATAAAGAAATCACAGAAGAGGGGTGCAAAATATGCAAACCGACAGGTCAAAAGTGACGAAATTAAAGTCGGGGACCCAGTGTACTATAAAAATAATCAAAGGAAAAACAAGCTAGACAGCAAATGGAAACCTTACTATAGAGTGGTCGAGCAAACAACCCCAGTAACGTACAGGATCAGGAACCAATTGACTGGTGAAGTAGTTAAAGTGCATGCAGAGCACATAAGACTCGCTAAATTAGATGAGTGGCCTAAACCCTCAGCGGAAACAATTAGGCCCCTCAGGAAGACTAATTATGCGATCGCACCGGAAGACAGCTCTTCCAGTGACAGCGAAGATGTAGGCGACTTACCTTCGAGAGAAAGTTGGATCAAAAGACAGCGTAGAGAACGGGAGAACTCGTCTTCAGAAGACGACATACCTCTCATGGAGTTAGCAAAGAGGGTTAGACGTCAGAACAGGAGACAAACAGTCGAAGCAGAATCGGCTGATGTTAGCTCGGGCGAAGGCACATCAGATAACTCTGATGATGATAGGATAAAGCATGTGGACGCAATCCTGCCTAAGTCTAGGAGTAAAGGAGTGAGGCGGTTATTAAAGGCTATAGGAGATCTACTTTAGGCTTCAATTAAAATGCAACTCTCAAGTGGTATTGAGAGAGGATCAATCAGGAAATCGTGCAGATAATGCAGTTTTGGGAGTATGAATATACGACTACGGGTGTAAATTCATTTTGCAGACGTGCAAGATGAAGTTCGTCCTCTGTCTCATGAATTTGGGTTAGCAGATAGCGTTTATAATTTATTAGTAATGGCAGTAATCATGTCAATTGCAGGCGAAATAGTGGGAGTAGCCCGATATTTTGAGTGTTAAAAGCTGGCCCTTTATCGAGACTTAGGCGATGGCATAGTGAGGTCACTCGACCTACACTGGACCCGGGATCGGTGGCTACAACTGTGGCGGACGACAATGACGTCTACGGAGCAAGTGCCTCCGCACTGATGATGGAAGACAGGGTGGAACTGAAGACGACATCGCCGGTCGTGAAATTCTACCCGGCCTTGAAATGAGGCGACCTATGAGGTGGATGAATTATGTTGGGACTGTGAGCGCAGCGGTGCCCATGAGAAACGAACAATTTCAGTGTTGACAATGAACTTTTTTTCTTTCATTTTATATTATGTGTATTTGGATGGAATACTTGTTGTTATAGTTGGACAAGATATCATGCACCGATTGGAAACGTATTTTGATTGTGTAATGATGTGTAATTATGTTATTATGTCCCGAAGTGTAACCCCTCCTGAACAAGATAGAAAAATAATCCTGAACGGGATGTATTTTTCTCGGGTTTGGGAGGAATGTTGCACTACACATGTCGCCACGTGGCATCCAGATGTAGTTTCCGGTCATGCCATATGGGAAAGCGTCTGTATGTAACTACCGGACGTGCCGGGCAGCTCTAATCAAGATAACGGACCGGCCCTCCGGAAACTGTTACTATATGGGAAATGGATGGCATCTAATTAACGGGACGTCCGAACGCGGGGACGTCATAATCACTACTAACGGGACCGGCCCTAAACGAGGGGCGGGTCCTAAGTGGGAAGATGACTGATAAGGGCAAGGGTATATACATACTGGGGGACAGGACGAGAACTAGAGACAGAACGAGAGAGGGAACACAACGAGAGGAGAGTGAGAGGAGAGTGAGAGGAGAGTGAGAGAGATAGACGAAAGTAGAAGAGAGAGCAAATAGTGAGAGAACGACCGAATTGTAGTCTGTGGTTGGTCTTGCCCAACCCCAGACAATGCTTTTTAGACTGAAATAAACACGAGAGAAAACCATCACTGGACTTCAGTTGTTTTACGTGTTCATAGTGCAACAATGCCGCCCCTCCCTATCTCCGTGAGCTGTTTTCCCACACGAATAGAGAGAACACGAGGAACAGCTTACTCCATCTCCCAAGACCGAGAATCGACATCTTCAAATCTAGTATATCATTTTCTGGTGCTAAGTCATGGAATAATTTGCCCTCTCATTTAAAGTCTATTTCAAAGTTATCTATCTTCAGAACTCGCGTCCATAAATATCTGCTGTCGTTGTGAATGTTCTATTTTTCTGCTTAGTATGTTGCTCCAGCACAGCAGATTGCTGCAGGTTATGTAATAGTTCGACTGTCTGCATTAACATGTCAGGTTCATACGAGTGTATATATTGGTCTCTTTTTTTAAGGGTAAGGGGGAGGGGGAGGGGGATGGGTCTTTTTACTTATATGTGTTTTATCTTTTGCTGTATCGTCTGATATTTTTTATATGTGTAGAGTAGCAGGACAGTTTGGAAGATAGGCATTGCTATGCCTAAAACTTTTTATCCTGAATAAAACGTTTCATCATCATCATCATCATCATCATCATCATCTCTCTCTCTCTCTCTCTCTCTCTCTCTCTCTCTCTCTCTCTCTCTCTCTCTCTCTCTCTCTCTCTCTCTCTCTCTCGCCCTCTTTTTGTAAAAAGGTGTCTGTACATCGCACACCACTATGTGATGGCTTGATGTGACCAGCTTATGACATTTCACAAATCAGTCACGTTTTGTGTTTGTTGTCTGAGGTGTATTTCGGGCATGTTTAAGCCTTTATTGGCTAAGGGCTGCCTTCATCAGCGTGCTGACCCTTTTGTTTTGTTGAGTAAACCTTTGTTAGGTTTTTATGGTAGTTTGTTTTTAGTTCATTCTGTATTGTTCAAGTAGTTTTTGATACATTCTGTATTGTTCAAGTAGTTGATGTGTTTTCGCTGCCGTTACTGCCAATTGAAAGGGCTAGTGGCGAGTAGAAGATAATGTCGTCAGTCGAGGCTCAACCTCTGCTAATTGTATGAGCTAGTGGAGCGTAGATGGTTGTAGTTCAGTTTTGTTTCCTCCACTGCTAATTGGTAGGGCTAGTGGGGCGTAGAAGAGCTTCTCTGTCGTGGCGTTTCCACTGCTAATTGTGAGAGCTAGTGGAGCTGACATCCCCAGGGTTTTAATTGGAAGTATTAACCCATTGTGCCGGAGGTACGAAATACCCACACTTTGGAGTTATCCTCTGAGGACTGCATTTCAATACAGGAGACAGATCGACCATGCTAGTTCAAGGGTGGTGGCAGAATAGCTTGGCGCCTATAGGCGCCAAGCTATTCTGCCTCCACCCTTAAACTATCATGGTCCAGCCCTATCTTGCTGTGGCGTGTGGCGGGCAGAATGAGTGAATAATGTATGGTGTAGTAACTGTCATTGGGTTCTTCTCTGCATTGTACACGCTTAGCGCTCACTATCATGGTGGAGCCAGATCTTGCTGCGGCGTGTGGCGGGCAGAATAAGGTCATAATGTATGGTGTAGTAACTGTCATTGGGTTCTTCTCTGTATTGTACACGCTTAGCGCTCACCTTGGTCTTGTTTTAACATCAGATGTGCACAGTGTGTTGTATTTTATATTTTATATTGGGTTGTGCGGGCTGTCCTGCAGCATTAAGAAAAGTATTCCTGTTGTTTGACGTGACTGGATGTTGGAAGTATGAAACTGTCCAGCAATATTGTCAGACAAACTCAGAACAGTAATAAAAGAAATGTTGCAAACTGTTAAACCTTTCTTGCCTGAAGCATTTCTCTTTAACCTTTAGTCTGTTTTCACGTGAATCGTTACATCAACAACATCAACATCAACCAATATTCATGAGTCATTCTTTTAATAACTATTTGCAAATCCAGTAAAACAGCAATCATCGCTAGACGGCAAGACGTCATTCTTGCGACCACTGTTCTCGTCTACGCACTACAAGCAGGCAAAGGACAGTGCTACCCTGTCACAGCGTGATCTGATATCCGGGTACAGTGCTATCCTGGCACAGTGTGGTCTGATATCCGGTTACAGTGCTACCCTGTCACAGTGTGGTTTGATATCCGGGTACAGTGCTACCCTGTCACAGCGTGGTCTGATATCAAAGAACAGTTCTACCCTGTCACAGTGTGGTCTGATATCCGGGTACAGTGCTACGCTGTCACAGTGTGGTCTGATATCCGGGTACAGTGCTACCCTGTCACAGCGTGGTCTGATATCAAAGAACAGTTCTACCCTGTCACAGTGTGGTCTGATGTCCGGGTACAGTGCTACCCTGTTACAGCGTGGTCTGATATCAAAGGACAGTGCTACCCTGTCACAATATGGTCTGATATCCGGGTACAAACCTTCACTTGCACGTGCCAAGTTGCTTCAAAGTGTATAGCCGTCTGCCCACCATATTAACAACCGACAGCCACAAAACGCACGCGCGTATAAACGCACGCATGCCCGCGTATACACACACAAACACACGCGATCATGCATGTACACACACGGGCACGCCTCCTCCCCCCACCCCTCCCCAGACCACGAACGCACACACACAGTCATGCTCGCACACGTGCACTCACTCACACAACACGTACACTACACACACACTAAAGCACGCAGTTATATACATATGTACACAGCGCCCACTCATGACGCACTCTATACCCCTCCGAACCCTAAACACACCCACACGCACATACACCCAAGAAAGAACGCCAACAACAACAAACCAGCGGAAGCAGGGTGCCGTGGGAGATGGATCAATCGTTTCAACTCATTGGTAGTGCTAGATTAACTCGGCGCCTGACGAGATACGGAACCAATCTAGCACTGCCCCGGAGCTCTCATGGTGTAGCCGCTTTTCGCTGTTGGTGCCAGAAACGAATCCAGAAGGCAGGCAAAGAACGCCGTCAACCCGGAAGGAAAATGGTGTTTTGTTCAGGCGCAGTATATCACCCATCTTCCCCGTCAGCAACAGGTCCTCGGGCCGACGCCGGCCGTCTACGACTGTGCGCGGGCCAACAGGCAGCCGACGTTGGCATAAAAGTTTTTACGCACCGGCTTGATGCTGGACTACCTGTGTCAGTGTGGGTCTCAGTGTGTACGACTATTAAATCTCTGTCTTCGCGATGGCCGCAGATTGTGTTTCTGATCTGAAAGAGGACAGAGGCCGTCCGCAGATTGTGTTTCTGATCTGAAAGAGGACACAGGCCGTCCGCAGATTGTGTTTCTGATCTGAAAGAGGACAGAGGCCGTCCGCAGATTGTGTTTCTGATCTGAAAGAGGACACAGGCCGTCCGCAGATTGTGTTTCTGATCTGAAAGAGGACACAGGCCGTCCGCAGATTGTGTTTCTGATCTGAAAGAGGACAGAGGCCGTCCGCAGATTGTGTTTCTGATCTGAAAGACAGAGGCCGTCCGCAGGTTGTGTTTCTGATCTGAAAGACAGAGGCCGTCCGCAGATTGTGTTTCTGATCTGAAAGAGGACACAGGCCGTCCGCAGATTGTGTTTCTGATCTGAAAGAGGACACAGGCCGTCCGCAGATTGTGTTTCTGATCTGAAAGAGGACACAGGCCGTCCGCAGATTGTGTTTCTGATCTGAAAGAGGACACAGGCCGTCCGCAGATTGTGTTTCTGATCTGAAAGAGGACACAGGCCGTCCGCAGATTGTGTTTCTGATCTGAAAGAGGACACAGGCCGTCCGCAGATTGTGTTTCTGATCTGAAAGAGGACACAGGCCGTCCGCAGATTGTGTTTCTGATCTGAAAGAGGACACAGGCCGTCCGCAGATTGTGTTTCTGATCTGAAAGAGGACACAGGCCGTCCGCAGATTGTGTTTCTGATCTGAAAGAGGACACAGGCCGTCCGCAGATTGTGTTTCTGATCTGAAAGAGGACAGAGGCCGTCCGCAGATTGTGTTTCTGATCTGAAAGACAGAGGCCGTCCGCAGGTTGTGTTTCTGATCTGAAAGACAGAGGCCGTCCGCAGATTGTGTTTCTGATCTGAAAGAGGACACAGGCCGTCCGCAGATTGTGTTTCTGATCTGAAAGAGGACACAGGCCGTCCGCAGATTGTGTTTCTGATCTGAAAGAGGACACAGGCCGTCCGCAGATTGTGTTTCTGATCTGAAAGAGGACACAGGCCGTCCGCAGATTGTGTTTCTGATCTGAAAGAGGACACAGGCCGTCCGCAGATTGTGTTTCTGATCTGAAAGAGGACACAGGCCGTCCGCAGATTGTGTTTCTGATCTGAAAGAGGACACAGGCCGTCCGAGGAACGCGGGTGCAAAGTGGCGTCAGCAAGAGACATAGATCCTCATCAGCCCCCGCACGTGCAGGGTTCATGCCTCTTGCAAGTGGATCGCCTTAAGTTTTGCTCCGCAGGTCGGGTGGCACTGCACTACCGCCAATCGTATTCCCCAGGGCAGATAAGCCAAATTCCCCTGATAGGTCAATTAAAAAAATAAAATAAAATAAAAAAGAGGGTGGGAGTGGAGGGAAAGGGGGAGGGGTGGGGATACTCTGCCTTTCACGGACATAAGCATTGACCTCATTGGGACTCTGACTGTAGGATAGTTATCCAGGTGAGACGTCCCTTGTATCAATGACGATCACTGCTAACACTATAAAGAATGCACGGCAATTGCTAAAGATATCTGTTCATCTCAGCATGTGGTGGCGTGATTTGGGCAGTCTTATCCACCAAAGAAATTCGTCGGTGTAACTGACGTTCCAGCTGTAACCCACTGGGCTATCGAGTACTCAGCATGCAGTCGGCTGGTAGGCACTCGCCAGAAACATTCCCAGCTCCCTCCCTCTCTCCATCTTCAACTCGACAGCACCCCCACCCCCCTCTCTGACTCGGCCAAGAATCTCGGCGTTATCCTCGATTCCTCTCTCTCCATGACCAGCTTTGTCTCGACCACGGCCCGGGCAAGCTATTTCCACCTCCGTCGCATCAGTCAGATCAGTAAATACCTCATCACCGAAGCTGCCACCAAACTTGCTGTCTCTCTCATCTTATCTCGCATTGACTATTGCAACTCTCTCCTTTCTGGCCTTCCTCACTCCACCACTTTTACTCTCCAGCGCGTCCAGAACAATGCTGCCCGCCTCGTCCTCAGAGAGAAGAAATCCGACCACATCACTCCCCTGCTCAAACTCCTCCATCCCCCAACGCATTCAATACAAGACTCTGTCTCTCTGCTACAAATCCCTTAACAACTACGCTCCTGTCTATCTCTCCAACTTACTTCAGCCCTACACTCCTTCCCGCTCCCTCCGCTCTGCCTCCGAACCCCTCCGCCTCCACATCCCTCGCACCAAACTCAGCACCTTCGGCCCCCGCTCCTTCTCTGTCTGCGGCCATCCACCTGGAACACTCTCCCACTAGCACTCTCTCTCCGTCAGAAACGCTCTCTCTCCTCCTTCCAGTCCGCCCTCAAAACTCACCTCTTTCAACAGTTCTAGCACTATAACGTCACCACACTCCCCACCCCAAGCTGACTGTGTATGTGGTACGCGAGTCATTGTCAAAAGCGTGCGCGCTTAGAGTTATAATTATTATAAGATAAGCGCATTATAAATACCGTAATTATTATTATTATTATTATTATTATTATTATTATTATTATTATTATTATTATTATTATTATTATTATTATTATAATATTATTATATTATTATGCAGTCGTTAATCTAAACCCAATGACCTCGTCAGTCTGTAGACGTAAATAGGGACTGGCCCAGGTTACGGGTATCAAAACATAGATTATCACGGGCCCCTGTAGCCTAGTGACAATCTATGTCCCGTCAGTCTGTAGACGTAAATAGGGACTGGCCCAGGTTACGGGTATCAAAACATAGATTATCACGGGCCCCTGTAGCCTAGTGACAATCTATGTCCCGTCAGTCTGTAGACGTAAATAGGGACTGGCCCAGGTTACGGGTATCAAAACATAGATTATCACGGGCCCCTGTAGCCTAGTGACAATCTATGTCCCGTCAGTCTGTAGACGTCAATAGGGACTGGCCCAGGTTACATGTATCAAGAGACATAAATTATCACGGACCCCTGTAGCCTAGTGACAATCTATGTCCCGTCAGTCTGTAGACGTAAATAGGGACTGGCCCAGGTTACGGGTATCAAAACATAGATTATCACGGGCCCCTGTAGCCTAGTGACAATCTATGTCCCGTCAGTCTGTAGACGTCAATAGGGACTGGCCCAGGTTACATGTATCAAGAGACATAAATTATCACGGACCCCTGTAGCCTAGTGACAATCTATGTCCCGTCAGTCTGTAGACGTAAATAGGGACTGGCTCAGGTTACGTGTATCAAGACATAGATTATCACAGGCCCCTGTAGCCTAGTGACAATCTATGTCCTGTCAGTCTGTAGACGTCAATAGGGACTGGCCCAGGTTACGGGTATCAAGACATAGATTATCACGGGCCCCTGCGGCTGCAGCCTAGTGAGAATCTATGTCTCTTGAAGACTGAAGGGATGTGAACACGTGAGAGATGACACTGCGACTGAGTTGTGAAGCGGTGAAATAGAGGTGCGGGAAGCGGCTACAGGGACCAGGACAGTCTTTGCTTCTTGGAGATTGAAGGGAGATGGATAGAGGTGCGGGAAGCGACTACAGGGACCAGGACAGTCTTTGCTTCTTGAAGATTGAAGGGAGATGGATAGAGGTGCGGGAAGCGACTACAGGGACCAGGACAGTCTTTGCTTCTTGAAGATTGAAGGAAGATGGATAGAGGTTGCACTACGAGTTTGCATTCACCATTTTTTATGAAGGTTTTTACTGCCTTTCTTTGCGGGCGTGTACGCAGAGGTATATAAACACACAAAAGTGTTGTCAATGTTGTCAATCTCTCAGTTCTGCTAGTAAGAGATTCTCATCAACACCTACAGTCGCAGTGGCTGACGACATTGTATGTCTCCTGCAGACGAAACATGTTGGATCAGGACGAAATAAACAGGTCGTAGGTTAGATCAGGTTACGTCGGGCTGAGTTCAGTCTAATCTCCCCGCAGACCCTCCCGGCAGATGTGCATATTACGCTGGTACTAGACTACGTTCAGTGGATTTAGCAAGTGCACTGAACGTATTAAGCCCAATGTTACGACTTTGCATGTACTTCCGTGTTGCTGGCGTGCGGTCACGTGTCCTCGCTTCACAACTCGACGTCTGTTTTCATTGGGATGCACTGAAGTTTACAGGCCGGCATAACAACAGATTCGTACAACTGAGGTGAGTTGTCTTTGATTAGAAATGGCTGTTATGACCATCTTACTACAGACTGACAATCATTGTGTAAAGTGTCACAGCGATAGGCGAGTTTTCGTCCGATCCCAACTATGCTGGCCGCTACGAGTATTCACTTTTGACAAGCGTTCTTTCTACTGTCAGTGTTTTGTTCGTCTGTGTGCGGTAGGGAACTCAGCAGGAATGCTTTGAGTGTGCGGCAGGAATGCCTTGAGTGTGCGACAGGAATGCCTTGAGTGTGCGGCAGGAATGCCTTGAGTGTGCGCAAATGAATGAAGACCTGAGATACACAACAAGCCTGTGGAGAGTGATTGTTACACCAATGTATGCTGCTCGCAGGGCATTTGCATCACTAGAGGTGTCGTTTATTCTTACAAAGAAGATGAGATTTAACTAACAACGAAATGTCTACACCTACGCGGGGCTATTCATATAATTTGAGAACGAGTGTATTTTTGCATAGACAACGAACTGAACAAGAAAATCTGTCATATTAAGAGCAACATATCATGTGTTTCATTAAAACAAAAATCGAAAAATATCGGTGTATTTTTAATAAGACTATCATATTTTGAAACGACTCTTTCGGACACTGCCTCAACACGTACCCAGTGCGCAAACTATCAACGGGCCGACGTCGGCCGCCCTTGGCCTTTGTGCACTGGGACGTTGCCGCCAAACTTGACGGTTTCCATGTCTGATTTGTGATTCTTCGTAAAAGCAAGCGTAGAACTCTGAAAATCGGCGGTGCACGTACTAGCGGATTGGCCTGCTGCTAAACCTACCTCTGTTTCATCTGAAACAACAGCTGGTGGGTGGATAAAACATTTTACTTGAGGATATTCTGGTTTTAAAGTTAGTAAGGGGAAGTGCAAACAGACGAGAACTGTACTATAAAATTAACAAAGGTAAGTGCAAACAGACGAGAACTGTACTACAAGGTTAGCAAGGGGAAGTGCAAACAGACGAGAACTGTATTACAAAGTTAGCAAGGGAAAGTGCAAACAGACCAGAACTGTACTACAAAGTTAGCAAGGGGAAGTGCACACAGACGAGAACTGTACTACAAAGTTAGCAAGGGGAAGTGCAAACAGACGAGAACTGTACTACAAAGTTAGCAAGGGGAAGTGCAAACAGACGAGAACTGTACTACAAAGTTAGCAAGGGAAGTGCAAACAGACGAGAACTGTACTACAAAGTGAACTGCCCAGGCAGTCCTGGACGCAGACACAAAACTTGGCCTTACACAAATCGCTGAACACGATACCGTACATTCTCTATCTGTCTACAGAGCCGTGACCAAAGGACTTCGATACAGGAAGGTGTTAATGCGTGGGGTTCCTATCATTATTCGACATTTGAAAACAACAGGGGCAGGGTTTTGGCAAAGCTCACATACAAAAAGTACAAGCACTGTGAACCAAGACACTTAAATTAGATAGTTACATGTAAGTAGTTTTGGATGTAACTTACTGAGCCCCACAGAAAGATCCAGAAATGATAAGGCCGGGTGCACAAAGGGCAGCCTTCTCCTTCAATTGCAGAAAGACGTCACTCTAAATAGAAAGTTGTGTACACTGTATTTGTCGATACTGAAGGAGCTGTTCTACAAGTACCGTGCAAGACAGACGCCAGTCTTAGGTCTAACGCCACCGAAGTCTTGAGTCTTAGGTCCAACGCCACCAGAGTCCTCTTAGGTAAAACGCCACCAGAGTTCTGAATCTTAGGCCCAACGCCACCATAGTCCTGAGTCTTAAGTCCAACGCCACCAGAGTCCCGAGTCTTAGGACCAACGCCACCAGAGTCCTTGAAATTTCACGAAGACCCGATTTCCCCGGACCTCGGGGTGAGGTGAGAAAACTCATCAAGCTGGTACGGAGCTGCCCATTGTTTATCTTATGCAGTTGACCGTTACCGACGCACCACCTCCGCTTCCTTTTCTGTCCACTCTTCATTTCAACTGGAATCAGTGTCTTAGTCAGACCAGAGCAAATGCAGTTGATATAGATCACCATAACCCCCCCCCCACACACACACCCCCTGATATTGCATCGGCTGATGGGAATCTATTTTGCAGGCTCACTTTACATCCTTATTAGATCCCCCGGATGAGTAAGCCACTGTTGAATTATTGGCTTATCCATGACCGTCATCCACAATAGGCATAGATGTTCATGAGCCCATACATGTTGCACAGGCTGTGGAGAATCAAAGGGCTCTTTCTGGTATTCTTTGAGACAGATCGGCCTCGTGTGCATCCTAAAGTTGAGTCCGTTATTACTGGTTAACCCATGTCATACTGAGGCTAAAAGCTTGAAATTGTTACACTGCCATATGCAAGCTGCATTATAGTACTTTCAGATAAGGATATAGACCAATGACTCTAGTTCAAGGGTGGTGCCAGAACAGCTTGGCGCCTAGAGGCGCCAAGCTGTTCTGGCACTACCCTTGAACTATTTTAGGCAAACATATTTTACACACTGGTGTAATGATAAGGGCTAAAGCGTAGAGAGGACTAGAAGAAGCAGAGCTGCACATACGGTATGAAACTGTGGACATGTAATAGTGCTCTCATGATACGTATGTTGTGTGCATACTAAATCCACGATCTCTGAAATTAATTGTTTCAGAATATTGTTCAAAATTCAGTTTCGAAATTTGGTGTCACATTGTGTTCCGTCATCGAATCTATCGGTTCGATTTGCCTGAATTAAAAAAAAAGAAGTTATCTCAGCGAGTATGCATCACTGCTTGCGTTTCGTCATCTCAGTAATAACGAATGAGAAAGACTGGGCTGGCTCTCAGGGGCGGACGGTGCCTGCGATGGAAACCATCTGACCTCTGGCTGGTGCTAAAGAGGGAAAAAGGAGGGTCCTGAAATGCGATGACGTCATCAGGCGCTGGGCCAGAAAAGAGTTCAGACAGCATGACCCTCATCCACCCACCACCTTCCCATAACCCTCCCTGCCCTTGGCGTTGGACGTAAAAACTGAAACCGACTGAACAGTATTGCCCACCCTCGCGTGTTCTACTCGGTGGTCGAAATACTCGCTGAAACTCGAGCAAACCATACGCGACTGAGATTTCTCCGTCAACCCCTCGACCCTTAATTGTGTAAACACAACTGTTCGTTCGTTCGTTTTATCCATTTTTTTGTCCCTCTGCACCGAGGTGATCAGGGACTAGACTTTTACTTTAGCTAACGAACACGACATAAAAAATTTAATTCTAAAAAAAACCCACAACTGTACTGAACTTCTCTTTATGTGCCTTCATTGGTGCGGAGAGGGTGGGGGAGGGGTAGGGGGGGGGGAGACCTGGCTGTACTTTTGGCTTTCTTGTCAGTGTGTGTAGTGTTGCCGACACAGTGCCTTTCCCACCACCTTCCATCTTCAAGAGGCATAACTTCTCATCAGTTCCTGTGGTGGCGGGGTGCAGTTGTACGGTCTTATGTCTCTTGCTGACCAAGATTGCGTTTAGCTGTCACCCAACATAAGGGCGCTATTCCGGGTAGAGCGTATTGCTTGATAAGCGGTATGTGTCTCCATGCGACTAGCAAAACCAAACTAAACTTGTCATGAAATGCGGCCCATGTCATGTTTATAATTCTAGTCCTCTGTTTAACCCTGTCATTGCCAGTGGTCGCAAACTGTGTGTAGTATGCAAGTGAACATAACCACAGAGAGGTGAGGCAAGAGGCATAGATCCTCACGAGCCCCTACAGCTGATGGAGCTCATGAGGATCTATGTCTCTTGCTGGATCCTGTTCAGATTTCCACGTCAGTGAAGGGGTTAAAACTACGTACTTTCTGTCGTGCGTTTGGTTCAGTTAAAACTGTCACTTATCACCTGAGATTCCAACATGGTAACAGCCGGCCAGAGGGAAGGACTGAGCTGGCAGGTTATGAATATGTCGACGTCCTCACTATAAAGTCGTCGGTTCTGTCTTCACCGACTTGTTCATATGGTGTTTTTCTAAAGTGTCCGTTTTAACACTTTCGAGACGTGTCGCATGCGGATTCGCGGCTTTACGCCGTGTGTGCATATGGAGCCGGCTTTACGCCGTGTGTACACATGGAGCCGGCTTTACGCCGTGTGTGCATATGGAGCCGGCTTTACGCCGTGTGTACACATGGAGCCGGCTTTACGCTGTGTGTACATATGGAGCTGGCTTTATGCCGTGTGTACATATGGAGCTGGCTTTATGCCGTGTGTACATATGGAGCTGGCTTTATGCCGTGTGTACATATGGAGCTGGCTTTATGCCGTGTGTACATATGGAGCCGGCTTAACGCCATGTGTACATATGGAGACGGCTTTACGCTGTGTGTACATATGGAGCTGGCTTTATGCCGTGTGTACATATGGAGCCGGCTTAACACCATGTGTACATATGGAGCCGGCTTTACGCCATGTGTACATATGGAGCCGGCTTTACGCCATGTGTGCATAATATGGAGCCGGCTTTACGCTGTGTGTACATATGGAGCTGGCTTTATGCCGTGTGTACATATGACGGGGAAGTGGCGCAGTGGTTAAGGCGTCTGCCTCAAATGCCAAAGGTGCGAGGTTCGATACCGGGTTCCGGCGTTGGATTTTTCTCCTCTGTTAAGTGTCACCGTCTGGGCAGTGGGCAGATGTTCACATCTGCACGGGACATAGACGACCCCGGCCCCCACGAGTCCCCTGCTGCCTTGCAGGCCTGGCCGCTTGGCTGCGGAAAGGCTAAGGGAGGAAACCCCTGACATCAAAGCCCCCGTGTCTCCGGGGAAGGCTTTTGAGCCAGAGACTAAGACAAGGACAGTCTGATATAAAACCTACGACCCGAGGACCTCGATGCCACCGTCCCAGCTTGCTAGGCCATGGCAAACGAACCAAGGGTTTAAAGGGTGGGGCCAGTACTGCGCACACTGCACTCCACCAAAAAGCTCCACCGCGCAGGCTTTAGGAAACGCCCACGGACTATGATTGACCACCGCCAGTGGTCTTCGCTTGCTGCGGACCGTGACACCTAGCGCTCCACCATTCACAAGGCAGCCGTCTCCTTTGAGGACTCTCGCAGAGCTAACCTTAAGGACAAGCGGCTCAGAAGAAAAAACAGAGTCTGGAATTTTACTGTCTCAGGTACTGAGTAATCGTTCATTGCATGTCCTACAGGCTTGCTGCCGTCGTGTATCAGGCGTATGCTATTGTCGTCTTTTGGGATCGCAGCCAAAGCGCTAATTACCGTTGGTTTTTGAGATGCTACGATATAATGACCTTTGTTTATCTGATCGATGAGCTCCTTTTCTACCGCTACTCTGTTTTTTAAGGCAGAGGTGTGATTTTTCTGCTCTACAGATCTAACAGTCTGATGTTTGTCAGTGATATAAAACCCATGTTCGATCCCTTCAAGGAGAAACTTTTTGTCTTTATCAGAAGCTAATTCGTCTTGCCACACTAAAAGCTTTGAACTAATGGACGCTCCAGAACCTAACAATTGACAGTTGTATGGACTTAGTGCAGGATAAGGGCTATGATAAAAAGTGCTAGAATGGGTGGGGCCTACCTCGCCTTGTGCAACCTGCTGCGCTGTGTCCTAGGCTGTCCCGTGTTTGCCCCCCGCCGCTGCTGCAGGTGTGTCACGATGTTCCCGCGCCGGATGATCTCTCCCGCAGGTGGCACACACATGGTCCAGCTGGCAGCGTGCGCCGTAGGTGCAGTACCCTCTGTTGTACTGCAGGCACACTTCCCTCCCAGAGGGGCCGATGGGGCGTTGTGGGCGCGGTCCGGCCGTCCCTCCTCCTGTTCTGCGAGCAGGTGAGCCAGCGGGCATCGCAGATTGCGCAGTACGGTCGCGCAGCACCACCGTGGACAGGTGTGGGGCGTCCGTGCCCCACTGGAATGCTTCGGCCGCTTGCCGCTGACGATACTCATCGTCGAACAGCAGGACACTTTGCCAGGTGTATCTGGCCGCCAGCTCCCCCACCATCGCCGAGTACTTGAGGTAGGCGTACGGCGTGAAACCCGGTGTGGGTTTGTCCATAAGGGCCGCCATAATACGGCTATTTGCCACTATCCAGTGTGCGGGGGAAACCTTGTCCAACTTCGGTTTGCTGTTCACCTTTATAGTGACACCACCCCCAAGTGCCACTTCTTCCTCTGCCACTGCTGCTGAAGACAGAAAGTCTATTATACGTAAGTGGGGCCCACCTTTTGCTGCCGCAATACCCCCGCTACTGTTGCCACTGACGCACAGGCCGTCGCGCAACAGTTCATCCAGTCCGGGCCCGCTGTGGTGCGTACTGTATAGGGCGTCCTGCAAGGTCTGTGGCGCCCTACTGCCGCTGTTGTCCGCTACTCCTCCCAGTCCGCCGCACAGTGGGCCACCGCCGTTGTCCACCTGGAATTTGGCCACCGCTGCACGGAGCACTGCTCTGTCCCCCCGTTTCAGCGCCAGAGCGTCAATGTCTTCGTCAGACATTAGCAGTAGTGCTTGCCTAGAGATGAATTTTTCCCTGATCATGGCACTCTGCACCTCTTCGTCGAGGCCCCAGTCACGGAAAATATGGTCCATCTCACTATTTTCTAGTAAAGCCTTCTTTCTCGCTGATTTGGGAGCCATTTCAATTTCTAGCTGTCGCCTGACTGCTGCTGCTGACTGGCGTATTCGGTCGGTACCCTCCCTTATCACTCCTGTAACCACCCACGCATTCACCTCCCACACACCGCTTTCACGCCTCTCATACTCGCCTACGCACTCACCCCCCACAGGCTTTCCCACCCTCCCTCCCTCTCTCTCTCAATCTCCATCTCTCGTCATAGCATTCCACAGTCGGGAAATTCCCCCACCTACTCAGTACTTCCGCTACCGGACACCGCCCCCCCCCCCCCACCCACGCATTCAGTCCTCTTTGCCTCCGTTTAAAATATGTTTATCACTCCTCCCTCGTCTAAACACCACTGTTAAGATTTTCTTTGCGTTATACACGCTTGTCAGTCACCGTTTGGTCTGGATTTAGTATATGTGGATGTTCATGTAGATTTGCGTCCTAAAAATCTTGGCTTGACTTCGCGAACGAAGATTTTATAGGAGTTGCCCACGACGTCTGCAGGCTTGTTCGTGGCTGCGGAGGCCAATCCGGGACAGGCAGGTTCGACCGCAGTGGCTGCAGGGGAAGGTATGGCCAGGGTTCTGAGTTGCGGCATCTCTGTTTTTTCTCCTGAGCCGCTTGTCCTTAAGGCTAGCTCTGCGAGAGTTCTCAAAGGAGACAGCTGCCTTGTAAATGGTGGAGCGCCAGGTGTCACGGTCCACAGCAAGCGAGGACCACTGGTGGTGGTCGATTTGGCAGGCACTAAGTGACTTCTTGAGACAGTCTTTGTATCTCTTCTTTGGTGCCCCTCTGTCACGGTGTCCAGTAGCAAGCTCGCCGAACAGGGTGATCATTGATAGGCGATGATCCTCCATCCTGAAGACATGCCCCGCCCAGCGGAGCTGTGTCCGCAGCAGCAAAGCCTCGATGCTCACAGTTTCAGCCTGTTCAAGGACCTTGACGTTGGTGACATAGTCACTCCAGTGAATGCCCAGGATGGTACGCAGGCAGCGCTGGTGGAAGCGTTCGAGGAGTCGTAGTTGGCTGCGGTAGAGGGCCCAGGACTCGGAACCATACAGCAGGGTGGTGAGGACCACAGCTCTGTACACGCTGATCTTGGTGCCTGTTTTCAGCTGTTGATTGTGCCACACCCGCTTGAAAAGTCGCCCGAAAGCGCTGTTCGCTTTTGCCAGCCTGCTGTCAAGCTCCTTGTCCAGCTTGGCGTCCGACGTGATAATGCAGCCAAGGTAAGTAAACTGGTGCACTGACTTTAGTTCAGACTCGCCAATGGTGATGTGAGGAGGGCGATACACTGTCTTGGGTGCCGGCTGATGGAGGACCTCTGTCTTTTTCAGACTGACCTCGAGTCCAAAGAGCTGGGCAGCGTCTGCGAAGCAGGACGTGATGCGCTGCAGGGCTCTCTCTCTGTGTGTGCAACGAGGGCAGCGCCATCAGCAAAAAGCAGCTCACGAATCAGTTGGTCTAGGGTTTTCGTGTGGGCCTGCAGTCGTCTGAGGTTGAACAGGCTGCCATCGAGACGATACCTGATGTACACTGCATCGTCATCATCGAGGTCTATTGTGGCCTGCTTCAACATCATGCTAAAAAAGATGGTGAAGAGGGTCGGTGCCAGCACGCAGCCCTGCTTTACGCCGTTGAGAATAGGGAATGGTTGTGAGAGGACATTGTTGAGTCTGACCTGGCCTTGCTGGTCCCCGTGTAGCTGGACAATCATGCTGAGGAACTTTGGGGGACAGCCAAGTCGCTCCAGGATCTGCCACATGCCTTGCCTGCTCACAGTGTCGAACGCTTTTGTTAGGTCGACAAACGTTACGTACAGCCCTTTGTTCTGCTCGCGGCACTTCTCCTGAAACTGTCTCAGCACAAGGACCATACCGGTGGTGCTCCTGTTTGCTCTGAAGCCACACTGGCCCTCTGGGAGGTGGTCTTCAGCGATGGCAGGTACCAGCCGATTCAGGAGCAGCCTTACAAGAATTTTCCCAGCAATGGACAGCAGGGTAATTCCCCGATAGTTGGAACAGTCAGACTTCTCGCCTTTGTTCTCGTACAGGGTGATAACGACAGCACCACGGAGATCCTTTGGTAGTGTTCCTTCCTCCCAGCAGCAGAGAAAGAGGTCATGGAGCTTGTTGTGCAGTGCTGTGCCTCCATGTTTCCAGATCTCTGGTGGTATTCCATCAATGCCTGCTGCTTTGCCACTCTTGAGCTGGTGGATGGCTGTGAGGGTCTCTTCAGCGGTGGGCGGTTCGTCCAATTCAACCTTTACTGGGAGTTGTGGGATTTGTAGGACGACTGCTTCTTGAACAGTGCGCTCAGCGCTGAAGAGGCTCTGAAAGTACTCCGACCAGCGGTTCAAGATGGAGGTATTATCTGTGAGGAGTGCCTGACCATTCGCGCTTCGCAGGGACTTTGTACCAGGTGTCTGGGGCCATACACTGCTTTCAGTGCTTCGTAGAAGCCCCTGTAGTCACCATTGTCAGCGCAAAGCTGGGTCCTCTGTGCAAGTCTGGTCCTCCACTCATTCTGGAGATCTCTGAGCTTGCGCTGGAGACTGCTGCAGACGAGGCGGAAGGCAGACCTCTTCACAGGGCAGGAAGGCTGGGCTAGGTGGGCCTGATGGGCGGCTCTTTTTTTTGCTAGGTGTTCCTGGATCTCTACATCGTTCTCGTCAAACCAGTCTTTGTTCTTCTTTCTAGCGAAACCCAGGTCTTCTGCAGAGGATTTTGCAATAGCAGTTTTCAGTTGTTCCCAAAGTGTTTCAGGGGAGGAGTCTGCTGGGTCCGCTGTGTCTTTGAGCCTGCGCTGTAAATATGTCTGAAAGGCAGCTTTCACGTCGTCACGCTGAAGGCTGGCAACATCAGGCTTTTTCTTGGGGGGCCCCCATTTCTTGGGTTTTCGCTTGACTTGGAGCCTGAGTTTGCAGCGGACAAGGCGGTGGTCAGTGTGGCACTCTGCGCTGGGCATCACTCTGGTGAGGAGGACGTCACTGCGGTCCCTCTGACGCACTAGGACATAGTCGATAAGGTGCCAGTGCTTGGAGCGAGGATGCATCCAGGTGGTCTTTCGACTGTCCTTTTGCTGAAAAGTAGTGTTGGTGATGACCAGTTGCTGCTCCGCACAGAACTCCAACAGTAGGCGGCCATTGTCATTGCAGTTCCCCACGCCATGCTTGCCGAGGACTCCTTTCCAGGCTTCAGAGTCCTGGCCCACTCTGGCGTTGAAGTCGCCAAGGATGATGACTTTGTCGTCTGCAGGGGTACTCTGTAGGAGGCTGCGCAGGTCAGTGTAAAACTTGTCCTTTTCAGCAGGCTCTGCCAGGAGGGTTGGGGAGTACACACTGAAAAGGGTGACGTGTTGCTGGTGTCTCAGTGGGAGGCGCATAGACATGATGCGGTCTGAGTGACCCGTTGGTAGGTTTTCCAGCTTAGTTGCAATGGAGGTCTTGACCATGAAACCCACGCCTGAGAGCCGTCTTTCTGATTCAGGCCTGCCTGACCAGTAGAGGGTGTACCCAGCGCCAAGTTCTTGGAAGCTGCCTTCATCTGGAAAACGTACTTCACTGAGCGCGGCGATGTCGATGTTTAACCTCCGCAATTCATGGGCAATGAGGGCGGAGCGACGTTCAGGGCGTCCGCTGTCTGCTGTGTCGAGCATGGTTCGGACGTTCCAGCATGCTACGTTGAGTCCGGTCGTGGTCGTCATGAGAGTGGATCCATTGTTTTTTCTTGTTTTCTGACCGCATGAGAAGATGCCCGTTGACCGCGGCTAGCCAACTGGGGTTGCGAGGGGACGAGCTTTGGTTAGGCCACCTTTTCTAGGCCCCTCTCCGTGTGGAGCAAGCAGTGCTGTCCCTAGAGAAGGCTGCTTGGTCGTTCAGGGTGTGCCGAGTGATGTTGTCATCCCCAGGTCAACATCAGGCGACCAATATCCTGAACCGCCTGCATGCAGGTTTGAGACTGCGGCTTCCAGTGACATCTTTCACCTGCCGTTTCGCCCCTCGCCCGTCGCTACAGGACTTGGAATGGTCAGTGTCATTTTCCGTGGACGTTTCCTAAAGCCTGCGCGGTGGAGCTTTTTGGTGGAGTGCAGTGTGCGCAGTACTGGCCCCACCCTTTAAACCCTTGGTTCGTCTGCCATGGCCTAGCAAGCTGGGACGATGGCATCGAGGTCCTCGGGTCGTAGGTTTTATATCAGACTGTCCTTGTCTTAGTCTCTGGCTCAAAAGCCTTCCCCGGAGACACGGGGGCTTTGATGTCAGGGGTTTCCTCCCTTAGCCTTTCCGCAGCCAAGCGGCCAGGCCTGCAAGGCAGCAGGGGACTCGTGGAGGGCGGGGTCGTCTAAGTCCCGTGCAGATGTGAACATCTGCCCACTGCCCACTAAGTTCACTTATACAAGCCATTCAACTCAGTTTTGGTCATATTATCGACTATTAAAGTTGAAATTGGGGTAGAGGGCCACGTTAACTTGTGTAATTGCAGTCAATTCATCTCCTGCAGCAGTTTTTCCATGGCTGAATAATAATAATAATACATGTAATAATAATTATTGCCATCATCATCATCATCACCACAATAAATTATTAAACCTTTCTGTGTCAGCAGGGCTTTTCGAGGTGATTTCTGCAGGGATCACCTCAACCAAATGACTTGTGCTACCGACACCCACAGAAATAATAGTAACAAAAATAATAACAAGAAAGGCAAAGCCATTATGGCTCATGTGCATGACCGATTTATATATACACACACACACACACACACACACACACACACACATATATATATATATATATATATATATATATATATATATATATATATATATATATATATATATATATATATATATATATATATATATATGACCTTTGTGACAAGGGCTGGCTTCTGCAGCAGCAAAATCCATGTTTTCTGAAAATGTAAGCATTTTTCACACATCTGCCAACCACCGTGACCCTTAACCTTTGTGATGAGTTGACTAAATTAGTATGCATAGGAAGGGCTTATCATCAGCTATCTTTGTACCAAATTTAGCTGAAAAAATTGCAAAAATGCTGGTAATACCTACAATTTTATCAAAAATTGGCATTTTACACACATTTGCCAGCCTCTTGTGACCCTTGACCTTTCCAAAGGATTCATCCAAATTAGTATGCATTGATAGGTCTTACCATCAGGTATCTCTGTACAAGAAGGAGAAGGAGAAGAAGCTAGCTCAGCTGGTGGAAACGCTGGGCAGTACAGCCATTGCGTATGGGATGGAAATCAGTGCAGAGAAGACCAAACTGATGATCAACACCACCAGTGGCATTGGCACTGAAATCATGATTGGAAGCCAAAAACTGGGAACTGTTAATAAATTCAAATACTTAGGAGCCATTGTGACTGATGAGGGATCCAAACCAGAAATACTGTCCAGGATTGCGCAGACAACAACAGCACTGACAAGATTGAAGACCATATGAAAGGACAAAAACATCACACTCTGCTCCAAGATCAGACTGATGCGCTCCTTAGTCATTTCAGTGTTCTTGTATGCCTGCGAGTCATGGACCCTCACAGCAGACCTTGAAAGGAGGATACAAGCCACTGAAATGAGATGTTTTCGAAGGCTGCTTGGCATTTCATACAGAGATCACATCACGAACGAGGAAGTGGGAAGCAGAATCAGGCAAGCCATTGGGCCCTATGAAGACCTATTACTAGTATTAGCCATTGTGAGAAAACGCAAACTGAAGTGGTATGGGCATGTCACACGTTCAGCAGGGCTTGCCAAAACAATCCTGCAAGGCACTGTGCAAGGAGGACGAAGGAGAGGAAGACAGAGTAAAAGATGGGAGGACAAAATCTCAGAGTGGACAGGACTGAAGCTGGGCGATACGCTAAGAATGGCAGAGAACAGAGAGGAATGGAGGGAGCTGGTTGCCAAGTCATCAGTGGTGCCCCAACGGTCGGCAAGACTACGGGATAGACAGATATATAGATAGATCTCTGTACCAAATTTGGGTTTGAAGTTGTGAATAGTATTTGAGAAAAAACATCTTTTGTCAAAATATGACTATTTTTCACCTATTTCCTGAGCTCTTATGACCCTTGATCTTTCTGAGGGATCAACCAAATTAGTGTGCATAGATAAGTCTTCCCACCGTCTTTCTCAAATACTATTCACAACTTCAAACCCACATTTGGTACAGAGATACCTGATAGTGAGACCCATCTATGCATACTAATTTGGATTTTTTTCTCGGAAAGGTCACGAAGAGCTCAGGAAATAGGTCCTAAATAGCCATATTTTGACAAAAGATGTTTTTTTTTCTCAAATACTATTCACAACTTTAAACCCAAACTTGTTTTAAAAATAACGCAGTTCGAAATCATGGACATGGGCGGGCGGGGGACGGGTGTTGGGGTAGTGGTGGTGGGGTGGGGGGCGGGGGGGGGGGGGGGGGGGCTAGTAATTGTGGGGGTCGGTCGGTCGTGCCACCCCGTCCAGACACCCTCTGGATCCGCCCCTGCAAAAAGCGCTACTGACAGCCAAAGGGTTGAAAAATAATGAAAGAAAGACGAGATTAGGGAAAAGAACAGAAATAAGTGAAGAAAGGAGTAAAAAAAAAAGTTCCGAGATTTCAAAGACATTAAAATACTGTTCTTCTCCTGCCTCGCGCCATCGTCGTTTTCTTTTATCAACCAGTGTAAATATGAAAAGTGGTTCTCTCCCAGTCCAAATCCCTCCCACCCATCTCAACCCCACCCCCTCCCTCTCTGGACAGAATATACTGATTCGCACAAAAGCAGACTAACCTATAGGTGATTACTACCATGCAAATTGCCGTTAGGTGCGGCGACACGTGGACAACTCATCGTATTATCCTAGTGTATATACTAGTAGCAGGGCGACACGTGGACAACTCATCGTATTATCCTGGTGTATATACTAGTAGCAGGGCGACACGTGGACAACTCATCGTATTATCCTGGTGTATATACTAGTAGCAGGGCGACACGTGGACAACTCATCGTATTATCCTGGTGTATATACTAGTAGCAGGGCGACACGTGGACAACTCCCCGTATTATCCTGGTGTATATGCTAGTAGCAGGGCGACACGTGGACAACTCATCGTATTATCCTGGTGTATATACTAGTAGCAGGGCGACACGTGGACAACTCATCGTATTATCCTGGTGTATATGCTAGTAGCAGGGCGACACGTGGACAACTCATCGTATTATCCTGGTGTATATACTAGTAGCAGGGCGACACGTGGACAACTCATCGTATTATCCTGGTGTATATGCTAGTAGCAGGGCGACACGTGGACAACTCCCCGTATTATCCTGGTGTATATGCTAATAGCAGGGCGACACGTGGACAACTCATCGTATTATCCTGGTGTATATACTAGTAGCAGGGCGACACGTGGACAACTCATCGTATTATCCTGGTGTATATACTAGTAGCAGGGCGACACGTGGACAACTCCCCGTATTATCCTGGTGTATATGCTAGTAGCAGGGCGACACGTGGACAACTCATCGTATTATCCTGGTGTATATACTAGTAGCAGGGCGACACGTGGACAACTCATCGTATTATCCTGGTGTATATGCTAGTAGCAGGGCGACACGTGGACAACTCATCGTATTATCCTGGTGTATATACTAGTAGCAGGGCGACACGTGGACAACTCCCCGTATTATCCTGGTGTATATGCTAGTAGCAGGGCGACACGTGGACAACTCATCGTATTATCCTGGTGTATATACTAGTAGCAGGGCGACACGTGGACAACTCCCGTATTATCCTGGTGTATATGCTAGTAGCAGGTCGACACGTTGACAGCTCACCGTATTATCCTGGTGTATATGCTAGTAGCAGGGCGACACGTGGACAACTCCCCGTATTATCCTGGTGTATATGCTAGTAGCAGGGCGACACGTGGACCACTCCCCGTATTATCCTGGTGTATATGTTAGTAGCAGGGCGACACGTGGACAACTCATCGTATTATCCTGGTGTATATGCTAGTAGCAGGGCGACACGTGGACAACTCCCCGTATTATCCTGGTGTATATGCTAATAGCAGGGCGACACGTGGACAACTCATCGTATTATCCTGGTGTATTTACTAGTAGCAGGGCGACACGTGGACAACTCATCGTATTATCCTGGTGTATATGCTAGTAGCAGGGCGACACGTGGACAACTCATCGTATTATCCTGGTGTATTTACTAGTAGCAGGGCGACACGTGGACAACTCACCGTATTATCCTGGTGTATATGCTAGTAGCAGGGCGACACGTGGACAACTCATCGTATTATCCTGGTGTATATGCTAGTAGCAGGGCGACACGTGGACAACTCATCGTATTATCCTGGTGTATATGCTAGTAGCAGGGGGACACGTGGACAACTCATCGTATTATCCCGGTGTATATGCTAGTAGCAGGGCGACACGTGGACAACTCACCGTATTATCCTGGTGTATAGCTAGTAACAGGGCGACACGTGGACAACTCATCGTATTATCCTGGTGTTAGTTAGTTAGTTATTTGGGTTTAACGCCGAGCAGGCAACTAAGGCCGTCTCACGGCAGTATTATCCTGGTGTATAGCTAGTAATAGGGCGACACGTGGACAACTCACCGTATTATCCTGGTGTATATGCTAGTAGCAGGGCGACACGTGGACAACTCACCGTATTATTCTGGTGTATATGCTAGTAGCAGGGCGACACGTGGTCAGCTCACAGTATTATTCTGGTGTATATGCTAGTAGCAGGGCGACACGTGGACAACTCACCGTATTATTCTGGTGTATATGCTAGTAGCAGGGCGACACGTGGACAGCTCACCGTATTATTCTGGTGTATATGCTAGTAGCAGGGCGACACGTGGACAACTCCCCGTATTATCCTGGTGTATATGCTAGTAGCAGGGCGACACGTGGACAACTCATCGTATTATCCTGGTGTATATGCTAGTAGCAGGGCGACACGTGGACAACTCGCCGTATTATCCTGGTGTATATGCTAGTAGCAGGGCGACACGTGGACAGCTCACCGTATTATCCTGGTGTATATGTTAGTAGCAGGGCGACACGTGGACAACTCATATTATTATCCTGGTGTATATGCTAGTAGCAGGGCGACACGTTGACAACTCACCGTATTATCCTGGTGTATATGCTAGTAGCAGGGCGACACGTGGACAGCTCCCCGTATTATCCTGGTGTATATGCTAGTAGCAGGGCGACACGTGGACAGCTCACCGTATTATCCTGGTGTATATGCTAGTAGCAACACGTGGACAACTCGCCGTATTATCCTGGTGTATATGCTAGTAGCAGGGCGACACGTGGACAACTCCCCTATTATCCTGGTGTATATGCTAGTATCAGGGCGACACGCGGACAACTCACCGTATTATCCTGGTGTATATGCTAGTAGCAAGGCGACACGTGGACAACTCACCGTATTATCCTGGTGTATAGCTAGTAGCAGGGCGACACGTGGACAACTCATCGTATTATCCTGGTGTATACCTAGTAACAGGGCGACACGTGGACAACTCATCGTATTATCCTGGTATATAGCTAGCAACAGGGCGACACGTGGACAAATCATCGTATTATCCTGGTGTATAGCTAGTAACAGGGCGACACGTGGTCAACTCACCGTATTATCCTGGTGTATAGCTAGTAACAGGGCGACACGTGGACAACTCATCGTATTATCCTGGTGTATACGCTAGTAGCAGGGCGGGAGGGGAAGGGGTCAGGAGGTTGGGAGGGAAGGTAGGGGCAGTGTTGAATCCGCCGCTGGCTGAAAAACAAACGACGAGGATAGGGAGAGGGAGGGTGCTTCCACGCTGTCCAAAGGAGTTTTTGTTTTCCACCCCAAAGGAGAATTACACGGCGTTTGAAAAATTTCCTGAGCCGGAGTGGGGTGGGTTTGTGTGCGTCGTAAATGAGATTCTGAAATCTCTGAAACCGAAACCATTCTACCTCCCCCCTCCCTCCGCCCCCACTCCGCCCTCCACCCCCCCTCCCTGTCTCTCTACCCCCCTCTTCACCTTCGTTCTGGAATGTACAGTATGATGTGAAAACGTGGTCATGAGGTTACTTGTCCTTTAATGTCAATCAGGAAATCTGCGCCCTGTGTAACTGATTCATTGATCGATTAACTGACTGATTTGACTGATTGACTGATTGATTGATTGATTGTTTGTTTGATTGATTGATTGATTGATTGATTGGTTGATTGATTGATTGATTGTAAGTTTCATCCATTGGATGATACACTGATTTATTGACTTGCTTTCTTTTTATTGATTGACTGACCAGTTGTTTTCTTGTTTGCTTGAATCGCAACATATATATTTTACGATGAATTTGACAAAGTCGACTTCTTTGTGACTTGATGTTGCAGTACATATATCTACATGTTTAGTTTGAGTGGTTGTAGTTCCCAGGCAACCTGTAAGTCTGATGCTAGACACATGAATTTACAGAAAATGGCCACTTCGAATGGACACGTGGATGTGGAATGTCCCCTATGTCACGAGGATTTCACGGAAGCCAAGTTTCTACCTTGTGGTCACGTGATATGTCGGAAGTGCATCTTGTCCTGGCTGTCGGCCAGGGGTCAGGGTGGGTGTCCGTTATGTCGTGCCCCCATCCTGCCCACCCCCCAGCCTGACCAGGAGGAGATGCTAGCTGCTATGGTGGACAAGTTTCCCACCGACTTGGTTACTATGGCGCTGGTGGAAAGCAAGCAAGCGCTGAGTGGCAAACTCGTCTGTGCGGTGTGTGACGTCAACGCTGCTGCCACGTCATTTTGTCTGGATTGCAGGTCAGCTGTCTTTCACACTCCTAATACAGTGAAACATCTGATGATCCTTAACTGACGCCAGGTTTAATCCGAAAATCATGTCAGCTTATTAGTTTCCTCTGGAAGTGCTTGCATGATTATAATCTGAACACACCCAGGTGTTTATTTCAAGTACACATCTCAACATCTCATGTCATGCTACAAAACTCAAGATGGTTGTAAGTTTCAAAATGGAATCATGGGTGATAATTGTAGCAAAACGAGCCACTGCACTTATCTCAATATGGCCCGCAGTCGTAGATCTCCTGTGGGCTGTCTTGACGTCATCGTGTATCTTAATGTATACCTGCCACAGACGTAGATGACGTCATGTTTTATATATTATACGTGACACGGTCATTTGATGCATTGATACCAAGGTGTATCGGAGTTTACGCGACACAGTTAATGAATGGACTGATTGATTAATATCATTGTGTAACGGATTATAGTGACGCAGTTGATTGATGGATTGAGTGATTAATACCAAGGTGAATGGACTGATTGATTGATCTGACGGTTTAACAGATTTTACGTGACACTGGTTGACCTGTGTCCTGCAGCTTCAAGCTCTGCTCGTCATGCACCAAGGGTCACAAGAAAGTGCCCGCTACACGTGACCACAGAATGGAAGAGCTGGGCACGCTGACCCCAGGTCGTCTGGCTGCTAGTCGCCGGTCGCCGTGTGTGAGCCACCCCGACCGTTATGGGGACATGTACTGTCCCGCTCACCTCAGTCTCATCTGTGTGGGATGTTTTTCTGCTTCCCATCACTCGTGTGGAGTGAAACCTGTGGCCAGTACAGCCAAACAAGAACGGGCGGCTCTGTCTAAACAAGCTAGAAGATTTCGTGACCAGGGGTCGGCAAAGGACGAACAGGTAACACAATGGCTGTCAGGCAAATGTGTTGCTCAACTGAATTGTGTCTTATATGCAAGGATAGATTTGATCAATAAGTTGACAACAACTTTCTTGTAGTTTGCCTTGACAGCCATGTAAACTGTGCAGTGTAAACGATTCCAGTGTTGAAGTTTTGTCATTGAGAGAGCTTTCTAGCTGTGTTGGCTGGTTTATGTACACAAACCAAGAGGAATCACTCAGCGCCGGACAGACAAACAGTTAGATCCCCTGTCCCCGCCTATCAGGCACCCAATCGCCAGCCCGCAGAGAAATACGCAGGTATAGAATAAGACGATCATTTGCATCTTCAAAAAAGATGCATCAGGTCTCTTATATCACCTGGAGGCTGGTTTATGGCACACTGATCATTCAGATGTAAGCTCTCTGTAGGCAATTAAACAACACCTTTCAATGTAAAGATTTGTATGGGTCCGAACACATCGATTTCGTTTGTTACATGACAGGAATAACAGTAACGGAACCCAAAATTGTTAATGACATGTATTTCGGATATCTCGCTTGTCACCCGTGCGCAGTGTTCTGAATGTAAGTAACGAGTTTGGTTTCGAGTTAAATATCATTCCTATCAGTTTTAGTTTATTGTGTCTCATCAGATCAAAAAGCTGAAGAAGGAAGTTGGTACTGCCCAGGCGCACTTCGGCACTCAGAGATCCAAGGTCAAGGCAAGCTTTGATCGTCTGCAGCAGCGGTGCCACGAGATTCTGGCCCAGCTACAGCGAGAAGAAGATGAGGTCGTGAGACCGAAGCGAGCTGAGATAGCCTCCCTTGAAGAGCAGAAAGCGGCACTGGCAGCCCACGCTGGCTCAGTGGAGCGACTGGTGGTGCCCGCCCCTGATGGGGCCCTGTTAGGGATGCTGGGACAACTGAAAGCGCGCTTGGACGGCCTGGAAAAGAAGAGTGAGGTGCCTAAGGTCAGTACAGATGTCACTCTGGTGTCGGTCAGCTGGGATTCCGGGATGATGACACGTCTGGAACAAGCCATCGCCGCCTTGGGACACGTCACACACAAGGTACTCACGGTGACTCACGCGGTGAAATCATACCGGCTGTTTTACTTGAAACCTTATAATTGCACAACTGTCTTTGGCAAAAAGACGGATTCAATTCATGCTGCACTTTGATAGCGTCTGTGTGTCGGATTACATTCATGATATATCTTGCTGCAGTTAGGTTTTGTGTGCTAGAGAATTTTCAAAACAGTATTTTGTTTTGTTGTGTGGGCAGACAACCCAAGCTGTAGCAACACAGGAGTGCCTGGTGTGTGGTATGTACACATCAATCTGTTTCCTGCAAACACTCTTTAATTGTTATAATATTAGGGTGTACACGCGTGTTGATTGTCGTTCTTGACGTTCATTTACCCCGCATGCGTAATATCACCTGACCACGTGGAATAGCATATTTCACTAGAACCGCATCGGCAGATCAAAATAGCATCTGAGTACACACAACTTGACTGAAATACCTTGGTTACAGAGATAATAGTTGTTTTCATATATGGTACAAAGTTGACATAATAGGAATCACACATTTACGATGAAAGTCCCGGGAGGTGGTTGGGGGACGGGGAGGGGGAGGAGGACGTGGTGAAAAGAGGGTGGGGTGGGGGTAGGGGCCGGATGTTGGTTGGGTGTACATTGCTTAACGTCCCGACATTAACAAGACTTTCTCAGGACGTGCCTGTGCTGCGTGTGAAAAAAGCCCAAAACCTAAGTACTAAATCTCATTCGCCAGCCGGTCCACTATGGTAAACAAGCCTCAGACACGCTACAGACGCTTCACCTTCATGCTAATGTATCGTACCCTAGTTTACAACAAGAGTGGACAATCATTATATTACAACATAGGTACAGGGAACTATGGTAAACAACCCTCAGACATGCTGGGGACGCTGCACCTTCATGCTAATGTATCGTACCCTAATTTACAACAAGAGTGGACAATCATTACAATTACAACATAGGTACAGGGAACTATGGTAAAGAACCCTCAGACGTGCTGGGGACGCTGCACCTTCATGCTAATGTATCGTACCCTAGTTTACAACAAGAGTAGACAATCATGACATTACAACATAGGTACAGGGAACTATGGTAAACAACCCTCAGACATGCTGGGGACCTTCATGCTAATGTATCGTACCCTAGTTTACAACAAGAGTAGACAATCATTACATTACAACATAGGCACAGGGAACTATGGTAAACAAGTCTCAGACATGCTAGGGACCTTCATGCTAATGTATCGTACCCTAGTTTACAACAAGAGTAGACAATCATTACATTACAACATAGGTACAGGGAACTATGGTAAACAACCCTCAGACATGCTGGGGACGCTGCACCTTCATGCTAATGTATCGTGCCCTAGTTTACAACAAGAGTGGACAATCATTACAATTACAAAATAGGTACAGGGAAATGATACCCAAAAAATGCACTAACTGCAAACAGATAACTTATCATCTCTTGGGTTTAGCAGACCATTTAACAACACACATACAGTATCAATGTCTACAGGCAGCGCTGACAGTAGGGACAGTTTAACAACACATATCCAATATCAATGTCTACAGGCAGCGCTGACAGTAGGGAGAGTTTAACAACACACATCCAATATCAATGTCTACAGGCACCGCTGACAGTAGGGAGAGTTTAACAACACGCATCCAATATCAATGTCTACAGGCAGCGCTGACAGTAGGGAGAGTTTAACAAGACACATCCAATATCAATGTCTACAGGCACCGCTGACAGTAGGGAGAGTTTAACAACACACATCCAATATCAATGTCTACAGGCAGCGCTGACAGTAGGGAGAGTTTAACAAGATGAGAATTTTACCCACAAAGACCACCGTATTGTTTGGAGCTCAGATGCGTTTATCTTTTAGGAACATTCAGAGTTGTTCATATTTTAAAAATATTATGCTGATCCATTTCACTCCTTGCTAAGCCAACCTCTGATCAACACGCACGTCGGCGCACACAAATAAAGACGGACGGACACACGGCGCTTCCCGCCATTAGCACGCTCTGTGGACTCGTGTAGCGGCAGGAATTCATCTCCTTCTACTCTAACCCACCCTCTGATCCACACACACTGGCAAACAGAAATAAAGACGGACACACGGCGATTCCCGCCATTCGAAAGCTCTGTGGCCTGGCGTAGCATAACTATTCTGATGAAGAATAATAGCACGAGCAGCGAAATGATGTCACCTCAAGATTCACGTGATGGCATTATTAGTCCCACGACGCCGTGTTCATAGTAAGGACTCGATTTTATACGTCACTCATAGCAGTACTAACATTTGACGTGTCAGAGAATCAACTTTGCAATTTTCTTTCCGATTTTCAAGCGTAGAGCTTACAGGTCACAATTTGACCTAATCCTACCCAAAGGCCGGGACAAACAGCAGGCTTATGCAAACACTGTTTATGGAAAATTATGCGGGTATTAATGAGAAGATAGTTTTTTTTTCGTAAAAGAAAAATTAAAGTTATGTAGCTGTTTTACAAATGACTCCAAAAAAAAAAGTGGTGCAGAAAAATGTCTGAGCATACAGGTCACAATTGATCTAATCGTACCCGACAGCCGAGACAAACTGTAGGCATATGTAATTACCGTATACGAAAAATAATGCGAGTATTAATGAGAAGATTTTTTTTTTATTTCGTAAAAACCCATTAGCCCATATAATTCGTGAAAATAATCCCAAAAATGTGAATTCTTTTCTCAACACATATTTTATTATCACTCAAAACGTTCTAGAGGGAAACGCTGGTTAACGAACTCATTCAATATCTCCCTTTTATCTAGCTATACGCAAAATATCTAGTAAAAATAAGAAAAATTACGGACTCCAGTATGGATCAACCGGTTTTCGTGAAACGGCCATTTTCTCGCCAATGAGAATATTAATCAAAACATCGAAAAATACGTCTCGAGATAATTCTTTTAGGGACAATATCCTAAAATTTCAGGCTTCTCCGTCCTCACACGCGGGCTGTAGTCGATGTCACATACGCACACACACACACACACACACACACACACACACACACACACACACACACACACACACACACACACACACACACACACACACACACACAGAAACACACACACACACACACACACATACACACACACACACACACACACACACACACACACACACACACACACACACACACACACACACATGGAGACAAAAGCCTCAGAGTGGGCTACCTACCATTTTATGTGAAAATGGGTTTCCATATTAAAATTTCTATTTATTCTAGGGCTCTGGAATTGATGCGAATGTTTAGAACTCACCTTATAACTAAGCTCTATAACTAAAATAAAATAGACATTTTTTTAGAAACAGAGCCACTAGATGGAAAAAAATGGGTTTCTACCAAGAAAGTGGGTGCCTCTCACACAAAAATAGGCATTACAGTGAAAATGGGTGTCTTCACAACATTAGGCGTCTGTAGTAAGGTCAAGTTCATGGAATACTTCTTTTTCACGTTAATTTTTTGTTTCAACTTAGTAATTAATGTGTATGTATGCTTTAACATTTTTAACATTGTATGGTGCAAAATTGAATAAACACTGGCCTGTAACCTTTCCATTATGATTTTTACAGAGGAAATCTTTTAAACATTGCTACGTTTTGTCCGTCTGAAGCAAAACAGTTAATATGGCATTTTATGTGAGAATCAACATAATGTATTCTGGAAATTAAAGGACTTTTTTTATGTACTCTGGAATTTCAGACAAACAGCAACAGAGCATTTTGAATATTAACCCTTATCATTCGGAATACACCAGTGTGTGCAACAAGTGTGACTGAAATAGTCCAAGGGTAGTGCCAGAATAGCTTGGCGCCTCTAGGCGCCAAGCTATTGTGGCACCACCCTTGAACTAAAGCCATTGGTCTATGTCCTCATCGTAAGTACTGTAATGTAGCTTGCATATAATTATGGCAGTGTACAAATTTGAAGCTTTTAGCCTCAGTATGATGCGGGTCAAAAAAATTGGAAAAATATGAAAGATAGAAAAAGACCCAGACGAAGGAACTAACACTTAACTTATTCTACCCCAGACACACCACAGCAAAATAAAGATCAACAATGATAGTTCAAGGGTGATGCCAGAATAGCTTGGCGCCTATGGGCGCCAAGCTATTGTGGCATCACCCTTGAACTATCATGGTCGATCTGTGTCCTGCACTGCAACGCAGTCTTCAGAAGACGACTTCAACATTTGGGGATTTCGGTCTTGGTGTAGAATGAGTTAAAATGACAGAACAGAACATTGACATTAATTAATTAACTGACAACATAAGAAATCACTTGAAACTTCAGCCTTTATTGATCACATCAAAGGTGCATGCATATAAAAACACAGTAATTGTTTGTAAACACTTCAAATCAAACAATCAAGAGCAGTCACACCTTTTTCTGGCAACTTTGTGATGAGGAAATCTAGTTCTTGCCTTCGGCACGTAAGGGTTTCCGCGACTTATGTGTTCATAAAATGGAGAGAAATATAATACCGAGTTCTAGCAAGTGCGACAATAAAGTTTAGCCGAGTTGGTACACCTCGTCCAGTGCCTACGTTAAACGCACCATCGTTGCCAATGTTGCTATTTTGGCACTAGACGGGTCGCTCGGACCGGTCTGGTGCATCCGATCGGTTTAGAGTGTGTGCTTTCTGCACCTGTAATGGGCAACCCCGGAGAAAGAATCACGTGACCGTCGTTTGATTGCTGCAAAATAACATGAATAAAGAATAAACCCTTTCCCATAATATGCAATCCGGCAATAATGCATCCATCCTTATGCTAGCACCACGAAACATTACGCGATTTGGCAGATTTGAAAAATAGCTTTATTTTTATCCTCAATGGAGGTGATTTTGCGACATCTGCGTCGTTTGCGGCAGAAAGCACCGTCATAGTTGAAGTTCGAGAAATGAGCGCACTGCATGTACAATGAACTTGATAAAGTGGTGTGGGGCATGACACAAGCCTCCGCCATCTCAACACAAAACTGGCGTGTTAGGGGAGGTAAAAGGCGAGGCTAAAAGTTAAAACCGCAAACGAACCTTTTTTTTCGACTGCGATCACAATCTTCCGCGTGAACGTACGAGACCACACTACAAGTGCAGAAGCCAACCTGCGTACGCAGTTCTGGTGCACATGACCGGTCCGAGCGACCGGTCTGGTGCGAAAATAGCAACAATGGCGCCGCTGGTGCGTTTAACCTAGGTAGAGGGCGAGGTATACCAACTCAGCTAAGGTTTACGCTTCCTGTGACTTTTGAAACAATGCACAGATTGGTTGTACATTGCTGAACGTCCCGACTTTTTCAGGACGTGCCAGCACTGCTTGTGAAAGAAAAAAAAATGAACAGAATATTGAATGTATGTCGCCAGCTGGTCTAATATGCTAAATAAACCTAACACCATTTAGCAACACACATCCAAAATCAAGAGAGATACAAAATAAATTATTCAGACCAAAAAGGTGACTGCCAATCATGTAAGAAATGCAAAGAAGTACCCAACGGAGAATGAAACACGCTTAGAAAGATGGTTACAACACAATTTATTAATATTTTGGGTAAATCCGCTTTGACAAAGCGGATTTACCCAAAATATTAATAAATTGTGTTGTAACCGTCTTTTCTAAGTGTGTTTATTTCTCCGTTGGGCACTTTTTTTCAAGAGATACAGGCAGCGCAGACAGTAGGGAGAGCTTAAAAAAGAAAAATACAAGTTAATGGACCAAGGGTAGACAGAAACACATGCCCCAGAATTGAAAGGGAAAACCCACCCTGTGGGGCTGACCAGGGTGACCCTAGGAACTAAAAAGTAGTTAAACCCACCTGCAACTGGGTGGGGGCCACTGTTTAGTTGCAAAGTAAGGTTAATGTTACACAGTATGCAAAATGATCCAGGTGTACATCAGATAAAAACAGAGCTATACACGCTGAAAACAACTGAATAAGAATGCTCTTGTAATAAATCTTTATGTTGACAATGGTTTTCTTACCCCTTATTATTGTCTTTCGTCCCAAACCATTGTTCCGTTTGCAGAGTTTTAAATGTTATGCAGTATACAAAATGATCCAGGCGGACCAGCCCCCATAGTAGCACTCTTGTAATAAACCGTTATGTTGACAATGGTTTTCTTACCCCTTATTATTGTCTTTCGTTCCCAACCATTGTTCCGTTTGCAGAGTTTTAAATGTTATGCAGTATACAAAATGATCCAGGCGGACCAGCCCCCATAGTAGCACTCTTGTAATAAATCTTTATGTTGACAATGGTTTTCTTACCCCTTATTATTGTCTTTCATCCCCAACCATTGTTCTGTTTGCAGAGTTTTAAATGTTATGCAGTATACAAAATGATCCAGGCGGACCAGCTCCCATAGTAGCACTCTTGTAATAAATCTTTATGTTGACAATGGTTTTCATACCCCTTATTATTGTTTTTCGTCCCCAACCATTCTTCCGTTTGCAGAGTTTTAAATGTTATGCAGTATACAAAATGATCCAGGTGGACCAACCCCATAATAACACTCTTGTAAAAAATCTTTATGTTGTCAATGGTTTCTTATCTTATTATTGTCTTTTGTCCCTAGCTGGCTGTTTCGTTTTGCAAAGTCAAAGGTTATACAGTATACAAAATGATTCAGGCGTCCATCAGAAAAAAAAGCAAGCTATACATGCTGAAACCAACCCAATAATAACACTTTTGTAATAAATCTGTATGAAAACGAAAATGCCACTAGTGTCAGAGAATCTCAATTCATCTCTTTTGTAACTTTTGTAACTTTTTCTGTCTGTTGCGGACGTAATACTTAATGTTTGTCCAGCGCCTATGTCTAAGTGCGGGCTCTTCTGTGATTGCCTGCTGTATCCCAGCCTTTCCAGGAAGTTTGTTCACGACGAAGTGTGTCTTGATACGAGTTTGAACAGCTTTCTCTTCAGCTTTCCCCCATGGTTTCCTTGTAAATCTAGCTTTCTTTCGAACAGGAGCTGACGCAGTACTGTCATCATCAAAACTATCTAGATTGTCATCAGGCTCCAGACGTCTTTTCTCTGTCATGCTCATTGATTCCTGTGCTGTTGACTTGCTACTTGCTTCATTCACAGGTGCTGTTTCCCCCGAGACCTCTCTGCGAGTTTCTGAGTGTCTTCATTGTCAAAGTCAATCTCGTCATCATCGCCCAGCTTAGCTCTAATGCAACTTTCAAAATCTGTCATCCCATTGTTAACTGACAGAAGAATCTTTGCCACTTTTGCCTTTTGAAGGACGTCTTGAGGTTGGCGGTAGATATGGCGATGTATCCGAATATCATGGCCAAGGAAATCTGCCAGCTGATCCTGGTTTAACTCCGAGATGGCCATTGACTGAGCCAAAGTTGCAACCTGCTTCCGTAACTGAGTAAATGTGAACATGGCTGGGTTTGACACCCATGCTTCTAGTGCATGTGCCTTCAGAACATCGTGGCCTCTGTAAGGCCTCTGACCAGAAGGTGTGGCAAAGATGTACTGGGAACTAGCGAGAGCTGACACTGATTGCCTCATTTGAAGGATTCTGTCCACAGTTGTCATCATCTTCGTCGTCAGCAAAATGGGAACACTCCTATTAAACTTGCCTCTGATTTCCACTCTCTGAAAATGATTCACCATTTTCTTCTCAACCTCTGTGAGACCTTTAAAGATATCTTGATTGGTGATCGATCCAATCTTAGCATTCTGGAAGTCTGACATCTTCATTCTCTGAACTTCTCCCCCTCGTTTTCGGTTGAAAAGTGATACAGCGCAAAGAGTTGCTTTAACCACTGTCGGATAATCTTCCAAAACCATCCTTGTCTCAAGAAGCTGTTGGACCTTCCTCACATCTTCACCTGATGGGATCAGCTTGGGTTTGTTCATGGTCATTTTCCCGACCGACTGGGCTGCTGTAGCTGACACACAATCATACCAGTCCCCGTTGAAGACAGAGTCAAACCGCTGTGCCTCAGAGAGCTCCTGTTGCCACCTGTCATCTGAACCATGCCCAAGCTGTTTGGATGCCTGTGACTGTTTGATCTGTGAACATTTTTTCAAAGCATGACCTATGCGCATTGTGAGATTGCCTTTTTTGAACTGATGTGTGTCCTCATCTGCTAGCTCTTTTACAGCCAGTACAACATGATCAAAGCTGACTGAATTGATCACAGCATTTAAACTTGCGATTTTCATTTCTGACCTCACTCTGATAATCTTAAATAGTCTCCCTAACTCCCGCATCCTGGAGCAGATATGTCCAGCCGTGTGTTCTTCAATGTCCATGCAGTCAAATAATCTCTTTCCATACTCAAGAAGCAAGGGGTCAGTTCTGATGAGACGGCTTATATCATCATCTCTCTGTCTGGCTAATACCTTATGATAGAAGGAAAAGTCAACGTCTAAGGGTATTGGAAGCATTAGCCTCCCACGTCGTGCTGCCTCACCTCTCTTAGCGATCTGAAACCCTCCTGGTTTCTGACAGCAACGTTTTGAGTGTACAGAGATCAGCTTTTTTTTTGATAGAGCCCTTTGCAATGGCTATAGGGGAGAAGGTCGTCTACCTTACTAGTTTTGGTGCGATACTTAGGAATCAAACATCCTGATTTCTTTTCAAGAACGGCAACGTTATGCATGTAATCACCCTCATCTTGTAGTCTGATCCATGCTTGACGTCTCTGCTTTGTCCCTTTTTTCATCAACAAAATTTTAGCAACGTCTGCCTCATCTGCATGGACATCTTGTAAGTGCGTGCTCATTTTCAAAACAAGCTTGATACACAATTTGCATGCATGTTTCTTGTCCCATTTGTACTTTTCTTTCCCTCTCTGCGACACGTGCACACCTGTTTCTTCTGCAAGCACTCTTTCCCCACCCCAACATCATGTTCCTTCTGCCTATCCACATTCTCATAGCCACCCCCTAATTCACCCCCTAACACACACTGCACCTTGCTGGTACTAGCTTCACTGACACCTGCCCACCCTGAACCTGCCACTTTGATGAAATCTAACATAGTCAATACAATACTGTCTGTGTCAGAGATCCCAGCTCACAAACCAGATAGGTGAGGCTAGCGCTGGCAAAATTGTACACAAACCAAGGGGAATCACTCAGCGCTGGTTAGATCCCCTGCCCCCGCCTATCAGGCACCCATTCGCCAGCCCACAGAGAAATACGCAGGTATAGAACAAGACGATCATCTACATCCCTAAAAAGGATGCATCAGGTCTCACCTATAACCCATGTCTTTCTCCGGAACTTGGGGTGTAGGGGGCTCTGGATAGAGGTAGTACCTTTGCTGTTCGGCAGCTGCGTCCTACATAGGACGGACGGGCATCACTGGTCCTCATCCATCTCCTTAATCTCTCACGTGCTGGCTCCAAGCGCCACACCCTGGCAAACCACCTCAGCTGGTGGGCTAAACCACGTGAGGGGGTGGTGTTCACATTGCACCACTAGGCGGATGAGCTGTTTCTGACAGCCAACGGCTAGAGGACGGAGGAGATCAGGTTGGATCCAACGGCCAAATGTGGGGGAGTAAACCCTTCAAATCAGGAGTGGAGCCCCGAAGGCAGACAGCTGCCTGTATTCACGCACTGTTCTGGCAGCTCCTGCAGCCAAACTGATGCCAAACGTACTGCTTTGCATTCCTTTGGATACATCAGCGAGGCCGAGAGGGGGATCTTGACGACTGGGCATCCCAGGATCTCCATACACTTCGCCCAGGCTTGCGCACTGGAGAGGTCACTCCAGTGACTGACCCAGCAAGCGCATACTCCATTGTCTTCCGAGACAGGATGCCGAACAATTCTCCGGAACTTAGGACTAACTGTTTGTCGGTCCAGCGCTGAGTGATTCCCCTTGGTTTCTGTCCAGCGGTGAGTGATTCCCCTTGGTCTCACCTATAACCCATGTCTTTCTCCGGAACTTAGAACTAACTGTTTGTCTGTCCAGCGCTGTTTTGTTTGGTTTGTGTACAATTCTGCCAGCGTTAGCCTCACCTATCTGGTTTGTGAGTATCTATAACTCGAGTCAAATTTGCATCGTTAGTGTGACATTGTTGTGTAATGTTCTGAGCATCTACTGTGGGAAATCAGGGTATTTACCCGACCACATATAGTAATGCACCTTCGTGTTTGTGTATGTATGTTTCTCCTGCCTACTTCCTAAGTTCCGGAGAAAGACATGGGTTATAGGTGAGACCTGATGCATCCTTTTTAGGGATGTGGATGATCGTCTTGTTCTATACCTGCGTATTTCTCTGTGGGCTGGCAAATGGGTGCCTGATAGGCGGGGGCAGGGGATCTGTCCAGCGCTGAGTGATTCCCTTTGGTTTGTGTAGAGATCCCAGCGATTGATGCCGACACACCGTCTGAATCCTGTGAGCTCGAGCCAGGAACAATCTCCTCGTCATCACTGTCCTTGTATTGCGATGCGCTTGCACTTTCAGTCTCAGGTCCATCCCAGGCTCCATTTGCCAACTGGAAAAAAAAAAAAAGCTGCATTAGGACAGAAACAGCCCAATTTTGGTTTCAGGGGCCTTGCACAAGAATAAAAAGAGTAATCCCGGGTATGACCGATTTACATATGTGTGTGACCTCGGTGACTAGGGCTGGCTTCTGCAGCAGCAAAATCCACGTTTTCTGAAAATGTAAGCAGTTTTCACACATCTGTCAACCCCGCGTGACCCTTTGAGAGAGGTCACTCAAATTGGTATGTTTACAAAGGTCTTGCCACAAAGTATCCTTGGGCCAAGCTTGAAGAATGTGGCTTGAATAATCTTCGAGAAAATGCCACCGTTAAAGTTTACCATGGAAGACGGACGGACGACCAGTGGCCCAGAACATAAACTCACTTTTGCTTCGCACGCGAGCCAATAAAATGAAGATGATCATAGAATCACTTACCAGTTTGTAATTGGGGGCATTCCGCTGCCATCTATGCACCCTCCTACCAGACGCACCCTCTCCGGCAGAATGCTGCAGCTGACTAATTTTGCCATGGGCCTTGGTCATGTGCCAGGAAGGGGCGTGCTTGTCCACTTCCATAGATCCCAATGGGTTTGGACATCCTGCTGCCATCCGGCGCTGGGTGTGTGCAGAAAGTGCTGAGTGTGACCGAAACAGTGTTGCTGCAAACATGTCAAATGCAACCATGTAAACCGTTGACATTTTGAATCAGATATATACATAATTACTGCAGTACCCTCAGCCCCCTGCGAACAATAACTGGTAATACAGTAAAAAGCGACACTTCAGTTGCACAATCCGAAAAACCTGTTCGTGGAAGTCTGTTCTTCGAATCGCGATGCAGTTTTGCGTACGAGGATTGAAATACACACTGAAATCTGGCGCCATTATTTTAGTCATAGTGCATGCATGTGTCAAGTTACTTTTCCATCACAATCACACGCCAGAAAAAAAAAGCAACAAAATCGCGTGACAGATAGACCTTGTAATGGTGTTATTGAACGAATTCCTTTCATTGAAGAAGAAAGCTTTTGTTAAAATCGTGGGGTTCTATTATCCTTAACTACAAGACTGAGCAGAAGACGTCAACCGCCCGGGCGGTAGCAGACGTCTCAGTTTTCTCGGCCAAACGGGTCAGTATTGGCTGACTGTGCAAGTGTATCGGATTGGGAGCATCTCAGTTAAATAACTGCACTGAACAAGTACACTTGGGCGTGCTCTTAATTAAGAAATATTGCATAAAACTGTACCTCTGCAAACGGAAAAATGGCCGGCAGGGACGAAAGACAATAGAAAGGGAAACAACTCAGTTCATCAGTGCCACTGCGCAGCCGACCAATCAGCTATCATCAAGTTGATCTATAGACACTCGCTTCCGTGAACACACAGGCCCAGTGCGTCGCAGCATACAACATGAGGTAAACCTCGGAAAATGGGACATCCTATTTTGATTTTTTTTTCTGACTTTTGAATAAAAGATAATGCAGAAACAACCCTCAGAAAAAATGGGTGCCTGACTTGGTCACCAATAATTTTACACACACCCATTTTCCATAAGGATGGTAAAGAAAGTCACTCATTTTAGGGGTTTTGTGCACACACACATACACACACACACACACACACACACACACACACACACACACACACACACACACACACACACACACACACACACACACACACACACATACACACACACACACGCGGGGCTTTGGCGCCAAAAAGACGTTCTCTAGCAAGGTTTGCGTAGCTAGAAGTGACGTCATTTTTATCTTGTTACTTCTTTGACAGAATTTCTACCAAGCACGCCAAAAACGTCATGTGCATGCTCCGCAATGCGCTCCGACCAGCCCCATTTCAAAGTCTACCGTATTTACTTTTACTAAAAATTAGTTTACCCCACCCTAGTCACCCAGGGAAGACCCGGGTGGGGGAGGGGAGGGAAAGGAGGATCGACTGTCCCGGGGAGGTGGATGGTGGGGGAGGGGAATGGGCTGGGAGAAGGGGAAGAAGTGTCAGAATCACCTCGACAATAAGCTCTGCCGACAGCCAAAGGGTTAATATTTTAATTATTTGAAAGACGAACATAGCTGAATTTGCTTTTGAAGATTGGTTGTAATACTTTCCACAGGCCGAAAACCAGAGCCACTAAGAGCGAAACCAGAGCCAGTGAGAGCGAAACCAGAGCCGGTGAGAGAGAAACCAGAGCCAGTGAGAGGGAAACCAGAGCCAATGAGAGCGAAACCAGAGCCGGTGAGAGGGAAACCAGAGCCAGTGAGAGGGAAACCAGAGCCAGTGAGAGGGAAACCAGAGCCAGTGAGAGGGAAACCAGAGCCAGTGAGAGGGAAACCAGAGCCAGTGAGAGCGAAACCAGAGAAAATGAGAGCGAAACCCACAGGAGCTGAGCTGGCAAAAATCCTAAAGGCTGGGGACCGTGTGAAACGAGGACAGGACTGGAGAGGGGGAGATGAGGTAAATAATTTTTTTTTTAATAAACCTATTAATTAGGCCACCATTGGCATGCTGGAAATAGTGGAGTAATAACCGGCAGGCCTAATAAGCGGAATCAACATGAGTGTAGTCCTGACCGGCCCTTGCTATATACAGATAATAGTGTAGTCCTGACCGGCCCTTGCTATATACAGATAATAGTGTAGTCATGACCGGCCCTTGCTATATACAGATAATAGTGTAGTCATGACCGGCCCTTGCTATATACAGATAATAGTGTAGTCATGACCGGCTCTTGCTATATACAGATAATAGTGTCGTCATGACCGGCCCTTGCTATATACAGATAATAGTGTAGTCATGACCGGCCCTTGCTATATACAGATAATAGTGTCGTCATGACCGGCCCTTGCTATATAGATAATAGTGTAGTCATGACCGGCCCTTGCTATATACAGATAATAGTGTAGTCATGACCGGCCCTTGCTATATACATATAATAGTGTAGTCATGACCGGCCCTTGCTATATACAGATAATAGTGTAGTCATGACCGGCCCTTGCTATATACAGATAATAGTGTAGTCATGACCGGCCCTTGCTATATACAGATAATAGTGTAGTCATGACCGGCCCTTGCTATATACATATAATAGTGTAGTCATGACCGGCCCTTGCTATATACAGATAATAGTGTAGTCATGACCAGCCCTTGCTATATACAGATAATAGTGTAGTCCTGACCGGCCCTTGCTATATACAGATAATAGTGTAGTCATGACCGGCCCTTGCTATATACAGATAATAGTGTAGTCCTGACCGGCCCTTGCTATATACAGATAATAGTGTAGTCATGACCGGCCCTTGCTATATACAGATAATAGTGTAGTCCTGACCGGCCCTTGCTATATACAGATAATAGTGTAGTCCTGACCGGCCCTTGCTATATACAGATAATAGTGTGTCCTTCACCCTGTGTTTTAACCCCTTCACTGCCGAGATAAAAGCAAACGCGATCCAACTGCAAGAGACATAGATCCTCATGAGCCCCCGCGACTGCGGTAAGTTAGTGCGGCTGCGGGGGGCAGCTACATAAATTTCTGCGTAGACAGTGTTGTGCCGAAAACATCTGTTAAAAGCTATTCCAACAACAAACCTTGGGTCACGAAGCACATCAAGGAGGTCTTAAATAGAAAGAAGACAGCTTTTGAAGACAAGAACAAAGAACAGTTACGGACAGTACAAAAGGAACTGAAAAGGGAGCTTAGGAAGGGGAAGGAAGCATATCGAAACTGAAAAAGATAGAAAAACAGTTTGAGACGGATAACATGAAACGGGTGTGTATGAATCTGATGTCTGGGAACAAGAAGCCAAAAGCTGTTCCGGTTTTGAGCAAAACTACGGACTATGTCAACGACTTAAATCAGTTCTATGCAAGATTTGATTGTCATGATTTTGAGCATGAGAGGGAACAGGTCAAGGAAATGTTAGTTAGTGGACCTAAACACATGCAAAGTGAAGTGATTGTGGTGACTGAGGAGGAGGTACTTAGGGTATTTAAACATACCAACCCAAACAAAGCGCCTGGGCCAGATGGTGTTAGATCAAATGTGTTAAAATTATGCGCTGAACAACTGTACCGAATTCTTTGCTATATTTTTAACATGTCACTTACCCAGTGTGTCGTTCCCTGTTCATGGAAAAGCAAACTGTATCTGTGATGAATGATTTAAAACCAGTTGCTCTTACCTCGTGTGTCATGAAGGATTTTGAGAGGGTTGTTTTTTTCACATTTTCAAAGACAGGTTTCAGATTTTATGGACCCCTTTCAGTTTGCTTACAGAAGGCAAAGAGGTGTTGATGATGCCATTTTGCATGTTGTAAACAACATCTACTCTCATTTAGAAAAACCAGGAGCCTCCATTCGACTGATGTTTTATGTTTTTTCGTCTGCTTTTAACACCATTCAGCCACAAATACTCGCCTCAAAACTAGTTCACATGAATATAAATGCCTCTACCGTTCTTTGGGTTTTGGACTATCTCGCTAACGCCCAAAATATGTCAGAATTAGTTCGGATCTAATCTCAGATGTACTTTTTACCAACACCGGTGCACCACAGGGGACTGTCCTGTCGTCTTTTTGTTTTCTTTATACACAGCAGACTGTAGAGCCACTCATGATGACTGTGTCATGGACAAATACGCTGACGACACGGCACTGACAGGTCGGATTACAGATGAGGACGACAGACGCTATCGACAGGAGATCGACGACTTTTTAGAGTGGTGCGATAGAAACTATCTTGAATTACATGTTGGCAAAACAAAAGAGATGGTCATAGATTTCAGGAATAACAAACATCATCCCTGTCCTGTTGTCATCAAGGGAACAGAAGTTGATCGTGTAGAGTCCTACAAGTATCACGTGTTCTTTTTGACAACGCCCTCAACTGGAAACAAAACACAGATGCTATTGTGAAAAAAAAAGACGCACACCCGTCTTTACTGTTGAGAAAGCTCAGATCATTTCATGTAAGCACTCAGCTTTTACAGATGTTTTACTGCTCCAGTATTGTTAGCATTCTAACCTTTGGACTGACGTGCTGGGGGAGAAATTTATGTAAAAGAGATCAAGATCGCCTTAAGGTTGTATACTATACCTACATTTTTTAATTGAAAACTGCCGCTTATAGGGTTTTTTGAGAGCCTTATTGAGTCTGGAGGCTATTGCCACCCTGAAAGACCCATGGTCCCGGGCATATTTGTAAGTTACAGCCGTTTTTCTGAGGTACCCCACGGGAAAAAACACGCAAAATAGCCGATTTCAGAACACAATAAAAATTTATCGAATAGTGTGTTAAAATGATAAAGAAACATTTCGGTCACTTCATAAAGTATGTTAGTATTTTCTCGTAAAAAAAGTGTGTTCTGATAATTGGAATTCTAAGTGAAATCTAAAAAAATGTATGTTGTAAATTCGCAAATTGCCCGGATGTTATCAATAACATTACAAGTGTTTGCAATGTTGGGCAATTGCTCAGGCCCTTTTTATTCGATAAAGTCGTACTTTATGTTATAACTATCACATTGATTATGAAGAAAATATGGGGTCCCGCACAAAATTGGGCACTTTGGGTCGTTTTCGAGTGCGTATTCAATAAGGGATACAAGCGATGTCTGACTTCCGGCAGATCATATCTCCGCCGTAGCCGGTAAGGGAAAACGACTATGCCAAACTTACAAGGGAAAACCTAAGCCCAAACTGTTGCAAACTACGCCCAAACTGCTAGTCCTCGATTACTATTTGTGACAGTAAACTGGAACAAACAAGAACGGCAGATACGGGATGAAAACGTTTATCTATAAGTAATTAAATGCACGACCTGTTTCTTAGTAATTTAGTTAGTGCAGTGGTAAGGTACTTTTATTTGCCACGCAGTGACCAGGGTTCGAGTCCCGTAGATGGCGATATTTTTTTTCCTGCTCACATTTGAAACCCATACAGTTTCTACTTCGCTAAGCAAAAAAAATAAAAAAAAAAAATTAACGCATTATTTTTTTTTTTTTTTTTTTTAAATATGCGATTATCATCACTGTGGTAATGTGAATGTTAAACCATAAACCAAACAACCGGATTCAGTTTTGGATAAAAATGCACACTGGTTACCTCGGTACATTTGTTCATTCATTTTTTTCAGCCAGGCATTGTGTGAGCATGTTTACATTCATTCAATCATTCACAGCTTCACTGATGAAAAAGCACACCAAAGAGTGTTGTCACAGACAGTTTTTTTTTAATAATTTTTACTGGCATCATCTACAAATATTAATTGATGTGAATTTGTTTTAATATACCTGCTGCAAGAAATGCTACATGCTCCTTTGGTGTCTCCGTGAAAGCAGGTCGATGAACATCTCTGGTTGAAAGATGTTTGTAAACAGATTGGTAGTGGATGTACCTATCTCTCTAGCTGAATCTCAGTTTCCCAGCAGTTTTTGGTTACAAATTATAAGGAAACAAAAACACTACACTACCACCGAGCCACCCAGCTCCCCCTCAAAATACAGCTTTACTGCAGAACATATTTCAACTACATGTAACATTATTCACATTTACATTGACAAAGTGCTGACTGTATACAAGCTATTTGGGAGAAAAGTGGAGCTGATGTCATTTTTAGTTGTGTGCATGCCAACGGAGACCGACGCCGGCAACCACTTGCTCATGAGGTATTTATTTGGGAGCCAACTGCACAGTATATAAAAGAAGGGGGATAGGAGAGAAGGAATGACAGACTTATCATTTAGAGCCTTCCACTACATATATTATTTTGCTCATATACTATATAGAGAGAGGGAGAGGGAGGGGGAGAGAGAGAGAGACCATGTACCATCACTGTAGTCCTGATATAATTCAACATTGCACATCCCACAACATAATAACAGTGAAATGCAGTACCAAACTACATTACACAGATACTGTGCACAATGTTGGCATGAAAATCAAACAATACTGTTACCAGTACCACACTGTGTCCAATTGCAGCACAACAAAGTGAAATGCAGTCTCAAGCCCCATAACTTGCACTGCACAATGCTGATGTCAACACAAAATACCATAACAACTGAATAACAAGGGTACAATGCACTGTGTCACCTAGTCTGCATAATATAGGCATCCACACCAAACAATACCTGTACTGCTCTTGATACAAAATCGACCATATAACACTGGCAAAGTGTCTACAACAGAGTCTGCACCATGCTGGCCCGTAATCCAAGCAATACCATTGCTGCTCTCCAAAAACTCAACATGGTGCAGGCTATTATGTCACAACTGATTGCTGCATAGCACCCTGTACACAATGTTGGCATCAGTTTACTTTATTTAATTTTGGACCCGCTGGGGCATGAAAAATATCACAAAAGAACTTACATGAATGTGCTCAGAAATGAAATATTATCCTTATTACTACACTGTACGCATGTTCCTTAGCAATCACAAATGGACACGGATCATAGTCAGATCATTCTGTTTGCAGGCGTGTGTCATGTACAGTACATCTGTAAAACTTGGGAAATGAACCATGTGGTTAGCAATTCTGATACGATAAGTAAAGCCACACAGCGTAAAGTCAAAGATTGACAGTGGAAGATAAAATAAAACAAACACAAAGTACAGTACATATCATATGCCTATGATCAGTTATCAAACAACCACTTAAATCTGCTGTGACAGCTGGAGGGTAATGCAAAAACTGCATGGTCAACTCACTCTTGAGAAGTATTGCGTTTTTCATTGAGCAAGTCCACATTTGCACAACATTTTAAGCTGAGGGTTTAATGACATAAATATACATCCCCACGTTTCTATATTTCCGCACATCCCCTCTTCAGAAAGGACCCGTGGGTTTTATACTCTGAGGCCACTGACCATTTTCAGAATGAGCCCTGTATATCATTTGGAATCATGCAAAGCGGAGCAGTGATAAGTTTTCTCCTTGTCTCACACCAATGCTGCACAAAATCTATCTGTACCACTGTTTCCTACCCCATAAGTGTCAGCTGTGGAGTACATATTTTGAATGACTGATGTATGCCAGCATTTAGGAACTTGTCACAATAAAGACCTGTTCATATGATGAAATGTCTTCGAAAAATGAACACATTGTCAGTAAAGGGGTTTTCTTTGGATAATCAAAAACTAATACATATTAAGCTGCATTTCCAAATCGCGACATGACAGGAGAGTGACAAAAAGTAACTTTTCTGAGGGGGTCATCCAAATAAATATGCATAGGAAGGTCTTACCATCAGGTATCTCTTTACCAAGTTTAGGGTTACAATTAGGAATACTTGAGAAAAAAAATCTTTGGGCAATATATGGATATCTTGTACCTATTTCCCGATTTCTTGTGACCCTTGACCTTTCTGACCTTTCATGCATACGAAATTAGTATGCATGAAAAGTTCTTACCACCTTGTACCAAGTCTGGGTTTGAAGTTGTGTATACTTGAGAAAACATCTTTTTGGTCAAAATACAGATATTTCTCACCTTTTTACTGCACTACAAATTACAACATGGGTGTCAAATCGCTTTGTCACATTGTTATATGAAAACACACAAAGCACACCCCCATCACTGTACAATAGCCCCTGAACTGCTCGACTGCACGTTACAATTTTGTCGCCCCGCTGCTTCTATGTCGGGCTTATGGAAACACTCCCTCTTTATTTCTATTTTTTCGAGTTTTGTCATTGTCACTTTGTTGTCACTGCCCCACTGCTGTTGTGTCTGCAGTTGAATAGCCAGGCCTAAAGCCTGCTTGCCCTGCTCCTAATATATGGCTATGCATCAGCTCAGGCAGTAAGGCACAGGCTTTTGCTGCATTGCGAATGATGTGACTGTCCAAAACCTTGACATAGTGGCCAGCCTGGTGGATGGACATCAAAATAACAGGACATCTGCCCTCCTACACAGGACAATCAGTTCACTGCCTTTGCCTTCTCGTTGGTTGGCCATCGCGGAGAGATGTACCCGCTGAACTCTTATTCCCTCATCTTTCGCAACCTGCAAAAGATAATTTTGTATCAAAAAAAGTTCTGACATGCACATATTGCGTGCATATTTGCAAGTATTTATACAAAGTACATACATGCATAATATGACAGTAGTCAGAACATGAACAAGAAAGGCAATGTCCTTATGGTTCACGTGTATGACCAATCCACATAATATGTCTGTCCTTTTTTACCTTGGCTTGACTCCTCCAACAGGTCTCTGAAAATGTCTAAACATAAGTATAGGGCTGGATTTTGTCAGTGAAACCTGAGTATTTTTCCAAATCCCTTCATTTTTCAACCCCACCCGGGTCTGCCCTGGGGGACTTGGGTGGGGTTAGGTATTTTTTAGTTCCCAGGGTCACCCTGGTCAGCCCCACAGGGTGGGGTTTTCTCTCTATTCTGGGGCATGTGTTTCTGTCTACCCGAGGTCCATTCACCTGTATTTGCCTTTTTTAAACTCTCCCTACTGTCTGCACTGCCTGTAGCTCTTGATATTGGATGTGTGTTGCTAAATGGTCTTAGCTTTATTTAGGCCCCATGTGTTAGGTTTATTTAATGTGTTTGACCGGCTGGCGACATACATTCAGTGTTCTGTTTAGTTGGTTGTTTTTTTTCACAAGCAGTGCAGGCACGTCCTGAGAAAGCCTTGTTGCTGTTGGGACGTTAAGCAATGTACAATCAATCAAACCTTCATTTTTCACACATTTGTCAACTCTCTGTGACCCTTGACCTTTGTGAGGGGCTGATTACATTAGTAGCACAGAAAAGTGTTATCATCATGCCAAATTTTATTGAAAAGTTTGCAAAAACATTGATAAAAAGTACAACTCTACCCGAAACTAACTTTTGTCACCCTTATCATGTGGTATCTCCATAGCAAGTTTGAGTTTGAAGTTGAAAATACTACTTGAGATGACCTTTGAAAGGTCACAGAAATTGGTATGTTTAGAATTATTTTACCACAAAGTACCCTTGTGCCAAGTTTGAAGTCTGAGGCTTGCATAGTCTTCGAGGAAATGCCAATGTTAAAGTTGCCCACAGGTAACAGACAGTTGACGGACGACCCATTACAAACACTTACTTTTGCTATCACACTTGCGCCAAAAATTAGACGCCATTGAGCTTGAAATGACCACAAAGGGTGTATACATATATCTAGAATCAGCATCAATATTCAAAGTGTAACTTGCAGAAATTGTCTCAAACAGGACACAACGCATTGCTGTTTAGCAACAGCACACACTGGACCAAATGGGTAGTATTCAGATATTTCTAGTCTTTTTGTATGCACTAAGTGCTTATTAAAGAAAACGACAGTATTTAGAGACTTGCCCAACCCTCTAGTTTTTAAATCAAATGCAATATGGTGCCACTTGTTGACAGCAAGTGATTTTAGCATTCGGTGTTGTTGAGAATGCTGGTACTACTACTACACCATCTTCAACATAAAAGAAAGCATTACAGTGTGATGTGTTTATCCCAACCAGTTGTGTTTTGTTATGAACCTGATTCTATTCACAAATCAATTGGTATGCTTTACCTCGAGTCCAGGACAATAAGTGGTGCCTTCTCTCACTTTAGTTGATCCGCTGGAACTGGAATTGCCTGCTTTTAGCTGTGGCCTTCTCCTTTGAGCAAACATGACCTGACTAGCTCTTGCCTCTTCTTGGTGTAGGCATCATACTTCTGTGCTTGTTTGCAAGTATACCCTCTGGGCGTGACTCTGCAGTGAGACGTCAACAGCAGCACTGACCTGAAATGAAATACATGTTTATTATCGTGTTATTCGGCAGCATGGCAATTTCACTTCTGATCTTATTTCAGGGTGGGTCGGTTCCAAACTCCACAAACAGGGACTTTGTTATACAGTCTATAACTCAACGGACAGAGAAAAAAAAGGTCCCTGAATTCCGGCAAGTATGAGTGCGAGTCAGTTATCATCAAGCTGTCGTGAGAGATATCTGGCACATATCAAACCAGCCGGGACCGTATTTCCTCCCCTCCTTTTTTGCTCCTGCGACTCCCTGACCAAAAGCTTTTCGAGTTTTTCAGTTCACGGATAGTACGACTGTGTCTTCACTTGGCCGTGTATACACTATTTAGTTATAACCATTTTACACATTATTATCACTAGGCTGTTGTTTTCTCTCTCTCTTAATATAAAGTTTCATTTCATCTCTCTAAGCCTTGTTGCTGTCTGGACGTTAAGCAATGTACAATCAATCAATCAATCTCTTTTTCTCTCTGAGAATGTTGTAGTTTAGCAAGGACAAACACGAAAAGAGGCCTGTGCGCCTATTGTTTCCCAAAAAAATGCGGGACCCGTACACACACTAAAAAATTCTAAAGTTCATTTAGAACGCTGTAATATAAACAATTCCGTGATAACGCGGATGCTAAGGAGCTCGTGGGGCCATGCACAATTCGGGGCCGGTGGGGGGGGGGGGGGGGGGGAGTCCCCCCCCCCCAATTCGTCCCTACATTTAGTTTACACATTACTACCTTCAAACTAATGTGAAATAAACTGTGAACACCACAAACAAGAATGGTGAAGCCTGGATCGCTCGTGTGCATTTAAAACTGATCATTTTCTTAATCTGAACTGTGTGACCTTTCCAAAAGGTGACTGAAATTTAAGTGCCATGCGTCTAAGCATAAGTAAAGGGCTGGCTTATGTACAGTTGTGAATAGTATTGGAGAAAAAATATCTTTTGTCAAAATATGTCTTTATTTTTTTTTACCTATTTCTTAATTTGTCATGACCCTTGGCCTGAACTCAAACTGGTAGGCTAAGAGTAAGAAAGGTCTTGCCACAAAGTATCCTTCGGCTACGTTTGAAGACTGTGGTTTGAATAGTCTCCGAGAAAATGCCAACATTAAAGTTTACCATGGACGACCAATGGCCCAGAACATAGCCTTACACTTGCTTCGCACATGAGCCAATGAAAGAAGGCATTACAGTATGATGTGTTCATTCACACCATAGTTGTGTTGTGTTCTGCACCTGATTCTCATCACAGATCTACTGGTATGATTTACCTTGAGTCCAGGAGAATAAGTGTCACCTTTCCTCACTTCACTTGCGCTGTGAGTGTGACCTTGGTCAGTTGGTGTAGACGTCATACTTCTGCGCTTGTTTGCAAGTATGTACTCTGGGTGAAAGTACTGAGACTCCACAGTGAGAGGTCAACAGCAGTATTAGCCTGAAATGAAATACATGATTATTACTGTGTTGTTCGGCAGCATGACAATTTCACTTTGCGTGAATGAAATGCAGGGGCAGATTATTACTTTCAAAATAAATGCGACAAAAACTGTGTAAACCGCAAAGAACAAACAACAATGGCAAAGTCACGTCTGTACGCCTCATGCGCATAACTGATTCACAACCTGTGTGAACTTTCCAAAAGGTAGCTGAAATAAGTGTCACGAGTCTCAACATATATGATAAAGGCTTGCTTTTGTACTAGTCAAATTTGTATTTTTCACACATTCTACGGTCATCCAAAATGGTAGTTAATTAGGGTTTCAGTCAAAGTAGCGTTTTACTAGGTAACCCTTTTAATCCTGATACACCCACTGCTTGAAATAAATGTGACTATGATAGTTCAAGGGTGGTCTTGTCTTGTCTTGCCGTATACGCCCACAATCAATCGTGTTATGGCACTTGAACAGAAGGTTTTGTATGCATGTCAAGTACGAATGCGGATCTAATAATAAATCATGTCGATACATGAATCATTGGCGTCTCATCCGCCAAGCTATTCGGGCACCATCCTTGAACTAAAAAAATGCTGGACCTATCTCCTAATCTGTAATATAGCCTTCATAAGACAGAGAATGGATGAGAAAACTAAGTTACTAAGTACTGAAAGCAGATACTGAGTTAGTAATGCAAAATTCTCCCTTAGCAGGACTTTTTACTACACACAGTATGTTTTCCTAAATAATAAGCACTGGCACTGGTTTAATATCACTACAATGTGGACTACATTCCTTCCACCGTATTAGTAAAGGCTCTCTGAGAATGTATGGAAATGTTCTACTTCTAGGTGGTGACTGACATACATGGAATGCATGCCCCTGTCAACCCACAATAAAATGTAGTCTTCTTCATTGCAGGTAGGCTGTAACTGAATGTCCATGCATAAAAGGACAGTTAGCTATTGGGGTTTTACGCCGTGCAGGTGACATCTCACGGCGGTGCATAAAACTTTTTTCTAGTTTACCTTGTCTGAAGATTTTGTTGTTTTCCTGGCTGCCACGTATACGGCCCGTTCATTTTTTTTTTCTTCTTCTGAGAAATGGTTATGCGTTACTACTGACGCTCGATGACTTGTCGCAACTTATGCAAAAGTATCTTATTTCTGATGAAACACAACATTTTATGCATAGAAACAGTCAGCTTACACACCTATTTCAGACAGTATATATCTTTTGTCAATTATCGATAAATTGAGCTTGTTTGCAATACGACTTGCCGTACGGCGTTTTTTTCGGTGACCTCTAGTCTCAGGTCACGGCAGACGCAAGATAGCGGTATCTAAATGCGCAGAAAAGATGCGCGAAACAGGTGTGTCCTACAACCTTAACAAAGTAATCCGGAAAGGGGGCGGGGTGACTGGTAGGGCACAGGATAATTTGGACACACTGTACAGCAGACGGATTACGAACAAACTGGCTGACATTCTTGATGACAAAACACATCCACTTAGAAATGAATTTAACAGCAGACGTATCGAACGAAGTGGCAGACTCCGAGTACCCAAAAGTCGTATATCACGTTATGCCAACTCTTTTGTCCCTCAGGCTGTTACCCTCCTCAACAGTAATATCAGCAGATAATGTCTATCAACATTCTTCAGTTCTTTAGTACTATCCCTTTCAGTAGTTAACTGCAACATTGCTGACACCAGAAGCACAGGGGGAATCCACCATTTTTTTTATTTTTTTTTATTTTGATGCCAAGAGTATTACAAAGGTAACAATACGTCTGTTACAGTTATTTCTTTAATTGAGAGTTATGGGTTATTTAATTATTTCTATGAGTGAATGATAATGCCATGTGTTGTAAGGGCAGACAGTGAATTTCCCCATGAGGGATTAATAAAGTATTATTGTATTGTAATGGTGAAGATGACGACGGACGATGACGACCAGTGTCCCCCAGCAGTTGTGTTAATTGATGGTGAGTGTTGACTGTCCACAGGACGGTGGAGGACCCGGTACAGTGAAACGTGTACCGTCAGGCTATGGTGTGGGCTGTGTGGACGTGAAGTGGGATGCTGGACACAAGGTCTATGTTTACCGTATGGGTTATGATGGCCGCTACGACCTGGAACTAGTGTGATCTTGACTGCTGTCAACACTGGACACAATGGAAACTGACATAAACAGTACATTTGTTATTGTCAATCAAAGCCAGGATGCTGCTGCTGCTTCCGCTGATAATTTAAATTTTAACAACTGCAAGAGACATAGATCCTCATGAGCCCCCGCAACTGCGGGGGCTCATGAGGATCTATGCCTCTTGCTGACACCATTTTGTATCCGTCATCCTTGGACGGCTGAGCTGTCTGGCGCTGAATAAACTGGCAGTGAAGGGGTTAAGCGACCCTTTCCCTCTCTTGTTGTTTTTCACAGAACAGTTATAACCCCTTCACTGGCGAGAAAACATGAACACCACCCTGTTGCAAGAGGCATAGATCCTCATCAGCCCCCGCAGTTGCACTAACTTACCGCAGTTGCGGGGGCTCATGAGGATCTATGCCTCTTGCTGACACCATTTTACATCTATGTTCCTCGGACGGCCGAGCTGTTTGGCGTTGAATTGACAATGATTTCCACACACAGTCCGCGTCCACGGGCAGTGAAGGGATTACATCATGTGTTGTTGTTGTTGATCCGTTGGTTTGCGTGTGTCAGTTCATGATGTTATTGACAATGGCAGATGGAGTTTCTGGTTGTTGTTGATCCGTTGGTTTGCGTGTGTCAGTTCATGATGTTATTGACAATGGCAGATGGAGTTTCTGGTTGTTGTTGATCCGTTGGTTTGCGTGTGTCAGTTCATGATGTTATTGACAATGGCAGATGGAGTTTCTGGTTGTTGTTGATCCGTTGGTTTGCGTGTGTCAGTTCATGATGTTATTGACAATGGCAGATGGAGTTTCTGGTTGTTGTTGATCCGTTGGTTTGCGTGTGTCAGTTCATGATGTTATTGACAATGGCAGATGGAGTTTCTGGTTTCCTTGTGGCCAGGCCTTTAGCACGTAGTCTAAGCCATTTCCCTACCCACCGGTTACCGGACCTGTGTTTTCCCTGGTTTTGGGTGTAAGAAGGGAGAGAATGCAATGTGTGGGGAAGGGATGGGGGGATTAAGGTAGTGTATGCTGGTGTGTGTGAGAGTGTGCTCTTGTGCATAGTGTGTGCTGTTTAGCTCAGTGAGTCCAGTGTTGTCTGGAGAACAGCGCTTTGTCTGAATTATTTATTATTATTATTATTATTATTATTATTATTATTATTATTATTATTATTATTATTATTATATTCACATTATTATTATTGCTATTTTTTATTTATTATGACTTATTATTATTAAATTTTACGACTGTCATTCTACTCACCATTCCCATCGCCCCTCCCCTCTCCACTCCCGCCTCCCCCTCCCCTGTCCCCTCTCTCCTCACAGTCCAGTCTAACTCTTATTCTCTTATTCCTTGCATTGCCAGGTCAGACTTATGACGTGTTGTCACGACACGGGTTTTTTTTTTCGTCCAATTTTGTAGGGGAGTAAGTTTAGAGGGGTGACAGGGTTTAGTCAGTCACCTGGTAGCGATAGCATTAGGTGTCTAGTATTTGGCCTGTACACTAGTATTTGCTGCTGTACGAGAGTTTGCAGGTCGGCGTAACACACGGGATCGCTCAGCCTGAACGCCATCGGGTGGTACCTATTTCACGTGAATTTTCATCACGTGATTTAGTGAGGTTTTTTTGTTGCCAACCTAACGTTATCCAAATTTTAGACAGTCTGTCTTCGAGGGGGGATTTCGCGGGCGTGGTTAGCCATTTGCCGCGGTCCTCAAGTGGCGTGTCGTCCTTCTGTGGCGGTCCCACAATACGGCTCTGGTCGCTTCGGAGTTGGTGTCCTGTAAGAAGAAGAAACTGCAACGACTGAACCCCTGGCTTGTCTTGTACTTTTTTGTCTTCGTCCTAGCTGGGGCGTCTTCACGGATGACAGCAAGTACCCGCAACAATTCTCTAGTGGCCATTTGCTCGGGGGGGGGGGGGGGGGGGGGGGGGGGTTTGTTTCTGTTTGCTTGTTCCGTTGTTATTATGTTGGCTAGTGTGTATTGGTGGGCAGGCGTAGAATAGAAGAGAACAGAATGTAGAAGTGAATGCCATCTGTCGTATGTTGTAGTTTCTAGAGTAGTTAGGGGCGGATTAGTTATCGGGGGTTTAACGCCGAGCAGGCGACTAGGGCCATTTCACTATTTAGTGTAGGAGTGTAAATATCGGAAGTGAGTCAGTTGGTGACGTGTAAATATGTATTTTGTTGAGGTTAAATTTGTTGTGAGGGAGAGAAGTGAAGGGAATGTGAGATTGAATTCATCGTTGTGGGATAGAGGTGAAGGGAATTGTTGAGATGGAATCTACCGTTGTGGGAGAGAAGTGATGGGACTATTAAAGATGGCAGTTAAAGTTGCAGGGTATGTATTCTGTTGAGGTTGAATTTATCGTTGTGGGAGAGAAGTGATGGGAATATAAAGACGGCAGTTAATGTTGCGGGAAGGGTGATGTGATTATCGTGTTTCTTTTGTCAGTTATTTATATGTGTATTTTTGCACCTGTGTTTTAGTGCATCTTTAAATCCAAAGAGTTAACGGGCTAAGTCTGCCACCGTGCCGTGGTACTGAGAGTGGAGGCTGACTGTGTCACACTCCGCCTTGTGAGCTACGACGCCGGACCTGGGTGCTGTTGCGCGTGTTGCGGCACGCCCCGTGTTTAGTCAGGTCGGGTCGTCCCATGTAGTCATCCCTAACCTGTTTAATTGAAGTTTTGTATAATTATAATGTTGTAACGAACGTTGATCTATATCATCTCCTCGTAGCGTCAATATTGTGAGAGGAGCTTTGCCAGTGACATTTTGAGATATTGTATTATTTAAAGTAGCCTTATCGCGGAAGCAAGAGCGCTGAGCTGAGTTGAGCTTGACGGTTGTGCTTCCGGCGAGAAGGTCTAGTGACTTTTGACTTATTAAGTTTGCTTAACTTTCGGCTGTATTATATTGAGGACGCTAGTTCAGTCGAATTTGTGTTGGTCGAAACATTGTTAGTTAAAGGAGCCTTGTTTATTCTGAAACGTTGTTAGTTAAAGGAGCCTTGTTTATTCTGAAACGTTGCTAGTTAAAAGAGCTCGGTGTATTCTGAAACGTTGCTAGTTAAAGAAGCCTTGTGCTGTGAATGTCTAGTTTGCGAAAGCTTTAGTTGAGTCGAACTTGTCGTTCGTAATCCCGCTGGGGAGTTTCAGTAGTTACGGACCGTATTCATTTCTTCTCGATCTTCATTTGTGTGTTAGAAATCATATTTGGGTGATCGTATATTTAGCATTGTGCAAATTGAAATACTGTATTACTTAAGGAGCCACGTGCTGTGATAGACTCTCCGCGGAAGCAAAGTCGTTGGTCTAACTGGCGTTAGCGCTTGACACTTGTGCTTCTGGCGGGTCCAGTGGCTGTTGGTTTAAGCCTTTCAGTCTCAGTCTCATTGGTATCATTAAGGATAGTAGTTTTAGTATATATTGTTTCTTTGTATTTTATTTAGTATATTTGTTTATCATGCTTTAGTTTTCTCAACTTTTTGTATTAGGGACATTTAGTTATATTTTGTATAGCGTGTAATGGATATTCGGGGTGGCGAATTTGGACGTGTGTGAGTGTGAATGTGTGAATGCATGGTTAGGATTGCGTGTGAATAGTTGTTCATTGTTAGGATTACATTTAATAAATGTCGTCGTTATTGTTCTTCTGGTGTTTGTGTTAGCTTTGTGTTAATAATAATAATACATAGTTCTTGTATAGCGCTGTTCTCCAGGAAAACACTGGACTCACTGCGCATGCACAACAGCACACCCTCTCTCTCAGACACACGCACGATTATACACTACTTTAACCCACCCCATCTCTTCCCAACACTATACGTTCACTTCCTCTAGGATCAGAATAAAAGGCAGTCAGCAGTTAGCAAAAGATGAGCTAAGTGTTAAATGCCCGACAGAAAGTAAAGTCTTTAAGTGAGCTTTGAACTGTGACAATGTGGGCAGATTCCGCATTTCAGTTGGCAGTGAGTTCCACACACTAAAAAGGTGAAAGAACGCTCCCCGACAGTTTTCATGTTAAGCTTTGGGATTTTAAAAAGTTTTACACTAGAGGAACGGAGGGTGCGTGATGGCTGATAAACAGACAGCTTGGCAGAAAGGTACGGCGGGAGAGATCCGTCAAAATGCCGATGTGTTAGTGTGGGTTGGGTGTATCTTGAGTTGTAGAGCTCATAGTTCGGGTCCCGGAAGCGGGGGTCGTGACACGTGTAATGACATCGACGTTCAGATTTCAGGACTTGGCCCAAAATGCTTTGTCCCTCATTATTATGTTTATTTTATGCAATAAGTACACAACACTAACTCATTGACACATACAGTTTAATGTATGCATTCTTGCTATAAGAAGATTCAACTTACTGCAGAAATAGGACGCCATGTTGGATTAGTCATCCGAAGAAGCCAGATGTACGGCAATGCCCTGTAGTATCATCAGTGTCAAATGTTCTGTCACTACATTTTGTACAGCTCATATGAGGGGTCTCAATTCAGCAGAATTTTTTTTGTGCTCAGGTTTGTAAAAAATAAATTGGTTGAATTTTTTAAATCACAAAATTGTTTTATATGCCTTAATAATAACAAAAAATTAAAAATTGTTTATCCGTTGAGATTTTTTTTGTTTTGTATTTCTCCCCTCCAGATTATGTATGATACATGTGTGTTGGTCTGTCACAATGGACTCTACGCCCTATGCCTTAAGATTCAACGTCACAGACGTGCGCACGTGCAGTGTATTAAAATGGAGTAGGAATGTGTGTTGTGTGGGGGGGGGGGGGGTCTTTGATGAATACGCTTGTGAAAAATAACATAGATAACATAAATAACATATCTCGTTCAAGGCGCGGCGCCTCAATAGTTGGGCGGCAACGCTATACAACACTTCCTCAGCTATTCACGCGAGGCGCCATAAATGAGTTTAAGCTACTAAACTTTAAAAAAAAATCATACGCACACGCACACGCGCACACACATTCATGCACGCACGCCGGCAGGCACATAAAGCATCGAAGACGTCCCATGAAGGGATCAAACGCGCTTCGGTATATTTGTTTTGTGTTTCACCACCAAGCACACACTGTATATAACTGTCTTCACAGCGTAGGTGTCATCAGCGCCCGATCTTCACAGGTCATCAGTAACCAAGCACACACTGTATATAACTGTCTTCACAGACGTAGGTGTCATCAGCGCCCGATCTTCACAGGTCATCAGTAACCAAGCACACACTGTATATAACTGTCTTCACAGACGTAGGTGTCATCAGCGCCCGATCTTCACAGGTCATCAGTAACCAAGCACACACTGTATATAACTGTCTTCACAGACGTAGGTGTCATCAGCGCCCGATCTTCACAGGTCATCAGTAACCAAGCACACACTGTATATAACTGTCTTCACAGACGTAGGTGTCATCAGCGCCCGATCTTCACAGGTCATCAGTAACCAAGCACACACTGTATATAACTGTCTTCACAGACGTAGGTGTCATCAGCGCCCGATCTTCACAGGTCATCAGTAACCAAGCACACACTGTATATAACTGTCTTCACAGACGTAGGTGTCATCAGCGCCCGATCTTCACAGGTCATCAGTAACCAAGCACACACTGTATAAAACTGTCTTCACAGACGTAGGTGTCATCAGCGCCCGATCTTCACAGGTCATCAGTAACATTCTTTTTCACACGAACACAGGAAAAGTGACAACAATCAGTTGTACTTTAATTTCCGGCATTCATTCGAAGTCGCAACTCAACTCGTTTCATTTCTAGCTTTTGTTGTTGTTGTTGCTTTTAACCCATTCATTGCCGAGAAAACCTGAACACGATTCAACTACAAGAGACATAGATTCTCATGAGCCCCCTCAGTCGCGGTATTGTACTGGCGCCGCAGTCCCGGGGGCTCATGCGGATTTATGCCTGTTGTTGAGACTAAGCAGTTTCCATGTTGTTTGGGCGGTTTTGGCTATTGGTCGTTAAATAAGCGAAAACTAAAAAAAAAAATTTAAGCGTCAAGTAGCAGACATCGCGACATACGCGGGACTTTTCATGGGCCACACTGGTGCACAATTTCTACAAACATTCTCTCGTAAACACCCCTGAAGGACTACTATTTTGTAAGCATTACGCTTCAGTTCCCCGCTTGACAGTTGTCGTCAAACATCGTGTATCAAGGTTAATATCAATCTTTGCCTGTAAATAGTCTTCGATCTCGCACATCACTGGGGAAAGTGACGTATTTTGTTTCTTGTTAAAAATAGCACGGGAAAGCCCCTAGCTTTTTGGGCAGTCATTGAAGACACAGGGGATAACGTTCCACACACCTAATAATAATAATACCGGTTGTTATTATGGCGCTTTACCCAATTCTGCGAATCGGTCAAAACACCGCGAACTAAACGCAACACGCACACTCACGTGACACACACGCATTCACTCTGAAGACAAACACAGTACAAGACAAAAAAAAAAAAAAAAAAAAGACATTCACGTGGTGCGAAGGGTCCTTTCAGCTACTGAGGTTTCGGATATTTTCATCGCTTGCACTTGAAGTTTGTAAAGTGGCCTGGAACCGGTCCCGAAGTGGAGGGAGAGAAAGAGCCGGAGTACCCGGAGAAAGAACCCCCGACGGTCCGGCCGAATTAGCAGTGACACTAGAGGAGAAAAGTCCGACCGCGGAACCAGGTATCAAACCTCGCACCATTTTAGCACTGGTGGTAGGCGCCATTACCCCTGCGCCACGGACCGCCCCACCTAGTAGTTCTGTAGGGCGCCTACCTCTACACACTGCCAATACGACTGTAGACACCTAGTAGTTCTGTAGGGCGCTCCTACACCTGCATACACTGACACTGACGTAGGGCACTCACCGCAATACGCGAACCAGTGTCGTAGGCCCACACACTGCCACGTAGCACCCGTTGACTTCCGCTTCCAACTAACGTAAATAAGGCCGATCTTGTGCCAGCAGGAGACATCGTTTCTCATCAACACCTACAGTGGCAGTGGCAGCAAGGGACATAGATTCTCATCAACACCTACAGTGGCAGTGGCTGATGACCTCATCAACACCTACAGTGGCAGTGGCTGATGAACATCTCTGTCTCTTGCAGACGGAAAAACGGTTTGAATGAGGACTGATAAACTGAACAGGTCTTCGGGTTACATCGGGCTGCGTTCAGTCTAATCTCCCCGCAGACCCTCCCCGTAGATAAATAGATTATGCCAATTGGAACGCAGGTACTAGGCTACGTTCAATGGATTTAGCAAGTGCACTGAATGTATTATTCCCAGTGTTAAGACGCTATAATATTATGTACTTCCGGGTCGCGTGCGATCACCTGTCCTCGCTTCACATCTCGACGTCTGTTTTCATTGGGATGCAAGTCTACAGGCCGTCATAACTACAACTTTGTACAAGGTGAGTTGTCTTTGTTTAGAAATGGCTGTCATTTTCACGGACACTCAACACTACGGACTGACAATCCTAGTGTACAGTGTCACAGCGGCAGATTTGTCAGGTTCTCGTTCAGTCCCAACTATACTGACCAGCATTAAAAGCGCGAGAAGAGTCGCACACGTATTTGCAAGAAAAGAGCCATTGTCATAACAAAACAATCATAACTATTTATTTCTGTTCCATTTAGATATTGAACCAGCAGTCTCCGATACCTACTCGAAACGGATTAAAGAGTTATCGCCCTCGGGTGTCAAGATGGACACTGGGCTAGTGATGAAAATGAAACTGAACACATTGCAGCAATTGATTTTTCTGTTTAAGGTGATACCAACGTTATGTGAAGACAACTAATGGCGATCTAAACCGACCGGCCTCCAAGAAATTTAAAATTAAAATAAAACCACTAGAAAACAAAAACAACTTTTGGCACAAATCAATTCTTTTTATATAAATAAGATGCCTGAAATGTGCATTACTTTCAAGCCAATTTTATCACGCTCCAGTCATTTAAATAGAGATAAGGAACCCTTCCATATCTATGTAATCAGGTAAATATGGCTGCTGCATTTAAATAGAGATAAGGAACCCTTCCATATCCATGTAATCAGGTCAATATGGCTGCTACATTTAAATAGAGTTAAAGAACCCTTCCATATGCATGTAATCAGGTCAATATGGCTGCTACATTCATTAAACATACGACATTTTGCTTCTATGTGTGTACGTCATGATGATTCTTAGGGTTTTGTAAAACGTAATGTAGGTCACGTCATAATAGGGCTGATTCATAATAATAATAATAATAATAATAATAATAATAATAATATAATAATAATAAGAAGAAGAAGAAGAAGAAGAAGAAGAATGATGATGATAATAATAATAATAAGTTCTTGTATGGCGCAAACTCTTTTTGTGACAAAAACTCATTGCGCTTAACAGGGCCGGATCTAGAGGGGGTGCTTTGGTACTACAGCACCCCCCCCCCCTCAGCCTAAAAACAAACAAACAAACAAACAAAAACAACAACATAAAAGTCATTTACTACCAGGCCACAACATGGTCCGAGAAGGAGGGGAGGGGGGGGGGGTACTATTATTGCAGCACCCCTCCCTCCCCCCCCCCCCCGGACCCGCTGTTTGATTTTTTTCGGACCCTGGAAGCACGCGCCCTTCCTCTCCCTGCTCCCCCCCCTCCCCCCGTTTTTTTTTTCGGACCCTGGAAGCACGCGCCATTCTCTCCCTATCCCCCTCCCCCCGTCCCCGCTGTTTGATTTTTTTGGGGACCCTGTAAGCACGCGCCCTTCCTCTCCCTATCCCCCCCCCTTCCCCCGCTGTTTGATTTTTTTGGGGACCCTGTAAGCACGCGCCCTTCCTCTCCCTATCCCCCCCCCCCTTCCCCCGCTGTTTGATTTTTTTTGGGGACCCTGTAAGCACGCGCCCTTCCTCTCCCTATCCCCCCCCCCTTCCCCCGCTGTTTGATTTTTTTGGGGACCCTGTAAGCACGCGCCCTTCCTCTCCCTATCCCCCCTCCCCCCGCTCCCGCTGTTTGATTTTTTTCGGACCCTGGAAGCGCGCGCCCTTCCTCTCCATGCTCCCCCCTCTCCCCCTACTGTTTTTTTTTTCGGACCCTGTAAGCACGCGCCCTTCCTCTCCCTGCTCCCCCCTCTCCCCACTGTTTTTTTTTTCGAACCCTGGAAGCACGCGCCCTTCCTCTCCCTGCTCCCCCCTCCCCCCACTGTTTTTTTTTGGAGGGGGACCCTGGAAGCACGCGCCCTTCCTCTCCCTGCTCCCCCCTCCCCCCACTGTTTTTTTTCCCGAACCCTGGAAGCAAGCGCCCTTCCTCTCCCTGCTCCCCCTCCCCCCCACTGTTTTTTTTTTTTGGACCCTGGAAGCACGCGCCCATTCTCTCCCTATCCCCCCTCACCCCGCCCCCGCTGTTTGATTTTTTTCGGACCCTGGAAGCACGCGCCCTTCCTCTCCCTATCCCCCCCCCCTTGCCCCGCTGTTTGATTTTTTGGACCCTGGAAGCACGCGCCTTTCGCTCCTGAACAGTATACCGTTTTTATATTGTCGTTCAGCACCCCCCCCCCCCCTTAAAAACTGATTGATCCGGCCCTGCGCTAACACACGCATTCAAACATGACATAGACGATGGGAAACATTACAAATAAATACAACAAGACCACGGATTTACGAGTGAGGAAAAGCAAGTTGGAAGAAGTGAGTTTTCAAATGAGCCTTAAACTGAGATGTTGGTTAGTTATTAAGGTTTAACGCCGAGCAGACGACTAAGGCCATCTCACGGCGGCTTAAACTGAGAGAGAGTGTGCACACACTGATTGGTTTTCATCCATGTCAGTGTCTTCTGCAAATGATCCACTTTGCACTTTTAATGTCCAGTGATTGATGACGTCATAAGTCATCCATGTGACGTGTTCCAGACTTAAGGCGACATACTCCAGGCAGTAAGGGGTTAATAGATCGCAATATATATCTCCTTTACCAATGTTCTTATAGAGTGAGTCTTACAGTAACGTTGGACAATATCTCCTTTACCAGTGTTCTTATAGAGTATGTCACACAGTAACGTTGGACAATATCTCCTTTACCAGTGTTCTGATAGAGTATGTCACACAGTAACGTTGGACAATATCTCCTTTACCAATGCTCTGATAGAGTATGTCTTACAGTAACGTTGGACAATATCTCCTTTACCAATGTTCTGATAGAGTATGTAAAACAGTAACGTTGGACAATATCTCCTTTACCACTGTTCTTATAGAGTGAGTGTTTCAGTAACGTTGGACAATATCTCCTTTACCAATGTTCTGACAGAGTATGTCTTACAGTAACGTTGGGCAATATCTCCTTTACCAGTGTTCTGATAGAGTATGTCGCACAGTAACGTTGGACAATAATTATCTCCTTTAGCAATGTTCAGATAGAGTATGTCATACAGTAACGTTGGACAATATCTCCTTTACCAATGTTCAGATAGAGTATGTCTTACAGTAACGTTGGACAATATCTCCTTTACCACTGTTCTGATAGGCTATGTCAGACAGTAACTTTGGACAATATCTCCTTTACCAATGTTCTGATAGAGTATGACTTACAGTAACGTTGGACAATATCTCCTTTACCACTGTTCTTATAGAGTATGCCTTACAGTAATGTTGGACAATATCTCCTTTACCAATGTTATGATAGAGTATGTCTTACAGTAACGTTGGAAATATCTCCTTTACCAATGTTATGATAGAGTATGTCTTACAGTAACGTTGGACAATATCTCCCTTACCAATGTTCTTATAGAGTGAATCTTACAGTAACGTTGGACAATATCTCCTTTACCAATGTTCTTATAGAGTATGTCTTACAGTAACGTTGGATAATATCTCCTTTACCACTGTTCGTATATAGTGAGTCTTTCAGTAACGTTGGACAATATCTCCTTTACCAATGTTCTTATAGAGTGAGTCTTTCAGTAACGTTGGACAATATCTCCCTTACCAATGTTCTTATGGAGTATGTCTTACAGTAACGTTGGACAATATCTCCTTTACCAATGTTCTTATAGAGTATGTCTTACAGTAACGTTGGACAATATCTCCTTTACCAATGTTCTTATAGAGTGAGTCTTTCAGTAACGTTGGACAATATCTCCCTTACCAATGTTCTGATATAGTATGTCTTAGAGAAACGTTGGACAAAAGGGCTAACTTCACTAATGAAGTTTGAATGTTGTAGACTGAAAGGCTTTTCTGATATTCTTCAAGTCTTGCATAAAGTTAATTCCGATACGCTTAAAATGCATTATTTCTCAGGTGCGTGTGCCTACACACACTTATTGTGAAAAAAGTATTAAAAAATTCATTTTCTGAGTCAATGACAGCATTGCTAACCCGTTGCGCTGGCGAATGTAGAAGTCAGAACCTGCCATGGAGCAGGTGGCTTGAACTTATTCTACCTCAGACACCCCACAGCAAGATAAGGATCGACCATGCTAGTTCAAGGGTGATGCCAGAATAGCTTGGCGCCTATGGGCGCCAATCTATTCTGGCATCACCCTTGAACTAGCATGGTCCATCTGTGTCCCGCACTGCAATACAGTCTTCAGAGGACAACGGCAAAATTGGGGGATTTCGGTGTTGGGGGAGAATGAGTTAACACACTCTCCATAACATTCTCTAACATTCCATCACAAAATAACACACTCTCCATAACATTCTCTATCATTCCATCACAACATAACACGGAACAAACGCTACAGTAAATACTCGCGCTTCATGTCCTGTCAATAGTCAGGTTTCGTTTGTGGGCGAATGACGCGACTAAAAGCCAACGAGATCGAAATCAAGGGGAAGGGGGGGGGGGGGGGGAGGGGGGGGGGGGGCAGAAAACACTCCAAACATCTTCCAGAGACATAGATTCTCATGAGCCCCGAGGGCTCATGAGGATCTATGTCTCTGGGAGATGTTTGGAGTGTTGTCCGTGCTTATGGAACAAACTGGTTATCCACTGTGACTGGGCTCCCGTTTTTTGTTGGTAGGCGTGCCGCGCGCGTTGCACACGGAACCTCGATCACCATTATGGAGTGTTGGCCAATACGAGAGTTGAGTAGCGAGCTTTCTACTGTGAGTGTCACACACACAAACACTGACACGTTGCGCATTCCTCAAGGTGAAGCCGGTTATCAGGGATTAATTTCGTGTGTAAGCAAACTCAGCAGGACTGTCTTGAGTGTGTGCAAAGAAGGCGATACAAAACCGGACTGTGCCTGATTCGCCAGTCCAAGGTAGCGAAACAATGCGAACAACATAATAACCTAGCAACGACATTTCTACCCCTGGCAACCATGACTGTATACACGGCGCGCAGTAATACATGCCATCATGAACCTTGTAGTGTTAACCTTTTTCTGCCGTTCCCTGGTCTTCTCTGCCTTTTATTAACCCCTCCCTGCTGCTGTGCGTACACTGTACGGTTACAATCTGTGTCTGTTATTAACCCCTCACTGCTACTGTGCGTACACTGTACGGTTACAATCTGTGTCTGTAATTAACCCCTCACTGCTACTGTGCGTACACTGTACGGTTACAATCTGTGTCTGTTATTAACCCCTCACTGCTACTGTGTGTACACTGTACGGTTACAATCTGTGTCTGTTATTAACCCCCTCACTGCTGCTGTGCGTACACTGTACGGTTACAATCTGTGTCTGTTATTAACCCCTCACTGCTGCTGTGTGTACACAGTACGGTTACAATCTGTGTCTGTTATTAACCCCCTCACTGCTACTGTGCGTACACTGTACGGTTACAATCTGTCTTTTATTAACCCCTCACTGCTACTGTGCGTACACTGTACGGTTACAATCTGTGTCTGTTATTAACCCCTCACTGCTACTGTGTGTACACAGTACGGTTACAATCTGTGTCTGTTATTATTCCCCTCACTGCTACTGTGTGTACACTGTACGGTTACAATCTGTGTCTGTTATTAACCCCTCACTGCTACTGTGTGTACACAGTACGGTTACAATCTGTGTCTGTTATTATTCCCCTCACTGCTACTGTGTGTACACTGTACGGTTACAATCTGTGTCTGTTATTAACCCCTCACTGCTACTGTGTGTACACTGTACGGTTACAATCTGTGTCTGTTATTAACCCCTCACTGGTACTGTGTGTACACTGTACGGTTACAATCTGTGTCAGTTATTAACCCCCTCACTACTGTGCGTACACTGTACGGTTACAATCTGTGTCTGTTATTAACCCCCTCACTGCTACTGTGCGTACACTGTACGGTTACAATCTGTGTCTGTTATTATTCCCCTCACTGCTACTGTGTGTACACAGTACGGTTACAATCTGTGTCTGTTATTATTCCCCTCACTGCTACTGTGTGTACACTGTACGGTTACAATCTGTGTCAGTTATTAACCCCCTCACTACTGTGCGTACACTGTACGGTTACAATCTGTGTCTGTTATTAACCCCCTCACTGCTACTGTGCGTACACTGTACGGTTACAATCTGTGTCTGTTATTAACCCCTCACTGCTACTGTGTGTACACTGTACGGTTACAATCTGTGTCTGTTTTTAACCCCTCACTGCTACTGTGTGTACACTGTACGGTTACAATCTGTGTCTGTTATTAACCCCTCACTGCTACTGTGTGTACACTGTACGGTTACAATCTGTGTCTGTTATTAACCCCCTCACTGCTGCTGTGCGTACACTGTACGGTTACAATCTGTGTCTGTTATTAACCCATTCACTGCTGCTGTGCGTACACTGTACGGTTACAATCTGTGTCTGTTATTAACCCCCTCACTGCTGCTGTGCGTACACTGTACGGTTACAATCTGTGTCTGTTATTAACCCCCTCACTGCTGCTGTGTGTACACAGTACGGTTACAATCTGTGTCTGTTATTAAAGCCCTCACTGCTACTGTGCGTACAATGTACGGTTACAATCTGTGTCTGTTATTAACCCCTCCCTGGTACACTGTACGGTTACAATCTGTGTCTTTTATTAACCCCCTCACTGCTACTGTGCGTACACTGTACGGTTGTAATCCATGTCTGTTATTAACCCCCTTACTGCTACTGTGCGTACACTGTACGGTTACAATCTGTCAGTTCAACTCAATGCGAAAGATCTGCAGCCGTCTCATGAACAATGGATACAGGGCGGTTTGAACAAGAGGCATAGATCCTCATGAGTCCCGGCAATTGCGGGGGCTGATGAGGATCTATACGTCTTGCAGTAGTGTTGTGTGTTGTGTACATTTGCTGTTGTGTCCATTTTTGGGTCGACAGTGAAGGAGATTAGAACAATGACGTAGTGTTACAGGAATGTACATATATATTGATCACTTGACACAGTAGAAAGCAGATCACACCAATTGCTGCGGAAGCACACTCGGAAGTACTGGGTATACGATGTCAACTCTGAAAGCGGTTTAACCACCCCCCCCCCACACCCCCCACCCCCAAAAAAACCCAAAACAAAACAAAACAAAAAACAACAACAAAACAACCACCCAAACAAACAAACAAACAAACAACCAAACAAACAAACAATCCAACAAATCCATATACAGTCAAGTCCGGACATAACACATTGCCAGAGGCCGGAGATTTGTTGTTGTTATAAGCGGAATTTGTTGTAAAGGAAATATCAGACTTTTTAATGTAATGAGTCCCAACATGTCGACACAGGCGTGTAATATCAGACTTTCTAATATAATAGTCCCAACATGTCGACACAGGCTTGTAATATCAGACTTTCTAATATAATAGTCCCAACATGTCGACACAGGCTTGTAATATCAGACTTTCTACTGTAATAGTCCCAACATGTCGACACAGGCGTGTAATATCAGACTTTCTAATATAATAGTCCCAACATGTCGACACAGGCGTGTAATATCAGACTTTCTAATATAATAGTCCCAACATGTCGACACAGGCGTGTAATATCAGACTTTCTACTGTAATAGTCCCAACATGTCGACACAGGCGTGTAATATCAGACTTTCTAATATAATAGTCCCAACATGTCGACACAGGCGTGTAATATCAGACTTTCTACTGTAATAGTCCCAACATGTCGACACAGGCGTGTAATATCAGACTTTCTAATATAATAGTCCCAACATGTCGACACAGGCGTGTAATATCAGACTTTCTACTGTAATAGTCCCAACATGTCGACACAGGCGTGTAATATCAGACTTTCTAATATAATAGTCCCAACATGTCGACACAGGCGTGTAATATCAGACTTTCTAATATAATAGTCCCAACATGTCGACACAGGCGTGTAATATCAGACTTTCTACTGTAATAGTCCCAACATGTCGACACAGGCGTGTAATATCAGACTTTCTAATATAATAGTCCCAACATGTCGACACAGGCGTGTAATATCAGACTTTCTAATATAATAGTCCCAACATGTCGACACAGGCGTGTAATATCAGACTTTCTAATATAATAGTCCCAACATGTCGACACAGGCGTGTAATATCAGACTTTCTACTGTAATAGTCCCAACATGTCGACACAGGCGTGTAATATCAGACTTTCTAATATAATAGTCCCAACATGTCGACACAGGCGTGTAATATCAGACTTTCTAATATAATAGTCCCAACATGTCGACACAGGCGTGTAATATCAGACTTTCTAATATAATAGTCCCAACATGTCGACACAGGCGTGTAATATCAGACTTTCTAATATAATAGTCCCAACATGTCGACACAGGCGTGTAATATCAGACTTTCTACTGTAATAGTCCCAACATGTCGACACAGGCGTGTAATATCAGACTTTCTAATATAATAGTCCCAACATGTCGACACAGGCGTGTAATATCAGACTTTCTACTGTAATAGTCCCAACATGTGGACACAGGCGTGTAATATCAGACTTTCTAATATAATAGTCCCAACATGTCGACACAGGCGTGTAATATCAGACTTTCTAATATAATAGTCCCAACATGTCGACACAGGCGTGTAATATCAGACTTTCTAATATAATAGTCCCAACATGTCGACACAGGCGTGTAATATCAGACTTTCTAATATAATAGTCCCAACATGTCGACACAGGCGTGTAATATCAGACTTTCTAATATAATAGTCCCAACATGTCGACACAGGCGTGTAATATCAGACTTTCTACTCTAATAGTTCCAACACATCGACACAGGCGTGTTTTTATATCCTAAGTTCATTCATTTACAGGGGCGTTTTAAATTAGAATCACTTAATTAGTTTACAATTATCATACGTAAACGATAGTTTATTTTTATTATTTTGTTCTTTTTCTTGTAATGTTTTATTGGGAGGGAGAAGGCAGGGGGGGGGGGAGGGGGGCTGGGGCGGGGGGACTTTAGTCAGCTACTCTCCAAATTGGTGTCCATCCTGAGCCTACCCTCCCTTCTTTGCGGTGTGGGTGCGAGTCGTCTTAGCTGCGATAATGACACTTGTCCTTTTCACTGGCGTGGATAAGTTTTGTTTTCCCCACAACCACAGCAAACACGGGGTATAACACATTGCCAGGGGATACAGCTTGTTATTGGCGTGGAGACGTTTTGTTTTCCCCACAACCACAGCAAACACGGGGTATAACACATTGCCAGGGGATACAGCTTGTTATTGGCGTGGAGACGTTTTGTTTTCCCCACAACCACAGCAAACACGGGGTATAACACATTGCCAGGGGATACAGCTTGTTATTGGCGTGGAGACGTTTTGTTTTCCCCACAACCACAGCAAACACGGGGTATAACACATTGCCAGGGGATACAGCTTGTTATTGGCGTGGAGACGTTTTGTTTTCCCCACAACCACAGCAAACACGGGGTATAACACATTGGCAGGGGACACAGCTTGTTATTGGCGTGGAGACGTTTTGTTTTCCCCACAACCACAGCAAACACGGGGTATAACACATTGCCAGGGGACACAGCTTTTACATGATATAAGCAGAGTTTCAAATGCTTTAAATAAGTTCTACGAATATCTTACATATATATCGTTAATGTAGATAGAGTTGATTAAGACGTTTCCACTTTATACAAAAACAACAAATGATACGAAATGATGTTTTGGGTTGGATTAAGCGTTCACTCACGAACCAATCCATTAAAAATTAAGCACTCTTCTGTAAGTTACAAGAAACATTAAATATTAAGCACTCTTCTGTAAGTTCCAACAAACATTAAACATTGAGTAGTTCGATCCGCCTCGGATACAACAACCAGGTTGGACGTCATTTCAACGAACCTTCTCATAGCCTCACACATTTCAGCATACGCATCCTTTGGCAAAATACATCCCACTTCATCCGCTGCAAAATGACAGAATCCTTTTTCGCGGACAGGCTTGGCACTTAGCATCCGCGCGGATTGAACATTCGCCCCTAGGGATGTATGCTCGGCCTGATGGGTGGTTGGTGCCAGTCTTGACCTCACTGCTGATACTGGATGCTACCGTTGATACTTGATGCTACCGTTGCACTGATTAGTGTGTGTGTGTGTGTGTGTGTGTGTGTGTTTGTATGTGTGTGTGTGTGTGTGTGTGTGTGTGTGTGTGTGTGTGTGTGTGTGTGTGTGTGTGTGTGTGTGTGTGTGCATGTACGTGTGCGGCAGCAGGCACGAGTGAATGCGAATGTGACGTGTATGTATTTCGACGTAAGTTTTGAGCCGCTACGTGTTTTGTGCATGTGTGATTGCGTCATATAAAAAGAATATATATATATATATATATATATATATATATATATATATATATATATATATATATATATATATATATATATATATATATATATATATATATATATATATATATATATATATATTATATATATATATATATATATATATATATATATATATATATATATATATATATATATATATTTCTTTTACGTCACTCTAAATTTTCTCTATACAGGAGGACGTCTTTTCTTTCTATCGTGTGTTCTTTTCTGTTCTTCGTTTGCTTCCATGTCACCTGAAGAAGGATCTTTGATCCGAAACGTCGTTCCTTGCATTTAATTTAAAGGGTTTTCAACCTCTATTTTCTCTTTTCCATTAAGTAGTCTTCTGTAAGTTCCAACAAACATTAAAGATACGGACCTGTTCGAGGGCGGGACTTCTCCGATACAACGTGTTCTCGGTGTTGTCTTCCATTAACTAAGACTTTTATACCCTTCTTTTCACATCCATCTGCGCAGGCTCACGTAACGGTGACTTTCTACTGCTTCTGTTACTCATAGCGTGGAGGCGGTGAAATCTCCTGCGAAGCAAAGGAAAAACAGCAGACAGGTCTTCATTGTTCCACATTTGTTAGAATAGTCCTTCTGCGCAACATTATTGTAAAATCTATTAAGAACATTTATTATGAAATTACTAAAACTAAAAAGTGTTATTGCCTGCAGTAGGTAGCTTTAGTAGCTTTAATACAACCACCTGGTTATCGATGATACATCATACTGGTTGTGGGAGGTACTGTTGTCTAGCCCACGAAATTGAATTGTCTGGCTGCTGTACAATCGTTGCGTGCCTTGCATACAGTACAGACGTCAGACGAAACCCAGGATATACATTTTCTTTCAAATTAGTCACTGTGGAGAGGCGCCCCCCGTCCCCCATCCATCCTCCCTGTTTCCCCACCCCTCCCCCCACCCTTCCCGCCCCCCCCCGTTCTCCCATCCGCCATCCCCGTTCCCCCACCCCTCGGTCCCCCACCCCCCGTTCCCCCTCCCCGTCCCCCATTCCTTCTCCCCGCCCCCACCCCCGCCCCCTCACCCCCCGCTCCCCACCCCTCCCCTCGTTCCCCACCCCCCCCCCCGTTCCCCACCCCCCCACCCCGCACCGCCCCCACCCATCCCCCCGCTCCTACATCACCCCCCCCCCCCGTTCCCCATCCCTCCTCCCCGCTCCTACATCACTCTTCCCCCGTTCCCCCTCCCTTCTCCCCGTCCCCCTCCCCCCTCCCCGTTACTTGATTTTCAGCTACTGGAAGGAAGGTCTAGGGTCGGGAGGCCTTTTGTGTCAGGTTGAAGGTGCCAAACAAACAAACTTTTCCTCCCCCCCCCCCCCGCCCAAGTAAATGATCCGCCCCTGTTGTGTCAGCCTCCGCCTGTGAGGTAGAGCCCTGCTAAACCAGCTAGTGATTCCTACACCAGTAATTGTACAAGTTTACAAGAAAGGAACACGGGGAAGCAAGCTTAAAAGAAAGATAATTAACTGTACAAAGTTCAAATATCAACCCAATGAAGAAAGAAGCACGTATAGAAAAGGAAGTGACATCTTTCTCCATGCACTGAAAAGATCAGTAGCGAAGTGTTTTCTTGTTTGTTTCTCTATTTTGATAAGGTGTATATTAATACATGGTGTATGTCTTTTGTATGCGTGCTTTTTTCTTCGTTGGGTTTTCTCTGCATGTGGGTCTGGACTTTGTACACAGTTCGTATGTCCTACCAAGAACCAACGTTCACACCGAACCTTTGTACGAAACCACGATCAAAATGCTCAGTACGTGTAGACGCAGGAATGCACGTGGCAGCGCGATATTACGAGACCGTCACGTGACAAAGCAAAACGCACGAAATGTCTGAATACACAACCAGGTTTAAGGAGACAATAAGACACACGCAAATTCTGTGAAAATGGAGCTTTCTCCTGTTTCCTTTGCTGCTTTTAATGTAAAGTTTATTATAAGGAAAGTCGGCAGCGCCAGGAGAACTGAAAACAATACATTTGGTATATCCCAAATGTTGTGATATCCGACATTGTTATAAGCGGATTAATATTACAAAGACAAAGAAGAGATTTGGCGGGGACCTCCCCAAAAGCTTTCTTTTATCCTATTTTCGTTTTATCCGACACTGTTAAAAGCGGACTTGATTATATAAATAAAAAGTAATAATAAATACAAAAACAAAATTGTTACGTGTTAGTTGTAGTCGTATTATGATACAATCGCACCATACGCACGCACGTAGAGTTCTTGTAAAGAAACATCACACAGCTGCAACCCGTCACACGTGGCACAAGGTTGTAGACCACACTGGAGAAACAGTGCCAACAATATTTTATTGCAGAATAACAATCTCAGCACAATGCATCCACAAATGCACCAACATTGATACAATGTCTCTTCTACAATGCATGAACACTTTTGTACACACATATTTCCTAACACCGTCTTTTATACAATTACAGATTTCAAGAACAATCCAGCAAATACTACCAACACAACCAATCAGAAAGGATAAACGTACCCAAATCTTAATAATATTCATGAAAAAGAACACTCTAAAAATTACTACAGCTTTCGACTAACATTTAGGCGCATTCGATACAATGTTACGAAATGTAACCATCCACTTTGACGTAATATTTTAGGTCAATAGAATAATCACGCCATTTTAAGAACGATCTAGGTCAAACGACGTTGGACTTTAGCAACAATGTAACGAAATGACGCGTCATTTTAGCTACACAACAGAAATCGACCGCGATGCTCTCAAAAGAATAACAAAACCACAAACGTAACATTATCCCCCTTTTTAGAACGAAATTTCACAAGATGCTTCTTAAATCTCAAAGCATGATTGTGGCTGTCAAACTTCACAGAACAATAAACAATAACAATCTCACATCAAAACTTAAATCACATAAACTGCTCTGTAATAATTGTCTCACAGCTCCTTTAAACTGTCCTGGAAAAAGAAAAGAAAATGTTCCTGTAAACTGCTCTGCTCAGGTAATCCGCTCCAAAATTCTGCGAACCCTTGATAGACTGTAACTTAATGTCAAAGTTCTGCAAGAACATCGCCCATCTCATAATACGTGAGTTTGTGAACTTGGCAAAAATTCAGATAGTTCAAGGCTTGATGGTCCGTCTGCAGCACAAATGGTACTCCCAGCAGGTACAGTTCAAACCTCCTCACTCCCCAGATGATGGCTAGGCACTCCCCAGATGATGGCTAGGCACTCCTGCTCGATGGTAGAGTGGTTCTGTTCGACTCGGGTCAACATTTTGCAGGCGTAGCTCACTGGGTGGAGTTTCCCGTCATCCGCCTGCATTTGGATGGCACCCACTCCGTCGTTAGAGGCGTCGGTCCTCAGGACGAAGGTCTTCGATGGGTCGGGGAGTTGTAGAACAGGTTTCTCGGACAAGATGCCACAAACCAGCTAGAATGCTCGCTCTTGGGCCTCCTCCCATTTTACATTGTTGGGCTGTCCTTTCTTCAGCAAGTCATTCAGGGGTGCTGTGACAGCTGCGTCAGTCAGGGGTGCTGTGACAGCTGCGAAGTTCGGGATGTACTCTCGGTAGTAGTTCGCCAGTCCCATGAATAAGCGAACTTGTGTCTTGGTAGCATCCCTGATCTTTCTCGCGTTGTCGTCATGCAGCACGTTCAAGCCTTCGCTTAACCGGTGCCCGATGAAATCCACGTTATCGGCCACTAGGATGCACTTGCTTGGTCGGATGGTGAATTCGCATCTGACAGACGCTGGAACAGCTCTCGGAGGGCCTTGAGGTGATCTCCCCAGGTCTTGGTATGGATCAAGATGTCGTCCCATTAAAAGATCACATTCTGCATATCTTTTAGGATCTTTTTAAGTTCTCTCTTCAAAGCGGCACCACTGTTCACCATTCCAAAAGGCATCTTCAGAAACTACCAATGACCGTCGGGTGTGACGAGCGCTGTCTTGTAGATATCTTTCTTTGCAGCCTTGATTTGCCAGTTCCCGTTTACTTAGGTCAATTTTGGAGAAGAATCGGTTTCCACTGACCTTCTGGAACAGTTTTTCCTACGTGGGCATGGGCTCTGGGTCGAATACTGTCAGCTTATTGAGGTTACGGTAGTCCACACACACCCGTTTGGATCTATCTGGATTCTTTACGATAACCACTTGGGATGCATATGGCGACTTGGACTCCCTGATGACTCCCAGGTCCAACATCTCCTTGATGTCATTTTTCAGTTCTTCTCTCGTGTTGTAAGATAGACGATATGGCTTACTGCGAACTGGTTCGTTTAATGTCGGATTAACCTCATGCTGAATGGTGTCTTTAGTCCCTGGGTCAGGCGTAAACCGATGTCATTTTAGCTACACTATCAGAATTGACCTCGATTCTCCAAGCAAAAGAAAATGATTCCAACTAAAATGGTACAAATTCTTATCAAAAATAAGTCAAATAAATATCGGATCTTTTCTATCATTAAAACGTACACTCATGCTTTCAAAAGAAAAACACAACTACAAACGTAACAAAAATCACAATGAAAATAAAATTAAAATTAAGCACAAAACTAACTAAATAAGTAAATAGAGAGCAGGAAACACACATGGTATAGATTGCTAATGCAATAGGACTCGCGTAGTTTCAGAGAAATCTTCTACTTCGTGCATTATTCTCTGTGTGAAATTCTAGCTGAAGCTCGAGCCCACCACTTACTTACTTACTTACGCCTGTCACCCCTACCCGGGTATAGGCCGTCGACGAGAGACCTCCAGCGACTCCTGTCCTGTGCTTCTCCTTCGATTTTACTCCAGGTGGTTCCCAGTCTCTTGATGTCTGCTTGGAGGTCTCGACGCCAGGAGTTTCTCGGCCTACCTCTTTTTCTCTTTCCCTGGGGGTTCCATGACAATGCCTGCCTAGTGATACTGGAAGCTGGCTTTCTCAGACTGTGACCAATCCATCTCCATCTTCTTCGCCCAATTTCATTCTCTGCTGTTATCTGCTCTGTTCTCTCCCAGAGTCTGACGTTGCTGATCTTCTCTGGCAAGTGGATTTTCAAAATTCTTCTAAGGCAACTGTTTATGAAGATCTGTACTCTGTTGACTGTGGTTTTTGTCAATCTCCAAGTCTCTGCTCCATATAGGAGAACTGCTTTTACGTTGGAGTTGAAAATCCGGACTTTGGTGTGTTGTGACAGCTCTCTGGAAATCCACACTTTTTTCAACTGGAGAAAGGCTGCTCTGGCTTTACCGATTCGTGCTCTGACATCTGCATCAGTGCCGCCTTTTTTTGGGTCTATGATGCTCCCGAGATAGGTGAAGGACTCCACCTCCTCTAACGGGGTGCCAGCAAGCAAGACTGGTTCTTCCCTGGTTGTGTTCAGCCTCATTGTCTTTGTTTTCTGTTTGCCCACTTGGGACGAGATGTCAGCAAGCCTCGTGGTCTTGTCCTGCATTTGTTGATGAGTGTGGGACAGTAATGCCAAGTCGTCTGCAAAATTGAGGTCGTCAAGCTGTGTCCACAGTGTCCACTGTATTCCACTTCGTCTGTGCTCTGTGGTCATCTTCATGACCCAGTCTATGGCCAGTAGGAAGAGGAACGGAGACAGCAGACACCCCTGCCTGACACCGGTTCTGACCTGGAGCTCCCTGGTGAACTGCCCTTCGTGGATCACGCGACATGTCATGCCATCGTAGCTGCTCTTGATCAGGCGGACGAGCTTTGTGGGTACACCGTAGTGTCGTAGGAGTTTCCACAGAGTCTCTCGGTCCACGCTGTCAGATGCTTTCTCGTAATCCACAAAGTTGACGTACAGCGGGGAGCTCCACTCCAGAGACTGTTCCACGATGAAGCGGAGAGTGGCGATCTGGTCTGTACATGCTCGGTTTTTCCTGAATCTTGCTTGCTGGTCTCTCAGCTGGGGGTCAAAGGAGCTCTTCATTCTCTCCAGGATGAGTCTGTTGAAGACCTTTCCTGGTACTGACAGCAAGGTGATTCCTCTGTAGTTGGAACACTTGCTGAGGTCGCCTTTCTTGGGAAGCTTGATTAGGTACCCCTCCTTCCAGTCAGCCGGCATCACCTCCTCTTCCCAGATCTTTCCAAACAGTGGGTACAGCATATCCACTGTTGTCTCTAGGTCTGCTTTCAGAGACTCCGCTGGGATGCCCATCTGGCCCTGCTGCTTTGCCGTTCTTCAAACATGCCACTGCTCTTCTGATCTCTTCCCGGCTGGGTCTGTCACAGCTGATGGGTAGGTCGGTCTCTGCTGGCTGGATGTCTGGGGGGTCGGGTGGGCTGGGTCTGTTCAGTAAATCTTCAAAATACTCGGCCCATCTGTCGAGTTGGTCTGCTCTGTCTGCAATAGGCTTGCCTTCTTTGTCTTTTACTGGTCTTTCTGTATGACCATACTTGCCCGACAATCTTCTGGTAATGTCGTAGAGCTGTTTCATGTTGCCGCTGCCTGCTGCCTTTTCTGCCTCTGCTGCCAGGCTGTCTGTGTAGGCCCTCTTGTCTGCCCTGATACTCCTCTTCACCTCGCGGTTGGCTTCCGAGTATTCCTCCTGTGCCCTTGCTTTGGCTGCTCTCGTGCGACTGTTGTTGACAACTGCTTTCTTCTGCTTCCTCAGTTCTATCTTCTTCAAGGTCTGTGCCGACAGCCAGTCCTTGTGATGGTGTTTCCTTAACCCTACAGTGTCTTTGCAGGTTGAGTTTAGCGCCTCTCTAACTGCCGTCCACTGCTGCTCTGTGGTGACCGCCTCCTCTTCATTATCTATCTCCTGTAGCGCTTGAAACCGGTTGGACAGCACCAGTTTGAACTCTTCGCTCACTCCAGTCTCTCTCAGGAGGCCTCCATTATAGCGCTGTCTTCTTGTTGTCTATGTGCGGCTTTTCTTTAACTTGAGCTTTATTCTTAAGGTAAGCAGATGGTGGTCTGAGGCGACATCTGCTCCCCTCCTAAATCGAACATCTTGAAGGGATCTTCTAAATTTCTTGCTAATGCAGATATGGTCTCTTTGGTTCTCTGTAGTATGGTCAGGTGAGACCCAAGTTGCTTTGTGTATTCTTCTGTGTGGGAAGATGCTGCCTCCAATGACAAGTCTGTTTAGAGGACAAAAGTCTACAAACCTCTCCCCGTTCTCACTCATCTCCCCTAGTCCCTGTCTCCCCATCACCTCTTCGTATCCGGTGTTGTCCTCCCCTATTTTGGCATTAAAATCGCCCATGACGATGGTGATGTCTCGCTCCGCACATTTGTCCACGGCACTCTGGAGTCGGTCGTAGAACTCTTGTTTCTCTTCCTCGTCACTGTCATTAGTGGGCGCATAACACTGGATGACGTTCAGCTTGAGCTTTTTCTTGGTTCTAAAGGCTGCTGTGATAATTCTTGGCCCAAGAGGTTCCCAGCCCATCAGCGCTCTCTGTGCCACTGGTGACAGCATGAATGCTACTCCTTCTGTATGGGGGGCATTCTCCTCTTTATGACCTGAATACAGAATCATCTCCCCACCTAACAGCCTTTTCTGGCCAGACTGCGTCCATCTGGATTCACTGATACCTAGCAGGGAAAGGTTGTACTTTTGCATTTCCGCTGCTATCTGGGCGGCCTTGCCACTCTGGTACATGGTCTTGACGTTCCATGTGCCCATGGTTGTGTCCCTGGATAGAGAGAGGCGGCTCGGTCCTGTGGCTTCCGAAGACTTCCGCCTTTCACCACAGGACGTCATAAATCTTCTGGTAGAAGAACCTTCCCCCTCCAGGAAAGGAATTACTGTTTGTGTTTTCGTCGGCGTTTTTGTAGCTATTTCTTTTTTTGCAGGGTGGGGAAGCTACCCCCACGCCCAACCCCCTTACTAGGAGGACCAGGGGTTTTCTGTCGGGGTCACCTTTTCTTAGACCATGTTGGTTCACGGCACCTTATTTCATTCGGTGCACCCCTCTCGCGAGGGACCCCCTATCCACCACCCAGGGGACGCGTCTCAACGCCATATGGTCCCAGCGCGAGGTCGAGCCCACCAGACGTGGGTAAAACATTCCTCCATTGATATCCCCCGCCACCTCTAGTTGTCCCAACACTACTGTACTGATATCCCCCGCCACCTCTAATTGCCCCAACACTACTGTACTGATATCCCCCGCAACCTCTAGTTGTCCCAACACTACTGTACTGATATCCCCCGCCACCTCTAATTGTCCCAACACTACTGTACTGATATCCCCCGCCACCTCTAATTGCCCCAACACTACTGTACTGATATCCCCCGCCACCTCTAGTTGTCCCAACACCACTGTACTGTGCGTGACGCCACATTGTGTATAGTGTTGACGATACAGTCCCTCTCCCAATACCTTCCATCTGCAAGAGGCATAGATTCTCATCAGCCCCTGTAGTGGCAGGGTGCAATGGCAGACGCTCATGAGAATCTATGTCTCTTGCTGACCAAGATTGCGTTTTAACTGTCGCTCAAAATAAGGGTGTCATTCCGGGTGGAGCGTGTGTGTCTCCATGCGACTAGCAAAACCAAACTAAACATGTCATGAAATGCGGCCCATGTCATGTTTATAATTCTAGTCTGTTTAACAAACAACACTAAACATGTCATGAAATGCGGTCCGTGTCATGTTTATAATTCTAGTCTGTTTAACAAACAACACTAAACATGTCATGAAATGCGGCCCGTGTTATGTTTATAATTCTAGTCGTCTGTTTAACAAACAACACTAAACATGTCATGAAATGCGGCCCGTGTCATGTTTATAATTCTAGTCTGTTTAACAAACAACACTAAACATGTCATGAAATGCGGCCCGTGTCATGTTTATAATTCTAGTCTGTTTAACAAACAACACTAAACATGTCATGAAATGCGGCCCGTGTCATGTTTATAATTCTAGTCTGTTTAACAAACAACACTAAACATGTCATGAAATGCGGCCCGTGTCATGTTTATAATTCTAGTCTGTTTAACAAACAACACTAAACATGTCATGAAATGCGGCCCGTGTCATGTTTATAATTCTAGTCTGTTTAACAAACAACACTAAACATGTCATGAAATGCGGCCCGTGTCATGTTTATAATTCTAGTCTGTTTAACAAACAACACTAAACATGTCATGAAATGCGGCCCGTGTCATGTTTATAATTCTAGTCTGTTTAACAAACAACACTAAACATGTCATGAAATGCGGCCCGTGTCATGTTTATAATTCTAGTCTGTTTAACAAACAACACTAAACATGTCATGAAATGCGGCCCGTGTCATGTTTATAATTCTAGTCTGTTTAACAAACAACACTAAACATGTCATGAAATGCGGCCCGTGTCATGTTTATAATTCTAGTCTGTTTAACAAACAACACTAAACATGTCATGAAATGCGGCCCGTGTCATGTTTATAATTCTAGTCTGTTTAACAAACAACACTAAACATGTCATGAAATGCGGCACGTGTCATGTTTATAATTCTAGTCTGTTTAACAAACAACACTAAACATGTCATGAAATGCGGCCCGTGTCATGTTTATAATTCTAGTCGTCATTATGACCCTGTCATTGCCAATGGTCGCAAACTGTGTTTAGTATGCCAGTGAACATAGACACAGAGAGTTGACAGCAATAGGCGTAGATCCGCATGAGCCCCTACAGCTGCGGGAGCTTATGAGGATCTATGTCTCTTGCAGCTGGATCCTGTTCAGATTGCCACGTCAGTGAAGGGGTTAAAACTACGTACTTTCTGCCGTGCGTTTGGTTCAGTTTAAAACTGTCTCTTATCACCTGAGATTCCAACATGATAACAGCCGGCCAGAGGGAAGGACTGAGCTGGCAGGTTATGAGTATGTCGACGTCCTCACTGTAAAGTCGCCGGTTCTGTCTTCACTGACTTGTTCATATGGTTTTTTCTAAAGTGTCAGTTTTAACACGTGTCGCATCCGGATTCGCGGCTTTACGGCGTGTGAAAATATGGAGCCGGCTTTACGCCGTGTGTACATATGGAGCCGGCTTTACGCCTTTGTACATATGGAGCTGGCTTTACGCCGTGTGTACATATGGAGCTGGCTTTACGCCGTGTGTACATATGGAGCCGGCTTTACGCCTTGTGTACATATGGAGCCGGCTTTATGCCATGTTTACATATGGAGCCGGCTTTATGCCGTGTGTACATATGGAGCCGGCTTTATGCCGTGTGTACATATGGAGCCGGCTTTACGCCATGTGTACATATGGAGCCGGCATTACGCCGTGTGTACATATGGAGCCGGCTTTACATCTTGTGTACATATGGAGCCGGCTTTACGGCGTGTGTACATAATATAGAGCCGGCTTTACGGCGTGTGTACATATGGAGCCGGCTTTACGCCGTGTGTACATATGGAGCTGGCTTTACGCCTTTGTACATATGGAGCCGGCTTTACGCCGTGTGTACATATGGAGCCAGCTTTACGCCGTGAGTACATATGGAGCTGGCTTTACGCCTTGTGTACATATGGAGCTGGCTTTAAGCCATGTGTACATATGGAGCCGGCTTTACAGTGTGTGTACATATGGAGCCGGCTTTATGCCGTGTGTACATATGGAGCCGTCTTTACGCCTTGTGTACATATGGAGCTGGCTTAACGCCGTGTGTACATATGAAACCGAACCATGCTACCCCCCTCCCTCCGCCCCCATCTCCCCCCTCCCCTCCTCCCCCCCCCCCTTAGTTCTGGAATGTACAGTATGATGTGAAAACATGGTCATGAGGTTACGTGTCCTTTATTGTCAATCAGGAAATCTGCGCCCTGTGTAATTGACTGCTTCATTGATCGATTAACTGACTGATTTGACTGATTGATTGATTGATTGATTGATTGACAGGTTGATCCATTGGATGATAGACTGATTAATTGACTTGCTTTCTTTTTATTGATTAACTGACTAGTTGTTTTCTTGATTGCTAGAATCGCAACATATATATTTTACGATGAATTTGACAAAGTCGACTTCTTTGTGGCTTGATGTTGCAGTACATATATACACATGTTTACAGAAAATGGCCACTTCGAATGGACACGTGGATGTGGAATGTCCCGTATGTCACGAGGATTTCAAGGAAACCAAGATTCTACCTTGTGGTCACGTGACCGGTCGGAGGTGCATCTTGTCCTGGCTGTCGGCCAGGGGGCAGGGTGGGTGTCCGTTATGTCGTGCCCCCTTCCTGCCCACCCCCCAGCCTGTCCAGGAGGAGATGCTAGCTGCTGTGGTGGACAAGTTCCCCACCGACCTGGTTGCTATGGCGCTGGTGGAGACCAAGCAAGCGCTGAGTGGCAAACTCGTCTGTGCGGTGTGTGACGTCAACACTGCTGCCACGTCATTTTGTCTGGATTGCAGGTCAGCTGTCTTTCACACTCCTAATACAGTGAAACATCTGATGATCCTTAACTGACGCCAGGTTGAATCCGAAAATCACGTCAGTTTATTAGTTTCCTCTGGACGTGCTTGCATGATTATAATCTGAACACACCCAGATGTTTATTTCAAGTACACATCTCAACATCTCATGTCATGCTACAAAACTCAAGATGGTTGTAAGTTTCAAAATGGAATCATGGGTGATAATTGTAGCAAAACGAGCCACTGCACTTATCTCAAAATGGCCCGCAGTCGTAGATCTCCTGTGGGCTGTCTTGACGTCATCGTGTATCTTGATGTATACCTGCCACAGACGTAGATGACGTCATGTTTTATATATTATACGTGACACGGTCATTTGATGTATTGATATCAAGGTGTATCGGACTTTACGTGACAGAATTAATTAATGGACTGATTGATTAATATCATTGTGTAACGGATTATAGTGACGCAGTTGATTGATGGATTGATTGATTAATATCATTGTGTAACGGATTATAGTGACGCAGTTGATTGATGGATTGATTGATTAATACCAAGGTGAATGGACTGATTGATTGATTTGACGGTTTAACAGATTTTACGTGACACTGGTTGACCTGTGTCCTGCAGCTTCAAGCTGTGCTGGTCATGCACCAAGGCCCACAAGAAAGTGCCAGCTACACGTGATCACAGACTGGAAGAGCTGGACACGCTGACCCCAGGTCGTCTGGCTGCAAGTCGCCGGTCGCCGTGTGTGGGCCACCCCGACCGTCCTGGCGACATGTACTGTCCTGCTCCCCTCAGTCTCATCTGTGTGGAATGTTTTTCTGTTTCCCATCAGTCGTGTGGAGTGAAAAGTGTAGCCAGTACAGCCAAACAAGAACGGGCGGCTCTGTCTGAACAAGCTAGAAGATTTCGTGACAAGGAGTCGGCAATGGACGAACAGGTAACACAATGGCTGACATGTACATGTGTTGCTCAGTTGAATTTTTTCTTTATATGAAAGCATAAAATCGACCAATAAGTTGACAACAGCTTTCTTGTAGTTTAAAATGACAGCCAGCAAAATGTAAACCGTGCAGTGTACACGATTCCAGTGTTGAAGTTTTCTCATTGAGAGAGCTTTCTAGGTGTGTTGGCTGGTTCATGGCACACTGGCTCAGTGGAGCGACTGGTGGTGCCTGCCCCTGATGTGGCCCTGTTAGGGATGCTAGGGCAACTAAAAACGCGCTTGGACGTCCTGGATAAGAAGAGTGAGGTGCCTAAGGTCAGTACAGATGTCACTCTTGTGTCGGTCAGCTGGAATTGCGGGATGATGACACGTCTGGAACAAGCCATCGCCGCCTTGAGACACGTCACACACAAGGTACTCACGGTGACTCATGGGGTGAAATGATACCGGCTGTTTTAATGGAAACCTTACAACTGCACGACTGTCTTTGGCAAAAAGACGGATTCAATTCATGCTGCACTTTGCTAGCGTCTGTGTGTCGGATTACATTCATGATATATCTTGCTGCAGTTAGGTTTTGTGTGCTAGCGAGTTTTCAAACCAATATTTTGTTTTGTTGTGTGGGCAGACAACCCAAGCTGTAGCAACACAGGAGTGCCTTGTGTGTGGTATGTACACATCAATCTGTTTCCTGCAAACAATCTTTAATTGTTAAAATATTAGGGCGTACACGCGTGTTGATTGTCGTTCTTGGCGTTCAGTTTCCCCGCATGCATAATATCATTTGTCCACGTGGAGCAGCATATTCCACTAGAACCGTATCGGCAGATCAAAATAGCATCTGAGTGCACACAACTTGAATACGATACCTTGCTTACTGAGATAATTGTTGATTTCATATATGGTACAAAGTTTACCGATACTAGACATTCACGATGATTATTCCGGGGGGAGTATGATGGTGGTGGAGGTGAAGGGTGGGGGTGGAGGGGCGGGTCGGTGGGGGAGGGGGGGGGGGGGGCTGGGAGAAGAGGGAACTAGGGTCGGGTGTTAACCCTTTGGGTGTCGGTAGCGCTTATTGTTCCGACAGGAATCACCTCGACAATAAGCTCTGCCGACAGCCAAAGGGTTAATATTTTAATTTTTTGAAAGACGAACATAGCTGAATTTGCTTTTGAAGATTGGCTGTAATACTTTCCACAGGCCATAAACCAGAGCCAGTGAAAGCGAAAACAGAGCCAGTGAGAACGAAACCAGAGCCAGTGAGAGCGAAACCAGAGCCAGTGAGAGCGAAACCCACAGGAGCTGAGCTGGCAAGAATCCTGAAGGTTGGGGACCGTGTGAAACGAGGACAGGACTGGGAATCGGGAAATGCGGTAAATACAAGTGAACCTGTTAATTAGACCACCATTGTCATGGAGGAAATAGTGGAATAATAACCGGCAGGCCTAAGAAGCGGAATCAACATCAGGGGAGTTCTGGGGCTGATGAGGATCTCTGCCTCTTGCTGAGACCAGTATGTATCCATGTTTCTAGGACGGTGCTGGCTTTTGGTCGTTGAATGAACCAAGAACCAAAGTGTGGATACAGCGTACGTACAGTGGCAGGGGAGGGGTTAATGAACCAAGAACCAAAGTGTGCATACAGTGTACGTACAGTGACAGGGGAGGGGTTAATGAACCAAGAACCAAAGTGTGCATACAGTGTACGTACAGTGACAGGGGAGGGGTTAATGAACCAAGAACCAAAGTGTGGATACAGTGTACGTACAGTGGCAGGGGAGGGTTAATGAACCAAGAACCAAAGTGTGCATACAGTGTACGTACAGTGGCAGGGGAGGGGTTAATGAACCAAGAACCAAAGTGTGCATACAGTGTACGTACAGTGACAGGGGAGGGGTTAATGAACCAAGAACCAAAGTGTGCATACAGTGTACGTACAGTAGCAGGGGAGGGGTTAATGCATGCACGCTTGTAAGGATTGAGCGGTTGGCGTAATACACAGGGTTAACCCTCACAGCGCTACAGTCCTCATATGTACGTGTCATGGAGCATCAGCCTCAAGTCATGATCTTTTTTATTTATATTTTTTATTTTGTTATCTTGTAAACCTCGAGTTTGCTTCTTTCTTGATACCTGTCGTCGTCATAATTATTATCAACATCACCTTCATCATGATTCTCATCACCATCATCACCACCAGGGCAGCATGTACACTACCAGCACCAGCACTGACACTGGTCGTCATCATCCTCGTCATCATTATCTACTATATCACACACTAGATAATGATGGCGATGACAAGGACGATGGCTATAGTAGATAATGGTGAAGATGACGACGGTCGATGACGACCAGTGTCCCCCAGCAGTTGTGTTAATTGACGGTGAGTGTTGACTGTCCACAGGACGGTGGAGGACCCGGTACAGTGACATGTGTATTGTCAGGCGGGCATGCGGGCTTTGTGGACGTGAAGTGGGATGCTATAGGCGAGGTCTGCGGTCACCGTATGGGTTATGAGGACTGCTACGAGCTGGACCTGGTGTGATCTTGACTGCCGAAAACACTGGACACAATGGAGACTGACATAAATAGTACATTTGTTATTGCCAATCAAAGCCAGGATGCTGCTGCTGCTTCCGTTGATGATGATTTAAATTTGACAACTGCAAGAGACATAGATCCTCATGAAAAATAATAATAATACCGTTATTATATAGGCGCTTTTTCTCAATTTTTGGGGAAATCGACTCAAAGCGCCGCGCCTGAAACCCAACACATACACTCACGAAACAGACACGGATTTACGCCATTTAAGACAAACACAGTACAAGACAAACGAAGGGCCAGTCAGCTACTGAAGTTACAGAGATTTTTGATCGCTTGTATTTGAAATTTGTAAAGTGGCCTGAGACCGGTACCAAAGTGGGGGGGGGGGGGGGGGGGGGGTGGAAGAACCGGAGTACCCGGAGAAAGAACCCCCGACGGTCCGCCCGAATTAACGGTGACACTTACCAGAGGAGAAAAGTCCAACGCCGGAGCCCGGTATCGAACCGCGCACCTTTGGCATTGGTGGCAGGCGCCTTAACCACTGCGCCACGGACCGCCCCAGATCCTCATGAGCCCCCGCAACTGCCTCTTGCTGACACCACTGTGTATCCATGTTCCCGGGACGGCTGGGGCTGATGAGGATCTATGTCTTTTGCTGACACCACTGTGTATCCATGTTCTGCTTGGTCTGTGTGACGTTGAATGAACAAAGAGTTTAGAAACACAATCTGCGATCACTTGCAGTGAAGGGGTTCAGCGCCCCTCTCCCCTCTCTTATCATTGTGTTGACCACTTTTTTCACAGGACAATGAAAGCAATTATTTTTGTTGATGATCCGTTTGTTGGCGCAGGTCAGTTCGTTAATGTTATTGACAGTGGCAGGCGGGTTCCTGAATGTTAGGACTGTCATGCTACTCATTTTCCCCTCGCCCCTCTCCTCTCCGACCACCCTCCCTCTCCCAGTCCCTTCCTTGTCCCCTCCCCTCTCCGCACCACCCTCCCTCTCCCAGTCCCTTCCTTGTCCCCTCCCCTCTCCGCATCACCCTCCCTCTCCCAGCCCCTTCCTTGACCCCTCCCCTTTCCGCACTACCCTCCCTCTCCCAGCCCCTTCCTTATCCCCTCCCCTCTCCGCACCACCCTCCCTCTCCCAGCCCCTTCCTTGTCCCCTCCCCTCTCCGCACCACCCTCCCTCTCCCAGCCCCTTCCTTATCCCCTCCCCTCTCCGCACCACCCTCCCTCTCCAAGTCCCTTCCTTGTCCCTCCCTCCTCCCAGTACAGTCTAACTCTTATTCCTTAAAGGCCGTATTAATATCACTAAGTGTCCGATGTTCAATTCGCCGAATTCGATAGGTGGACATCGCCAAGCTTTGGCGTTTTAATATGTCGAAGAATTTGCTTCGCCCGTAGTCCACAGTTATTGCGGCGCCTTCCCTCGCACGCCTGCTCGGTTTGAGCTTTCTCTGGATAATGCTGCCTGTACTATTTCATTCGTTGTGTTGTCTTGTTATTGGGTGGGTACCTAGGTATCTATAACCCCTGCATACACGTGTGTAAGACCCTCAGTTCATATGAATCTGCCGATATTGCTGTATGTACAAGCTTGAAACTTGGCGAAATATTTTCTCTAAGGGGTGGCTAAGACAGCCTCTGAGCATTTTGTACCGGGATATCTCATAAAAGACAGTTAATAGAAAATCGGTTGACCCAGATTAGAGTCCGTAATTTTTGTCACATTTACTTGAAATTTTGGATATAGCTAGTATGCAGAAAGAAATTGGACGAGTTTGTTAGCCAGCTTTCCGTGGAGGATGCGGTGTCACTTAGTTTACCTATGCCAGAATTTTATTTGTTGATTACTGTTCTGCTTTTAACACCATTATTCCATCAAAACTGTATCAAAAGATCCAGCAAATCGGAGTTCCAGAGGCATTGTGCCTCTGGACCCTCGATTTCCTGTTGATGAGACCACAGGTCATTAAAATTGGTGAAAATGTGTCATCCACCCTCATTTTATCCACGGGAACGCCTCAGGCCAGTGTTAAAGTTCTGAAATTTGCAGATGACACCACAATGGAGGGGTGCATTACAAACTCAGACGAATCCGCCTATCTAAGTCAGGTTGAGACTCTAATTAGCTGGTGTAATAACAACAACCTTGAACTGCACACTGGCAAAACAAAAGAAATGATTGTGGACTTTAAAAAGAAACAGTCCGCTCCCCCTCCCCTCTTGTGATCAATAGTGAAATCACTGAAACTGTCCAGAACTTTATGTTTCACTTGGCACTACCCTGTCATGTGACCTGAAGTGGGAGGAAAACACTCGCCTCATCGTCCAAAAAGCACAGCAGCGCTTGTTCTTCCTGCGTCGTCTGAAAAATTTCGGTCTCAGTGCCCACATGTTGATGCAATTTTACCAAGCTGTGATTGAGAGCGTGCTCACCTTTTCGATCACGGTTTGGTATGGTTCCATCACTGCCAAAGAGAAAATCAGACTGAGCAGGGTGGTCAAGACCGCTTCAAAAATCATAGAGATCTTCCTAGCCTGAACTCACTGTATTAGCAGCGTCTCCTACGCAGAGCAAGTCTTATCTCCAGTGATTCCACCCACCCTGCCAAAGAGCTTTTCCAACTTTTACCATCAGGGCGTAGGTACAGGTCCATCAGTACCAGGACCAGCAGACTCCGCAACAGTTTTTTCCCTCTGGCTGTTCGCGCTCTCTTTGATCAGCTGGACTGATTGGAGAGAGCAAGAGTGGCGAGAGAGAACTTGTCGGAATGTGTACGGTCAGCTTATAACTGAATCAGTGAGGCGTGCCCGTTCGCCGTGTTTAATACCAGTATCTTCTTCTTCTTCTTATCCCTTTTTTTTGTCCCTATAGCACCGAAGTGATCAAAGACTAACATATTTACCTTAGTTGACAAGGACAACAATAAAAAGGAAATTTTTATTACTCTTTAAAATATGCCACACTATCTGTTCACATTTAATAATCAACACGGTCCTTGTATATCATTTATTTTTATATTTAAAATCAGGGCCCAAAATTCAGGACCTCCAATGTATAAAAACAAAAGGTTTAAGAATTCGTATTTTAAGTCTGTATATATACATCAATTATGATTACAAGGAAGTTAAAACAAGTTTAGGAGTTCTCAATAAAAGTGTGTTTTTCTTTCTTTATCTATGAATTGGGCAGTAGCTGAGTAGCAGAGGGGTAGACGCGCCTTCATCGCTGACTGACTGAATCTAATTTCTAGTCTGTTTGTGGATCAGCTGTGTGAGTCACACACTGTGTCTGCTGGTCTTTACAGCCTACAGGCAGGTCGTTTAGACCATATGTGAATATTAAAATCAAGGTTAAAATTCAGGACCACCAGATAAACGTAGAGATTATAAAGTTCCAAATTTACAAAGATGAAAAGGATATATATGTATATTCAATAATACCGGGAAGTAATAGAGCGAGGAAAGGGGGAGCAATGTCAGCATTGTGGTTTCGACCGCCTAGGCTGAGGCCGGTTCGGCGCGCGGCTCGCATGCGCAGTAGAATTAGAAAGTACAGTAAAGAAATAGCAGAGTTCGGGTCAGCGCCTATCACAGAAGAGCCCTATAAAAGTAGCAATCATAACCTATCTGGTAATCGGTAGGTCCAGATGGACATTCCAATAATGGGGTATGGAAATATACTGTAATTTTGTAGCCCTAAACAAGTCTAGCAAAGCGAGAAGATTCTAATACCGTATTAATTCTGGTAATGGTGTCGGTGTCGGCCGTTTCCAGTATTGCGTATATACTAGTTGCGCCGGGGTACAGGCTCCTGGTCCCCCCGCACTCTGCAGCGAAGGCCTCGCACTCGAACAACGCGTGATCGGGGGTGAAGTCCTCGCCGCAGAGGCATATGGGGTCAGACCAACGACCCCGCCAACCATCGACACATATACGGTTTACAGCACTGGCAGACACTGTCAATTTGAATACGCTATGATTTTCTTTTAGCTGAAATGCCGGAACCCCCGGATGCTCCTGTGCAAGTGTGTTTTTTTTTTCTGCTAGATAAATTTCATTTAGTTTTTTTTATATAATTTTGACCCGTATTTCTTTTGCGATTGCCAGGAGATGAAATGGCTGTACCCAGTTCATTTGCGGCACCCATTCGAGCTGCCTTGTCTGCCATTTCGTTGCCAAGAATGCCAACGTGGGAAGGAATCCACTGGAGAGCTATATCGATAACTCTATGGGTTAATTGATGAATTGTAAGTTTAATCTCTAAAACAATATCTGGGCGAGCAGATTTAGCCTCTAACTTTAGGCTCTGTAGAGCAGCTTTAGAGTCTGTACAAACTAGAAGCTGGTATAACTGTAGCGGAAGAGTCAAAATGTGGTTTAATGCCATTAAAATGGTTGTTAGTTCTGCCGTACATATGGACCAGTCCCTGCCCAGGTTATACCGCGAGGCTTTATCCAGTGAAGGAATAACAAAACCACATCCCAGATCACCGGCTATGTCTATAGATCCGTCAGTGTAGGCGATTACAGAATGCGGATAACTATCATCTAGGTATTGGAGAGTTAGAGATTTTTGCAAATGTCGATCACATTTTTTATTTACGTTAGGAATTTCTATATTAATAGTGGCCGTGAGAAGAGTCCCGGGTGGCAAAGGCGACATTGGTGGAGGTAATGTGACAGGGGGAACGACCCCCATTTGTGCATTAAGTCTTTGAGTAGCAGAGGTAAGTGACATTTGTCCTTTTGGTTTCCGTGACATTTGATAAAAACGATCAGTTTTTCGCTCGTTAAAATATGTTTCTTGTGCGTTATTAGGCGTTTCAAAGATGCGGGCTATATAGTTCGCACAGCTTTTAAGTCTGTAGTGGTGAAGAGGAAAATATTTGCAAAAGCATAAACTGCTTTGTTTGATGAATGGAGAGGTATGCCAATGATGTATTTGAGCGATCGCATTTCGGCCACTTCTAAGGTTTTTAGGGAACTTTTCGAGGCTGAGAAAAACATTCAGCGCCATAGTTCAGATTCGAGCGCACCAAAGCATGGTGAAAGTGTAATAACAATTTAAAATTTTTCCCCCAGGGTTCATGTTTTAATTTTTTTATTATTAAATTGGTCGCCTTATTTGCTTTTGCAATAAGGTTGTTTATATGCGGGGTCCAATTAGCGTACCAGTATCAGTCGTATTCTATGTTTAAATTAAACACTACATTGCTGACTATCCCACAAATCACAAAAAAATAACTACAGGTGATTCACCGGCAGTAACTGAGACGTGATTTCACTGTAGAACGCTGAGCAGACAAATCAGTCGCCATTTTGAGTATCCCTTCTTTGAATAGCCTCGGCTTGATCGACCAATCGGACGCGGCGAAGGGCGAAGGCCAAAGCAAATTCACTGAGAAGATTCAGCGATGTTCCAAGGTGCTGTGACCTTCGCCGAAGTGAGCAAAGTAGATTCGCCAAAGTCTCCGGTGTGCCCTTCAGGCAGCTTGCGAAGTGAAACGGCGTTACATTGTCATGTCAAACTTATGACGTGTAATGACGTCCACCTTCAGATTTCACGACTTGGCCCAAGCTGCCTTGTCTTTTATCATTATTTGTATTCCATGCAATAGTAAGTACACAACACTAACTCATTCACAGCTGATAAACTACAGCGGCAGATAGCTGAACCGTGACAGTTGAAGGGTAGCCAAAGATCACACTCGGAGGCGCCAAGCTAGGGTGTTACCGTGACACCTCAAGGCTAGCACCAGATTAGCTTGGCGCCACTAAGGATGTGCGTGGTTGTCATGTTTGTGAATAACACCAGCGCTGGTGTGAAAATCAACAGACGCTTAGGTTTGTTTGTAAACAGCGTATTGCCACATACTGTGTGTCACGTGTCAAGCGTGTACTGCATTTGCATTATACAGATCTCCCTTTGGCTGTCGGTAGCGCGTTTTGTCGCCGTGATTCCTGCAGGACAAACACAGCTAGAGTTATGTTCGCCGCATATCTGTATAATGCCAATGTAGTTAGCGCTGTAGACTTGCCGCATCATGCGCTAACTTCATTTGCTGCGTGTATCTGTACAAGTCTGAAGAACACGCGCCTTGTTTGTGATGCTCGTTTGTGTGCACTGCATTGAATCGTTTGATTTAGATTGCAAAATATTCCTTGTAGATTTGTTTATGACTATCAGTGTCACTATGCTGTAAATTTGCATTGTGTGTGGCATGTGTAAAACCAGTAGTCTGTTACTACATGTATTATAGTAACAGACTTAGTGTAAAACTAAATCGAGTTTGAAGAATGCACAAACTGTTTTTATTGGTGAACTGTATCCAGCTTTGAAAAAAAAGGTTTCTTTGTAATTGTATCCCTTTTTTCGCATCCTGTAAATTTGCAATGTTCAATTGTTTATCCTCTCTTGGCTTGACTTCGCGAACGAAGATTTTATAGGAGTTGCCCACGACGTCTGCAGGCTTGTTCGTGGCTGCGGAGGCCAATCCGGGACAGGCAGGTTCGACCGCAGTGGCTGCAGGGGAAGGTATGGCCAGGGTTCTGAGTTGCGGCATCTCTGTTTTTTCTCCTGAGCCGCTTGTCCTTAAGGCTAGCTCTGCGAGAGTCCTCAAAGGAGACAGCTGCCTTGTAAATGGTGGAGCGCCAGGTGTCACGGTCCACAGCAAGCGAGGACCACTGGTGGTGGTCGATTTGGCAGGCACTAAGTGACTTCTTGAGACAGTCTTTGTATCTCTTGTTTGGTGCCCCTCTGTCACGGTGTCCAGTAGCAAGCTCGCCGAACAGGGTGATCTTTGGTAGGCGATGATCCTCCATCCTGGAGACATGCCCCGCCCAGCGGAGCTGTGTCCGCAGCAGCAAGGCCTCGATGCTCACAGTTTCAGCCTGTTCGAGGACCTCGACGTTGGTGACATAGTCACTCCAGTAAATGCCCAGGATGGTACGCAGGCAGCGCTGGTGGAAACGTTCGAGGAGTCGTAGTTGGCTGCGGTAGAGGGCCCAGGACTCGGAACCATACAGCAGGGTGGTGAGGACCACAGCTCTGTACACGCTGATCTTGGTGCCTGTTTTCAGCTGTTGATTGTGCCACACCCGCTTGAAAAGTCGCCCGAAAGCGCTGTTCGCTTTTGCCAGCCTGCTGTCAAGCTCCCTGTCCAGCTTGGCGTCCGACGTGATAATGCAGCCAAGGTAAGTAAACTGGTGCACTGACTTTAGTTCAGACTCGCCAATGGTGATGTGAGGAGGGCGATACACTGTCTTGGGTGCCGGCTGATGGAGGACCTCTGTCTTTTTCAGACTGACCTCGAGTCCAAAGACCAACGGATTCGTGAGCTGCTTTTTGCTGATGACGCTGCCCCCGTTGCACACACAGAGAGAGCCCTGCAGCGCATCACGTCCTGCTTCGCAGACGCTGCCTAGCTCAATTGTTTATGGATCGACATAATCGACTTTGAAAAATGCAGATGCTAACTCGACTTTGAAGGAGTTTTCTATGTAATTTTACCAGTTGTTTTGAACGCTGTAATTTGGAATTGTTTGCGGCATGTGTAAACTAACACCGACTGTGAAAATGCAAATATTGTGTTGTAACTTGACTGGTTGTTTTGAGTGTGGCAGGTCTGTATCATTTTGACACGTGTGAACTGAACTGACTTTTATCTCATTCAGACCTGACACACTGCAACAAGATATGAACCGACCATGATAGTTCAAGGGTGGTGCCAAAATAGGTTCACTGTGAACTGAACTTACTGTTATCTCATTCAGACCTGTCACACTACAACAAGATATTAATCGACCATGATATTTCAAGGGTGGTGCCAAAACAGCTTGGCGCCTATAGGCGCCAAGCTATTCTGGCACCACCCTTGAATTGTCATGGTCGATATATCTCCCAACCTGTAATAATTTATGGTCTTCAAATTAGGGAATTTCGACCTCATGTCTTATCGTGTGAAGAATGAGAAACATTTCATTGTACACTATTTAAAATCATTATTATTAGTTTACATGTCGTAACGTGGCATCCTTTGTGGTCTGCAGGCTCTATCCAAGCTGTCATTTCTCAGACTTAGATTCCCACGTGTGTATTTGTCCAAGCGAAGTCAGCCCAAAGGACTTATACCTACCCGATAGTAAGCAAAAGGTGCTTGGGCCAAGTCAGCCTTATGTGTCACAATGCAGGGCTCGGGCCGATGTAACTCGGATTTAGCCTGTGTGCTGGCCAACTAGGACTAACATCGGCCCAAGGACTTTTTGCTTTCTTGAGGCCTTACGTGCCCACACTGGTTGTCTGGCTGTATTTGGTAGCGAATGGAGGAAGACAACCATTGTGGTACGTAGCAGGAGATGTACTTTCAGAATGTGTTAGAATACAGAAATAACAATACACATTGCAATGTTTATATTGGGTAGCCTGACTTTCACTGTTGTACAGTCAGTCGTTGACAACCCGTAATTCTACCTTCAATCTGAGGTACAGCTGGAGCCGATCACTTAACCCGTAATCCTACCTTCAATCTGAGGTACAGCTGGAGCCGATCACTTAACCCGTAATTCTACCTTCAATCTGAGGTACAGCTGGAGTCGATCACTTAACCCGTAATTCTACCTGTAATCTGACGTACAGCTGGAGCCGATCACTTAACCCGTAATTTTACCTTCAACCTGGGGTACAGCTGGAGCCGATCTGTCAGCAGGAGACATAGATATTCTCTCTCTACACTGCGCCGCCTGTAGTCCTTGCTGTTGGATGTGTGTTGCTAAATGGTCTGCTGTACCTTAGACACGATAAGCTGTGTTCTTGCTGCTGGATGTGTGTTGCTAAATGGTCTGCTGTACCTTAGACACGATAAGCTGTGTTCTTGCTGCTGGATGTGTGTTGCTAAATGGTCTGCTGTACCTTAGACACGATAAGCTGTGTTCTTGCTGCTGGATGTGTGTTGCTAAATGGTCTGCTGTACCTTAGACACGATAAGCTGTGTTCTTGCTGTTGGATGTGTGTTGCTAAATGGTCTGTTGTACCTTAGACACGATAAGCTGTGTTCTTGCTGCTGGATGTGTGTTGCTAAATGGTCTGCTGTACCTTAGACACGATAAGCTGTGTTCTTGCTGTTGGATGTGTGTTGCTAAATGGTCTGCTGTACCTGAGACACGATAAGCTGTATTCTTGCTGTTAATCCATTGAAAACGTTATCATTTCCTTGTACATATTTTGTACTTGTATATTATTTTCTACTCATGTTGATAAAGTAGGATTGACTTGTGGCGCCAGACTCACTGAGTTATATATCCTCCTGAGTCCCCGCCACTGCGGATGCTCATGAGGTTTTATCTCTTGCAGCTGGGTAGCGTCGGTCTTGCCCCGGCAGTGTAGGGGTTGAATGTGAATTTCTTTGCTGCGGCCGACTTTCTTAGTATCATGCACAAAACTGTTTACAATTAAACGATTTGGTGAACTTTTGCTGAATTGTCGTATACTTTATTACAAATGTCATGGATTTATTATCAACTGATCATAATTCTTTAGCACAGAATACAGTCGTCATCATCACTTGACTAACCCATTGAGAAAGGAACACGCTTGGAGATGCCAGGTACAATTTATTAACATTTCAAAATGTTCAACATGGTAGACAACCAGTACACAATGTGCAGATCATCTTGACGTTGGCCGGGGAAGAAGCAACTGCCAACAAACATCCCCAGGATTGTAATTGGAAGTATTAACTCATTGGGCCCGAGGTACGAAATACCCACATTTTGGAGTTATCCTCTGAGGACAGTCGTTACAATTCAGGAGACGGATCGACCATGATAGTTCAAGGGTGGTGGCAGAATAGCTTGGCACCTATAGGCGTCAAGCTATTCTGCCTCCACCCTTGAACTATCATGGTCCAGCCCTATCTTGCTGCGGCGTGTGGCGGGCAGAATGAGTGAATAATGTCTGGTGAAGTAACTGTCATTGGGTCCTTCTCTGTATTGTACACGCTTAGCGCTCACTATCATGGTGGAGCCAGATCTTGCTGCGGCGTGTGGCGGGCAGAATGAGTGACTGGTGTAGTAACTGTCATTGGGTTCTTCTCTGTATTGTACACGCTTAGCGCTCACTATCATGGTGGAGCCATATCTTGCTGTGGCGTGTGGCGGGCAGAATAAGGTCATAATGTATGGTGTAGTAACTGTCTTTGGGTCCTTCTCTGTATTGTACACGCTTAGCGCTCACTATCATGGTGGAGCCATATCTTGCTGTGGCGTGTGGCGGGCAGAATAAGGTCATAATGTATGGTGTAGTAACTGTCTTTGGGTCCTTCTCTGTATTGTACACGCTTAGCGCTCACTATCATGGTGGAGCCATATCTTGCTGTGGCGTGTGGCGGGCAGAATAAGGTCATAATGTATGGTGTAGTAACTGTCTTTGGGTCCTTCTCTGCATTGTACACGCTTAGCGCTCACTATCATGGTGGAGCCATATCTTGCTGCGGCGTGTGGCGGGCAGAATGAGTGAATAATAACTGTCATTGGGTTCTTCTGTGCATTGTACACGCTTAGCGCTCACCTTGGTCTTGTTTTAACATCAGATGTGCACAGTGTGTTGTATTTTATATTTGATATTGGGTTGTGTGGGTTGTCCTGCATTAAGAAAAGTATTCCTTTTGTTTGACGTGACTGGATGTTGGAAGTATGAACCTGTCCAGCAATATTGTCAGACAAACTCAGAACAGTAATAAAGGAAATGTTGCAAACTGTTAAGCATTTCTTGCCTGAAAATGTTTTCTTTAGCCCTTAGTCTGTTTTCAAGTGAATCTTTACATCAACAACATTAACCAATGTGCATGAGTCATAATAACTTAGTAAATATACGCCCCAGTACAACAGCAATCCCCGCTCGACGGCAAGACGCCATTCTTGGCGCCACTGTTCTCGTCTAAAAGACAGTTAAACCCTGTCACAGCGTGGTCTGATACCCGGGTACAGTGTGGTCTGATATCAAAGGACAGTGCTACCCTATCACCGTGTGATCTGATATACGGGTACAGTCCTTTCACTTCCACGTGCCAAGTTGCTTCCAAGTTTATAGCCGTTTCCACACCACATTAACAACCGACAACAACAAAACGCACACACGTCACACACGAACACACGCCATCATGCATGTACACACGCGCGCCTCTCCACTCCCCCCCCACCTCCACACACACACATATGCTCGCACACAAACACTGACGTCCACACACACAGGCGAACGCACGCACACGCACACACCCATGACGCACGCTATGCCCCACCCTCCTCCCCACCCCAAACGCACCCACACGCACATACACCCAAGAAAGAACGACAACAAACATACAATTCACCGGAAGCTGTGTGCCGCGGGAGATGGATCAACAGTTTCAACGCATTGGTGGTGCTGGATTAGCTCGGCGCCGTACGAGATACCGACCAATCTAGCACTGCCCCGGAGCTCTCATGGTGTAGCCGCTTTTCGCTGTTGGCGCCAGAAACGAAATCCAGAAGGCAGGTCATCCCGGAAGATAAATGGTGTTTTGTTCAGGCGCAGTATAACACCGATATTCCCTGTCAGCAGTAGGTCCTCGGGCCGACGCCGGCCGCATATTGGCCCGCGCACGAATGTGCTCGAGCCAACAGACAGCCGGCATCGGTCTAAGACTTTTTACGCACCGGCTTTATGCTTGGACTATCTGTCTCAGTGTGTACGACTATTATATATCTGTCTACGCGATGGCCGGAGATTGTGTTTCTGATCTGAAAGACACAGGCCGTCCTCAGATTGTGTTTCTGATCTGAAAGAGGACACAGGCCGTCCGCATATTGTGTTTCTGATCTGAAAGAGGACACAGGCCGTCCGCAGATTGTGTTTCTGATCTGAAAGAGGACACAGGCCGTCCGCAGATTGTTTCTCATCTGAAAGAGGACAGAGGCCGTCCGCAGATTGTGTTTCTGATCTGAAAGAGGACACAGGCCGTCCGCAGATTGTTTCTGATCTGAAAGAGGACAGAGGCCGTCCGCAGATTGTGTTTCTGATCTGAAAGAGGACACAGGCCGTCCGCAGATTGTGTTTCTGATCTGAAAGACACAGGCCGTCCGCATATTGTGTTTCTGATCTGAAAGAGGACACAGGCCGTCCGCAGGTTGTGTTTCTGATCTGAAAGACAGAGGCCGTCCACAGGTTGTGTTTCTGATCTGAAAGACAGAGGCCGTCCGCAGATTGTGTTTCTGATCTGAAAGACACAGGCCGTCCGCAGATTGTGTTTCTGATCTGAAAGACACAGGCCGTCCGCATATTGTGTTTCTGATCTGAAAGAGGACACAGGCCGTCCGCAGATTGTGTTTCTGATCTGAAAGAGGACACAGGCCGTCCGCAGATTGTGTTTCTGATCTGAAAGACACAGGCCGTCCGCAGATTGTGTTTCTGATCTGAAAGAGGACACAGGCCGTCCGCAGATTGTGTGTCTGATCTGAAAGAGGACACAGGCCGTCCGCAGATTGTGTTTCTGATCTGAAAGACACAGGCCGTCCGCATATTGTGTTTCTGATCTGAAAGAGGACACAGGCCGTCCGCAGATTGTGTTTCTGATCTGAAAGAGGACACAGGCCGTCCGCAGATTGTGTTTATGATCTGAAAGACACAGGCCGTCCGCAGATTGTGTTTCTGATCTGAAAGAGGACAGAGGCCGTCCGCAGATTGTGTTTCTGATCTGAAAGAGGACACAGGCCGTCCGCAGGTTGTGTTTCTGATCTGAAAGACACAGGCCGTCCGCATATTGTGTTTCTGATCTGAAAGAGGACACAGGCCGTCCGCAGATTGTGTTTCTGATCTGAAAGACACAGGCCGTCCGCATATTGTGTTTCTGATCTGAAAGAGGACACAGGCCGTCCGCAGGTTGTGTTTCTGATCTGAAAGACACAGGCCGTCCTCAGATTGTGTTTCTGATCTGAAAGACACAGGCCGTCCGCAGATTGTGTTTCTGATCTGAAAGACACAGGCCGTCCGCAGATTGTGTTTCTGATCTGAAAGAGGACACAGGCCGTCCGCATATTGTGTTTCTGATCTGAAAGACACAGGCCGTCCGCAGATTGTGTTTCTGATCTGAAAGAGGACACAGGCCGTCCGCAGGTTGTGTTTCTGATCTGAAAGACACAGGCCGTCCGCAGATTGTGTTTCTGATCTGAAAGAGGACACGGGCCGTCCGCAGGTTGTTTTTCTGATCTGAAAGACACAGGCCGTCCGCATATTGTGTTTCTGATCTGAAAGAGGACACAGGCCGTCCGCAGGTTGTGTTTCTGATCTGAAAGACACAGGCCGTCCGCAGATTGTGTTTCTGATCTGAAAGAGGACACAGGCCGTCCGCAGATTGTGTTTCTGATCTGAAAGAGGACACAGGCCGTCCGCAGGTTGTGTTTCTGATCTGAAAGAGGACACAGGCCGTCCGCAGATTGTGTTTCTGATCTGAAAGACAGAGGCCGTCCTCAGATTGTGTTTCTGATCTGAAAGAGGACACAGGCCGTCCGCAGATTGTGTTTCTGATCTGAAAGACAGAGGCCGTCCGCAGATTGTGTTTCTGATCTGAAAGACACAGGCCGTCCGCAGATTGTGTTTCTGATCTGAAAGAGGACACAGGCCGTCCGCAGATTGTGTTTCTGATCTGAAAGACACAGGCCGTCCGCAGATTGTGTTTCTGATCTGAAAGAGGACACAGGCCGTCCGCATATTGTGTTTCTGATCTGAAAGACAGAGGCCGTCCGCAGATTGTGTTTCTGATCTGAAAGAGGACACAGGCCGTCCGCAGGTTGTGTTTCTGATCTGAAAGACACAGGCCGTCCGCATATTGTGTTTCTGATCTGAAAGAGGACACAGGCCGTCCGCAGGTTGTGTTTCTGATCTGAAAGACACAGGCCGTCATCAGATTGTGTTTCTGATCTGAAAGACACAGGCCGTCCACAGATTGTGTTTCTGATCTGAAAGACACAGGCCGTCCGCAGATTGTGTTTCTGATCTGAAAGAGGACACAGGCCGTCCGCATATTGTGTTTCTGATCTGAAAGACACAGGCCGTCCGCAGATTGTGTTTCTGATCTGAAAGAGGACACAGGCCGTCCGCAGGTTGTGTTTCTGATCTGAAAGACAGAGGCCGTCCGCAGATTGTGTTTCTGATCTGAAAGAGGACACAGGCCGTCCGCAGGTTGTGTTTCTGATCTGAAAGACACAGGCCGTCCGCATATTGTGTTTCTGATCTGAAAGAGGACACAGGCCGTCCGCAGGTTGTGTTTCTGATCTGAAAGACAGAGGCCGTCCACAGGTTGTGTTTCTGATCTGAAAGAGGACACAGGCCGTCCGCAGATTGTGTTTCTGATCTGAAAGAGGACACAGGCCGTCCGCAGATTGTGTTTCTGATCTGAAAGAGGACACAGGACGTCCGCAGATTGTGTTTCTGATCTGAAAGACACAGGCCGTCCGCAGGTTGTGTTTCTGATCTGAAAGAGGACACAGGGCGTCCGCAGATTGTGTTTCTGATCTGAAAGAGGACACAGGCCGTCCGTAGATTGTGTTTCTGATCTGAAAGAGGACACAGGCCGTCCGTAGATTGTGTTTCTGATCTGAAAGACAGAGGCCGTCCGCAGGTTGTGTTTCTGATCTGAAAGACACAGGCCGTCCGCAGATTGTGTTTCTGATCTGAAAGAGGACACAGGCCGTCCGTAGATTGTGTTTCTGATCTGAAAGACAGAGGCCTTCCACAGGTTGTGTTTCTGATCTGAAAGAGGACACAGGCCGTCCGCAGATTGTGTTTCTGATCTGAAAGACACAGGCCGTCCGCAGATTGTGTTTCTGATCTGAAAGAGGACACAGGCCGTCCGCATATTGTGTTTCTGATCTGAAAGACACAGGCCGTCCGCAGATTGTGTTTCTGATCTGAAAGAGGACACAGGCCGTCCGCAGGTTGTGTTTCTGATCTGAAAGACAGAGGCCGTCCGCAGATTGTGTTTCTGATCTGAAAGAGGACACAGGCCGTCCGCAGGTTGTGTTTCTGATCTGAAAGACACAGGCCGTCCGCATATTGTGTTTCTGATCTGAAAGAGGACACAGGCCGTCCGCAGGTTGTGTTTCTGATCTGAAAGACAGAGGCCGTCCACAGGTTGTGTTTCTGATCTGAAAGAGGACACAGGCCGTCCGCAGATTGTGTTTCTGATCTGAAAGAGGACACAGGCCGTCCGCAGATTGTGTTTCTGATCTGAAAGACACAGGCCGTCCGCAGATTGTGTTTCTGATCTGAAAGACACAGGCCGTCCGCAGATTGTGTTTCTGATCTGAAAGACAGAGGCCGTCCGCAGGTTGTGTTTCTGATCTGAAAGAGGACACAGGCCGTCCGCAGATTGTGTTTCTGATCTGAAAGACACAGGCCGTCCGCAGATTGTGTTTCTGATCTGAAAGAGGACAGAGGCCGTCCGCATATTGTGTTTCTGATCTGAAAGACACAGGCCGTCCGCATATTGTGTTTCTGATCTGAAAGACAGAGGCCGTCCGCAGGTTGTGTTTCTGATCTGAAAGAGGACACAGGCCGTCCGCAGATTGTGTTTCTGATCTGAAAGACACAGGCCGTCCGCAGATTGTGTTTCTGATCTGAAAGAGGACAGAGGCCGTCCGCATATTGTGTTTCTGATCTGAAAGACACAGGCCGTCCGCAGATTGTGTTTCTGATCTGAAAGACAGAGGCCGTCCGCAGATTGTGTTTCTGATCTGAAAGAGGACACAGGCCGTCCGCAGGTTGTGTTTCTGAGAGGACACAGGCCGTCCGCAGATTGTGTTTCTGATCTGAAAGACAGAGGCCGTCCACAGGTTGTGTTTCTGATCTGAAAGAGGACACAGGCCGTCCGCAGATTGTGTTTCTGATCTGAAAGAGGACACAGGCCGTCCGCAGATTGTGTTTGTGATCTGAAAGAGGACACAGGCCGTCCGCAGATTGTGTTTCTGATCTGAAAGACACAGGCCGTCCGCAGATTGTGTTTCTGATCTGAAAGAGGACACAGGCCGTCCGCAGATTGTGTTTGTGATCTGAAAGAGGACACAGGCCGTCCGCAGATTGTGTTTCTGATCTGAAAGACACAGGCCGTCCGCAGATTGTGTTTCTGATCTGAAAGACAGAGGCCGTCCACAGGTTGTGTTTCTGATCTGAAAGAGGACACAGGCCGTCCGCAGATTGTGTTTCTGATCTGAAAGAGGACACAGGCCGTCCGCAGATTGTGTTTCTGATCTGAAAGACACAGGCCGTCCGCAGATTGTGTTTCTGATCTGAAAGAGGACACAGGCCGTCCGCAGGTTGTGTTTCTGATCTGAAAGAGGACAGAGGCCGTCCGCAGATTGTGTTTCTGATCTGAAAGAGGACACAGGCCGTCTGCAGATTGTGTTTCTGATCTGAAAGACAGAGGCCGTCCTCAGATTGTGTTTCTGATCTGAAAGACAGAGGCCGTCCGCAGATTGTGTTTCTGATCTGAAAGAGGACACAGGCCGTCCTCAGATTGTGTTTCTGATCTGAAAGACACAGGCCGTCCTCAGATTGTGTTTCTGATCTGAAAGACACAGGCCGTCCGCAGATTGTGTTTGTGATCTGAAAGAGGACACAGGCCGTCCGCAGATTGTGTTTCTGATCTGAAAGACACAGGCCGTCCGCAGATTGTGTTTCTGATCTGAAAGACACAGGCCGTCCGCAGATTGTGTTTGTGATCTGAAAGAGGACACAGGCCGTCCTCAGATTGTGTTTCTGATCTGAAAGACACAGGCCGTCCTCAGATTGTGTTTCTGATCTGAAAGACACAGGCCGTCCGCAGATTGTGTTTCTGATCTGAAAGAGGACACAGGCCGTCCGCAGATTGTGTTTCTGATCTGAAAGACACAGGCCGTCCGCAGATTGTGTTTCTGATCTGAAAGAGGACAGAGGCCGTCTGCAGATTGTGTTTCTGATCTGAAAGAGGACAGAGGCCGTCTGCAGATTGTGTTTCTGATCTGAAAGAGGACAGAGGCCGTCCGCAGATTGTGTTTCTGATCTGAAAGACACAGGCCGTCCGCAGATTGTGTTTCTGATCTGAAAGACACAGGCCGTCCGCAGATTGTGTTTCTGATCTGAAAGAGGACACAGGCCGTCCGCAGGTTGTGTTTCTGATCTGAAAGACACAGGCCGTCCGCAGATTGTGTTTCTGATCTGAAAGAGGACACAGGCCGTCCGCAGGTTGTGTTTCTGATCTGAAAGACACAGGCCGTCCGCAGATTGTGTTTCTGATCTGAAAGAGGACACAGGCCGTCCGCAGGTTGTGTTTCTGATCTGAAAGACAGAGGCCGTCCGCATATTGTGTTTCTGATCTGAAAGAGGACACAGGCCGTCAGCATATTGTGTTTCTGATCTGAAAGACAGAGGCCGTCCGCATATTGTGTTTCTGATCTGAAAGAGGACACAGGCCGTCCGCAGATTGTGTTTCTGATCTGAAAGAGGACACAGGCCGTCCGCAGATTGTGTTTCTGATCTGAAAGACACAGGCCGTCCGCATATTGTGTTTCTGATCTGAAAGAGGACACAGGCCGTCCGCATATTGTGTTTCTGATCTGAAAGAGGACACAGGCCGTCCGCAGATTGTGTTTCTGATCTGAAAGAGGACACAGGCCGTCCGCAGATTGTGTTTCTGATCTGAAAGAGGACACAGGCCGTCCGCAGATTGTGTTTCTGATCTGAAAGAGGACACAGGCCGTCCGCAGATTGTGTTTCTGATCTGAAAGAGGACACAGGACGTCCGCAGATTGTGTTTCTGATCTGAAAGAGGACACAGGCCGTCCGCAGGTTGTGTTTCTGATCTGAAAGACACAGGCCGTCCGCAGATTGTGTTTCTGATCTGAAAGAGGACACAGGCCGTCCGCAGGTTGTGTTTCTGATCTGAAAGACACAGGCCGTCCGCAGATTGTGTTTCTGATCTGAAAGAGGACACAGGCCGTCCGCAGGTTGTGTTTCTGATCTGAAAGACAGAGGCCGTCCGCATATTGTGTTTCTGATCTGAAAGAGGACACAGGCCGTCAGCATATTGTGTTTCTGATCTGAAAGACAGAGGCCGTCCGCATATTGTGTTTCTGATCTGAAAGAGGACACAGGCCGTCCGCAGATTGTGTTTCTGATCTGAAAGAGGACACAGGCCGTCCGCAGATTGTGTTTCTGATCTGAAAGAGGACACAGGCCGTCCGCAGATTGTGTTTCTGATCTGAAAGAGGACACAGGCCGTCCGCAGATTGTGTTTCTGATCTGAAAGAGGACACAGGCCGTCCGCAGATTGTGTTTCTGATCTGAAAGAGGACACAGGCCGTCCGCAGATTGTGTTTCTGATCTGAAAGAGGACACAGGCCGTCCGCAGATTGTGTTTCTGATCTGAAAGAGGACACAGGCCGTCCGCAGATTGTGTTTCTGATCTGAAAGAGGACACAGGCCGTCCGCAGATTGTGTTTCTGATCTGAAAGAGGACACAGGCCGTCAGCATATTGTGTTTCTGATCTGAAAGACACAGGCCGTCCGCAGATTGTGTTTCTGATCTGAAAGAGGACACAGGCCGTCCGCAGGTTGTGTTTCTGATCTGAAAGACAGAGGCCGTCCGCAGATTGTGTTTCTGATCTGAAAGAGGACACAGGCCGTCCGCAGGTTGTGTTTCTGATCTGAAAGACACAGGCCGTCCGCATATTGTGTTTCTGATCTGAAAGAGGACACAGGCCGTCCGCAGGTTGTGTTTCTGATCTGAAAGACAGAGGCCGTCCACAGGTTGTGTTTCTGATCTGAAAGAGGACACAGGCCGTCCGCAGATTGTGTTTCTGATCTGAAAGAGGACACAGGCCGTCCGCAGATTGTGTTTCTGATCTGAAAGACACAGGCCGTCCGCAGATTGTGTTTCTGATCTGAAAGACACAGGCCGTCCGCAGATTGTGTTTCTGATCTGAAAGACAGAGGCCGTCCGCAGGTTGTGTTTCTGATCTGAAAGAGGACACAGGCCGTCCGCAGATTGTGTTTCTGATCTGAAAGACACAGGCCGTCCGCAGATTGTGTTTCTGATCTGAAAGAGGACAGAGGCCGTCCGCATATTGTGTTTCTGATCTGAAAGACACAGGCCGTCCGCATATTGTGTTTCTGATCTGAAAGACAGAGGCCGTCCGCAGGTTGTGTTTCTGATCTGAAAGAGGACACAGGCCGTCCGCAGATTGTGTTTCTGATCTGAAAGACACAGGCCGTCCGCAGATTGTGTTTCTGATCTGAAAGAGGACAGAGGCCGTCCGCATATTGTGTTTCTGATCTGAAAGACACAGGCCGTCCGCAGATTGTGTTTCTGATCTGAAAGACAGAGGCCGTCCGCAGATTGTGTTTCTGATCTGAAAGAGGACACAGGCCGTCCGCAGGTTGTGTTTCTGAGAGGACACAGGCCGTCCGCAGATTGTGTTTCTGATCTGAAAGACAGAGGCCGTCCACAGGTTGTGTTTCTGATCTGAAAGAGGACACAGGCCGTCCGCAGATTGTGTTTCTGATCTGAAAGAGGACACAGGCCGTCCGCAGATTGTGTTTGTGATCTGAAAGAGGACACAGGCCGTCCGCAGATTGTGTTTCTGATCTGAAAGACACAGGCCGTCCGCAGATTGTGTTTCTGATCTGAAAGAGGACACAGGCCGTCCGCAGATTGTGTTTGTGATCTGAAAGAGGACACAGGCCGTCCGCAGATTGTGTTTCTGATCTGAAAGACACAGGCCGTCCGCAGATTGTGTTTCTGATCTGAAAGACAGAGGCCGTCCACAGGTTGTGTTTCTGATCTGAAAGAGGACACAGGCCGTCCGCAGATTGTGTTTCTGATCTGAAAGAGGACACAGGCCGTCCGCAGATTGTGTTTCTGATCTGAAAGACACAGGCCGTCCGCAGATTGTGTTTCTGATCTGAAAGAGGACACAGGCCGTCCGCAGGTTGTGTTTCTGATCTGAAAGAGGACAGAGGCCGTCCGCAGATTGTGTTTCTGATCTGAAAGAGGACACAGGCCGTCTGCAGATTGTGTTTCTGATCTGAAAGACAGAGGCCGTCCTCAGATTGTGTTTCTGATCTGAAAGACAGAGGCCGTCCGCAGATTGTGTTTCTGATCTGAAAGAGGACACAGGCCGTCCTCAGATTGTGTTTCTGATCTGAAAGACACAGGCCGTCCTCAGATTGTGTTTCTGATCTGAAAGACACAGGCCGTCCGCAGATTGTGTTTGTGATCTGAAAGAGGACACAGGCCGTCCGCAGATTGTGTTTCTGATCTGAAAGACACAGGCCGTCCGCAGATTGTGTTTCTGATCTGAAAGACACAGGCCGTCCGCAGATTGTGTTTGTGATCTGAAAGAGGACACAGGCCGTCCTCAGATTGTGTTTCTGATCTGAAAGACACAGGCCGTCCTCAGATTGTGTTTCTGATCTGAAAGACACAGGCCGTCCGCAGATTGTGTTTCTGATCTGAAAGAGGACACAGGCCGTCCGCAGATTGTGTTTCTGATCTGAAAGACACAGGCCGTCCGCAGATTGTGTTTCTGATCTGAAAGAGGACAGAGGCCGTCTGCAGATTGTGTTTCTGATCTGAAAGAGGACAGAGGCCGTCTGCAGATTGTGTTTCTGATCTGAAAGAGGACAGAGGCCGTCCGCAGATTGTGTTTCTGATCTGAAAGACACAGGCCGTCCGCAGATTGTGTTTCTGATCTGAAAGACACAGGCCGTCCGCAGATTGTGTTTCTGATCTGAAAGAGGACACAGGCCGTCCGCAGATTGTGTTTCTGATCTGAAAGAGGACACAGGCCGTCCGCAGATTGTGTTTCTGATCTGAAAGACACAGGCCGTCCGCAGGTTGTGTTTCTGATCTGAAAGAGGACCGGGCCGTCCGCAGGTTGTGTTTCTGATCTGAAAGAGGACACAGGCCGTCCGCAGATTGTGTTTCTGATCTGAAAGAGGACACAGGCCGTCCGCAGATTGTGTTTCTGATCTGAAAGACACAGGCCGTCCGCAGATTGTGTTTGTGATCTGAAAGACACAGGCCGTCCGCAGATTGTGTTTCTGATCTGAAAGACACAGGCCGTCCGCAGATTGTGTTTCTGATCTGAAAGAGGACACAGGCCGTCCTCAGATTGTGTTTCTGATCTGAAAGACACAGGCCGTCCTCAGATTGTGTTTCTGATCTGAAAGACACAGGCCGTCCGCAGATTGTGTTTGTGATCTGAAAGAGGACACAGGCCGTCCGCAGATTGTGTTTCTGATCTGAAAGACACAGGCCGTCCGCAGATTGTGTTTCTGATCTGAAAGACACAGGCCGTCCGCAGATTGTGTTTGTGATCTGAAAGAGGACACAGGCCGTCCTCAGATTGTGTTTCTGATCTGAAAGACACAGGCCGTCCTCAGATTGTGTTTCTGATCTGAAAGACACAGGCCGTCCGCAGATTGTGTTTCTGATCTGAAAGAGGACACAGGCCGTCCGCAGATTGTGTTTCTGATCTGAAAGACACAGGCCGTCCGCAGATTGTGTTTCTGATCTGAAAGAGGACAGAGGCCGTCTGCAGATTGTGTTTCTGATCTGAAAGAGGACAGAGGCCGTCTGCAGATTGTGTTTCTGATCTGAAAGAGGACAGAGGCCGTCCGCAGATTGTGTTTCTGATCTGAAAGACACAGGCCGTCCGCAGATTGTGTTTCTGATCTGAAAGACACAGGCCGTCCGCAGATTGTGTTTCTGATCTGAAAGAGGACACAGGCCGTCCGCAGGTTGTGTTTCTGATCTGAAAGACACAGGCCGTCCGCAGATTGTGTTTCTGATCTGAAAGAGGACACAGGCCGTCCGCAGGTTGTGTTTCTGATCTGAAAGACACAGGCCGTCCGCAGATTGTGTTTCTGATCTGAAAGAGGACACAGGCCGTCCGCAGGTTGTGTTTCTGATCTGAAAGACAGAGGCCGTCCGCATATTGTGTTTCTGATCTGAAAGAGGACACAGGCCGTCCGCATATTGTGTTTCTGATCTGAAAGACAGAGGCCGTCCGCATATTGTGTTTCTGATCTGAAAGAGGACACAGGCCGTCCGCAGATTGTGTTTCTGATCTGAAAGAGGACACAGGCCGTCCGCAGATTGTGTTTCTGATCTGAAAGACACAGGCCGTCCGCATATTGTGTTTCTGATCTGAAAGAGGACACAGGCCGTCCGCATATTGTGTTTCTGATCTGAAAGAGGACACAGGCCGTCCGCAGATTGTGTTTCTGATCTGAAAGAGGACACAGGCCGTCCGCAGATTGTGTTTCTGATCTGAAAGAGGACACAGGCCGTCCGCAGATTGTGTTTCTGATCTGAAAGAGGACACAGGCCGTCCGCAGATTGTGTTTCTGATCTGAAAGAGGACACAGGACGTCCGCAGATTGTGTTTCTGATCTGAAAGAGGACACAGGCCGTCCGCAGGTTGTGTTTCTGATCTGAAAGACACAGGCCGTCCGCAGATTGTGTTTCTGATCTGAAAGAGGACACAGGCCGTCCGCAGGTTGTGTTTCTGATCTGAAAGACACAGGCCGTCCGCAGGTTGTGTTTCTGATCTGAAAGAGGACACAGGCCGTCCGCAGGTTGTGTTTCTGATCTGAAAGACACAGGCCGTCCGCAGGTTGTGTTTCTGATCTGAAAGAGGACACAGGCCGTCCGCAGATTGTGTTTCTGATCTGAAAGACACAGGCCGTCCGCAGATTGTGTTTCTGATCTGAAAGAGGACACAGGCCGTCCGCAGGTTGTGTTTCTGATCTGAAAGACACAGGCCGTCCGCAGGTTGTGTTTCTGATCTGAAAGAGGACCGGGCCGTCCGCAGGTTGTGTTTCTGATCTGAAAGAGGACCGGGCCGTCCGCAGGTTGTGTTTCTGATCTGAAAGAGGACCGGGCCGTCCGCAGGTTGTGTTTCTGATCTGAAAGAGGACCGGGCCGTCCGCAGGTTGTGTTTCTGATCTGAAAGAGGACACAGGCCGTCCGCAGATTGTGTTTCTGATCTGAAAGACACAGGCCGTCCGCAGATTGTGTTTCTGATCTGAAAGAGGACACAGGCCGTCCGCAGGTTGTGTTTCTGATCTGAAAGACACAGGCCGTCCGCAGGTTGTGTTTCTGATCTGAAAGAGGACCGGGCCGTCCGCAGGTTGTGTTTCTGATCTGAAAGAGGACCGGGCCGTCCGCAGGTTGTGTTTCTGATCTGAAAGAGGACACGGGCCGTCCGCAGGTTGTGTTTCTGATCTGAAAGACACAGGCCGTCCGCAGGTTGTGTTTCTGATCTGAAAGAGGACCGGGCCGTCCGCAGGTTGTGTTTCTGATCTGAAAGACACAGGCCGTCCGCAGGTTGTGTTTCTGATCTGAAAGAGGACCGGGCCGTCCGCAGGTTGTGTTTCTGATCTGAAAGAGGACACAGGCCGTCCGCAGGTTGTGTTTCTGATCTGAAAGACACAGGCCGTCCGCAGGTTGTGTTTCTGATCTGAAAGGACACAGGCCGTCCGCAGGTTGTGTTTCTGATCTGAAAGAGGACCGGGCCGTCCGCAGGTTGTGTTTCTGATCTGAAAGAGGACACAGGCCGTCCGCAGATTGTGTTTCTGATCTGAAAGACACAGGCCGTCCGCAGGTTGTGTTTCTGATCTGAAAGAGGACCGGGCCGTCCGCAGGTTGTGTTTCTGATCTGAAAGAGGACACAGGCCGTCCGCAGATTGTGTTTCTGATCTGAAAGAGGACACAGGCCGTCCGCAGATTGTGTTTCTGATCTGAAAGAGGACACGGGCCGTCCGCAGGTTGTGTTTCTGATCTGAAAGACACAGGCCGTCCGCAGATTGTGTTTCTGATCTGAAAGAGGACACAGGCCGTCCGCAGGTTGTGTTTCTGATCTGAAAGACACAGGCCGTCCGCAGATTGTGTTTCTGATCTGAAAGAGGACACAGGCCGTCCGCAGGTTGTGTTTCTGATCTGAAAGAGGACAGAGGCCGTCCGCAGGTTGTGTTTCTGATCTGAAAGACACAGGCCGTCCGCAGATTGTGTTTCTGATCTGAAAGAGGACACAGGCCGTCCGCAGATTGTGTTTCTGATCTGAAAGAGGACACGGGCCGTCCGAGTGGCTGAAAGCAGGGTCGCAGATGTGTTTCTGATCTGAAAGAGGACACAGGCCGTCCGCAGATTGTGTTTCTGATCTGAAAGAGGACATGGGCCGTCCGCAGATTGTGTTTCTGATCTGAAAGAGGACACAGGCCGTCCGCAGGTTGTGTTTCTGATCTGAAAGACACAGGCCGTCCGCAGATTGTGTTTCTGATCTGAAAGAGGACACAGGCCGTCCGCAGGTTGTGTTTCTGATCTGAAAGAGGACACGGGCCGTCCGCAGGTTGTGTTTCTGATCTGAAAGACACAGGCCGTCCTCAGATTGTGTTTCTGATCTGAAAGAGGACACAGGCCGTCCGCAGATTGTGTTTCTGATCTGAAAGACAGAGGCCGTCCACAGGTTGTGTTTCTGATCTGAAAGAGGACACAGGCCGTCCGCAGATTGTGTTTCTGATCTGAAAGACACAGGCCGTCCGCAGGTTGTGTTTCTGATCTGAAAGAGGACACAGGCCGTCCGCATATTGTGTTTCTGATCTGAAAGAGGACACAGGCCGTCCGCAGATTGTGTTTCTGATCTGAAAGACACAGGCCGTCCGCAGATTGTGTTTCTGATCTGAAAGAGGACACAGGCCGTCCGCAGATTGTGTTTCTGATCTGAAAGAGGACACGGGCCGTCCGCATATTGTGTTTCTGATCTGAAAGAGGACACAGGCCGTCCGCAGATTGTGTTTCTGATCTGAAAGACACAGGCCGTCCGCAGGTTGTGTTTCTGATCTGAAAGAGGACACAGGCCGTCCGCATATTGTGTTTCTGATCTGAAAGAGGACACAGGCCGTCCGCAGATTGTGTTTCTGATCTGAAAGACACCGGCCGTCCGCATATTGTGTTTCTGATCTGAAAGAGGACACAGGCCGTCCGCAGGTTGTGTTTCTGATCTGAAAGAGGACACAGGCCGTCCGCAGGTTGTGTTTCTGATCTGAAAGAGGACACAGGCCGTCCGCATATTGTGTTTCTGATCTGAAAGAGGACACAGGCCGTCCGCAGATTGTGTTTCTGATCTGAAAGACACCGGCCGTCCGCATATTGTGTTTCTGATCTGAAAGAGGACACAGGCCGTCCGCAGGTTGTGTTTCTGATCTGAAAGACAGAGGCCGTCCGCAGATTGTGTTTCTGATCTGAAAGACACAGGCCGTCCGCAGGTTGTGTTTCTGATCTGAAAGAGGACACAGGCCGTCCGCAGGTTGTGTTTCTGATCTGAAAGAGGACACAGGCCGTCCGCAGGTTGTGTTTCTGATCTGAAAGAGGACACAGGCCGTCCGCATATTGTGTTTCTGATCTGAAAGAGGACACAGGCCGTCCGCAGATTGTGTTTCTGATCTGAAAGACACCGGCCGTCCGCATATTGTGTTTCTGATCTGAAAGAGGACACAGGCCGTCCGCAGGTTGTGTTTCTGATCTGAAAGACAGAGGCCGTCCGCAGATTGTGTTTCTGATCTGAAAGACACAGGCCGTCCGCAGGTTGTGTTTCTGATCTGAAAGAGGACACGGGCCGTCCGCAGATTGTGTTTCTGATCTGAAAGACACAGGCCGTCCGCATATTGTGTTTCTGATCTGAAAGAGGACACAGGCCGTCCGCAGATTGTGTTTCTGATCTGAAAGACAGAGGCCGTCCACAGGTTGTGTTTCTGATCTGAAAGAGGACACAGGCCGTCCGCAGATTGTGTTTCTGATCTGAAAGACACAGGCCGTCCGCAGGTTGTGTTTCTGATCTGAAAGAGGACACAGGCCGTCCGCATATTGTGTTTCTGATCTGAAAGAGGACACAGGCCGTCCGCAGATTGTGTTTCTGATCTGAAAGACACAGGCCGTCCGCAGATTGTGTTTCTGATCTGAAAGAGGACACAGGCCGTCCGCAGATTGTGTTTCTGATCTGAAAGAGGACACGGGCCGTCCGCATATTGTGTTTCTGATCTGAAAGAGGACACAGGCCGTCCGCAGATTGTGTTTCTGATCTGAAAGACACAGGCCGTCCGCAGGTTGTGTTTCTGATCTGAAAGAGGACACAGGCCGTCCGCAGATTGTGTTTCTGATCTGAAAGAGGACACAGGCCGTCCGAGGAACGCGGGTGCAAAGTGGCGTCAGCAAGAGGCGTAGATCCTCATCAGGCCCCGCAGGTGCAAGACTCATGAAGATCTATACCATTGCAAATGGATCGTGTTCATTGTGCAGGTGCAAGACTCATGAAGATCTATACCATTGCAAATGGATCGTGTTCATTGTGCAGGTGCAAGACTCATGAAGATCTATACCATTGCAAATGGATCGTGTTCATTGTGCAGGTGCAAGACTCATGAAGATCTATACCATTGCAAATGGATCGTGTTCATTGTGCAGGTGCAAGACTCATGAAGATCTATACCATTGCAAATGGATCGTGTTCATTGTGCAGGTGCAAGACTCATGAAGATCTATACCATTGCAAATGGATCGTGTTCATTGTGCAGGTGCAAGACTCATGAAGATCTATACCATTGCAAATGGATCGTGTTCATTGTGCAGGTGCAAGACTCATGAAGATCTATACCATTGCAAATGGATCGTGTTCATTGTGCAGGTGCAAGACTCATGAAGATCTATACCATTGCAAATGGATCGTGTTCATTGTGCAGGTGCAAGACTCATGAAGATCTATACCATTGCAAATGGATCGTGTTCATTGTGCAGGTGCAAGACTCATGAAGATCTATACCATTGCAAATGGATCGTGTTCATTGTGCAGGTGCAAGACTCATGAAGATCTATACCATTGCAAATGGATCGTGTTCATTGTGCAGGTGCAAGACTCATGAAGATCTATACCATTGCAAATGGATCGTGTTCATTGTGCAGGTGCAAGACTCATGAAGATCTATACCATTGCAAATGGATCGTGTTCATTGTGCAGGTGCAAGACTCATGAAGATCTATACCATTGCAAATGGATCGTGTTCATTGTGCAGGTGCAAGACTCATGAAGATCTATACCATTGCAAATGGATCGTGTTCATTGTGCAGGTGCAAGACTCATGAAGATCTATACCATTGCAAATGGATCGTGTTCATTGTGCAGGTGCAAGACTCATGAAGATCTATACCATTGCAAATGGATCGTGTTCATTGTGCAGGTGCAAGACTCATGAAGATCTATACCATTGCAAATGGATCGTGTTCATTGTGCAGGTGCAAGACTCATGAAGATCTATACCATTGCAAATGGATCGTGTTCATTGTGCAGGTGCAAGACTCATGAAGATCTATACCATTGCAAATGGATCGTGTTCATTGTGCAGGTGCAAGACTCATGAAGATCTATACCATTGCAAATGGATCGTGTTCATTGTGCAGGTGCAAGACTCATGAAGATCTATACCATTGCAAATGGATCGTGTTCATTGTGCAGGTGCAAGACTCATGAAGATCTATACCATTGCAAATGGATCGTGTTCATTGTGCAGGTGCAAGACTCATGAAGATCTATACCATTGCAAATGGATCGTGTTCATTGTGCAGGTGCAAGACTCATGAAGATCTATACCATTGCAAATGGATCGTGTTCATTGTGCAGGTGCAAGACTCATGAAGATCTATACCATTGCAAATGGATCGTGTTCATTGTGCAGGTGCAAGACTCATGAAGATCTATACCATTGCAAATGGATCGTGTTCATTGTGCAGGTGCAAGACTCATGAAGATCTATACCATTGCAAATGGATCGTGTTCATTGTGCAGGTGCAAGACTCATGAAGATCTATACCATTGCAAATGGATCGTGTTCATTGTGCAGGTGCAAGACTCATGAAGATCTATACCATTGCAAATGGATCGTGTTCATTGTGCAGGTGCAAGACTCATGAAGATCTATACCATTGCAAATGGATCGTGTTCATTGTGCAGGTGCAAGACTCATGAAGATCTATACCATTGCAAATGGATCGTGTTCATTGTGCAGGTGCAAGACTCATGAAGATCTATACCATTGCAAATGGATCGTGTTCATTGTGCAGGTGCAAGACTCATGAAGATCTATACCATTGCAAATGGATCGTGTTCATTGTGCAGGTGCAAGACTCATGAAGATCTATACCATTGCAAATGGATCGTGTTCATTGTGCAGGTGCAAGACTCATGAAGATCTATACCATTGCAAATGGATCGTGTTCATTGTGCAGGTGCAAGACTCATGAAGATCTATACCATTGCAAATGGATCGTGTTCATTGTGCAGGTGCAAGACTCATGAAGATCTATACCATTGCAAATGGATCGTGTTCATTGTGCAGGTGCAAGACTCATGAAGATCTATACCATTGCAAATGGATCGTGTTCATTGTGCTCGGCAGGTCGGGTGGCACTGCACTGCACTACCGCGACTCGTCTTTCCCAGAGGAGGTAACCAAATTCTCCCTGATGGGTCAATTAAAAAAAAAGTAATTAAAGCGGGCGGGGGTGGAGGGAAAGGAGAAGGGGAAGGGGTGGGGATGAGGGAAAACGTGGGTAGGAGGGGGGTACTCTGCCTTTCACGGACAGAAGCATTGACCTGACTGAAACTCTGACTGTAGGATAGTTATCCATGTGAGACGTCCCTTGTATCAATGACGATCACTGACACAACTATAAAGACCGCACAGCAATTGACAAAAGGCGTTTGTTTATCTCAGCGTGTGGTGGCGTGATTCTGGCAGTCTTATCCACCAAAGAAATTCGTCGGTCTAACGTTCCCGCTCACGGTAACCCACTGGGCTATCGAGTATACATCATGCAGTCGTTAATCTAAACCCAATGACCTCGTCAGTCTGTAGACGTAAATAGGGACTGGCCCAGGTTACGTGTATCAAGACATAGATTACACGGGCCCCTGTAGCCTAGTGACAATCTATGTCCCGTTAGTCTGTAGACGTCAATAGGGACTGGCTCAGGTTACGTGTATCAAGACATAGATTATCACGGGCCCCTGTAGCCTAGTGAAAATCTATGTCCCGTCAGTCTGTAGATGTAAATAGGGACTGGCTCAGGTTACGTGTATCAAGACATAGATTATTACGGTCCCCTGCGGCTGCAGCCTAGTGAGAATCTATGTCTCTTGAAGACTGAAGGGATGTGAACACGTGAGAGATTACACAGAGACTGAGTTGTGAAGCGGTGAAATAGAAGTGCGGGAAGCGGCTACAGGGACCAGGACAGTCTTTGCTTCTTGAAGATTGAAGGGAGATGGATAGAGGTGCGGGAACTACAGGGACCAGGACAGTCTTTGCTTCTTGAAGATTGAAGGGAGATGGATAGAGGTGCGGGAAGCGGCTACAGGGACCAGGACAGTCTTTGCTTCTTGAAGATTGAAGGGAGATGGATAGAGGTGCGGGAAGCGACTACAGGGACCAGGACAGTCTTTGCTTCTTGAAGATTGAAGGGAAATGGATAGAGGTGCGGGAAGCGGCTACAGGGACCAGGACAGTCTTTGCTTCTTGAAGATTGAAGGGAGATGGATAGAGGTGCGGGAAGCGGCTACAGGGACCATGACAGTCCTTGCTTCTTGAAGACTAGGAAGATGGATAGAGGTTGCACTACGAGTTTTGCAGTCGCCATTTTTTTAATGAAGGTTTTCAATATTGTCTTTCTTTGCGGGCTTGTACGTAGAGGTACATAAACACACAAAAGTGCTGTCAATGTTGTCAATCTTCTGCTAGCAAGAGATTCTCATCAACACCAACAGTCACAGACGACAATCAATGTCTCTTGCAGACAAAACATGTTGGATCAGGACGAACTAAACAGGTCGTAGGTTAGATCAGGTTACGTCGGGCTGCGTTCAGTCTAATCTCCTCGCGGACCCTCCCGGCAGATGTGCATGTTACGCTGGTACTAGACTACTGACTTAGCAAGTGCACTGAACGTATTATGCCCAATGTTAGACGCTGCATGCACTTCCGTGTTGTGTGCGGTCACCTGTCCTCGCTTCACAACTCGACGTCTGTTTTCATTGGGACGCAAGTTTACAGGCCGTCATAACTACAGCTTTGTACAAGGTGAGTTGTCTTTGTTTAGAAATGGCTGTCATTATCACCGACACTCAACACTACGGACTGACAATCATTGTGTACAGTGTCACAGCGGCAGATTAGTAAGGTTCTCGTTCAATCCCAACAATACTGACCAGCATTAAAAACGCGAGCAGAGTCGCACATGTATTTGCAAGCAAAGAGCCATTGTCATAACAAAACAATGAAGAGGTGGTGGCATTGCCATCATCTACAGGGACTGTCTTTCCGCTCACCTCTCCTTCTCTCAGTCTCTCCCTTTCGCTCATCCCTCCTTTGAATCTGTCGAGGCCGTAGCAACACTCCCTGGCCAGTCCCTCATCTTCTCATGTATCTACCGCCCCCCTCCAAGCCCTCAAAACAAACTCACAAACTCCATGTTCCTCACCGAGTTTGACCTCCTCCTCGACCACTACAGCACACGACCCGGAAAACATATCCTTCTAGGCGACTTTAACTTTCACTTCGACAAACCCGACCACCCTGACCCAAGACGCCTTTGCACATCACTTTCGAACCACAATCTTACACAACACATCACCAAACCCACCCACCGACTCGGCCACACCCTCGACTGGATCATCACCCGCACCTCTGATCAACTCTTTCTCAACTCTGACACCTCCTCTGTGCTTCCCTCTGACCACTTCGCCATTCTCGTCTCCCTCAACCTACCTCCCCTGAAAAAACCCAAGCTCCTTGTCACTCGCCGCAAACTGAAATCTGTCAACCGACAGAGCTTCTTCGATGAAGCTGTCGACCTTCTCTTGGACCCCGCCTCCTCTCCTGATCTTGCATCCCACTTCGACTCCTCCCTTCGAAAACTTCTAGACACCCATGCACCTGTCACCACCTGCCCCATACCCAACCGACCCCCCTCCCCCTGGCTCACTGACGACATAGCTGAGGCCAAGCGCGAGCGCCGACAAGCGGAAATCCTCTGGCGCTCATCTGACCTCACCGTTCACAGACAGATCTTCCAAGAAACTAGATCCAAAGTCTGCAGAATGATCTCCGACTCCAAACGTAAACACCTTCAAAACAAAATCCTGGAATCTACTTCTTCCAAAACCCTCTACGCTACCATGAACACACTCCTAGGCACTCCTAAAGACACTCCTCTCCCCAACACACACAGCAGAGAAGAACTCCCGTCCGCTTTTTCCAACTACTTTTCCGACAAAATTCAAACTCTGCGCAACACACTCGACTCTCTGCCTTCCCCTCCTTGCCCTCTCGACACCCCCTTTTCCGGCACCCCCCTCTCGTCCTTCCGCCCCGTCTCTCAAGAAGAAGTCCTCAAAACCATAAAGTCCATGCCTCTCAAAACCTGCGAACTAGACCCCCTCCCAGCTTCTCTCTACCGGGACGGCCTTCCAAAACTTCTGCCCTTCATTACCGACATCATCAACACATCTCTTGAGAACGGTTCAGTCCCTGATATCTTCAAGTCCGCCATCGTCCGTCCTCTCCTAAAAAAACACAACCTCGACCCAAACGAACTAAAAAACTATCGCCTAGTCTCCAATCTCTCTTTCCTGTCCAAGCTTCTTGAGAAGGTTGTTCTCAACCAGCTCAACCTCCACCTTGCCGACAACAACCTCCTCAGTCCATTCCAGTCTGCCTATCGCAAACACCACAGCACTGAAACAGCCCTTCTACACATCTTAAACGACCTGCTTCTCTCCACCGACTCAGGCAACATCTCCCTTCTTACGCTACTCGACCTTTCTGCCGCCTTCGACACCATAGACCACTCTATCCTCCTCCACCGCCTTCGTCACTCCTTTGGCATCACTGACTCTGCTCACTCCTGGTTTCTCTCATACCTCTCCGACAGACAGCAGTCCGTCACCATTGACGGCGTCTCCTCCAACCCAGTCACGCTCTCCTGCGGAGTACCACAGGGGTCCATCCTGGGCCCGGTCCTTTTCACACTCTACACCTCCCCCCTGTCCAACATCATACAGTCTCACCACATACGCCACCACCTCTACGCTGACGACTCACAAACTACTAGACAAAGACAAACTCGACAACACTCAGTCACTACTGACTCGCACGGCTGACTGCTATGAAGACGTGAAAAACTGGATGACAGCAAACAAGCTTAAACTGAACGACGACAAAACGGAAGCCATGTTGGTAAGCACTCGCCAGAAACTTTCCCAGCTCCCTCCCTCTCTCCACCTTCAACTCGACAGCACCCCTATCTCCCTCAGTGACTCGGCCAAAAACCTTGGCGTTATTCTTGATTCCTCTCTTACCATGACCAGCTTCGTCTCCGCCACTGCCCAGGCATGCTACTTTCACCTCCGCCGCATCAGTCAGATCAGAAAATACCTCACCACCGAAGCTGCCACCAAACTTGCTGTCTCTCTCATTTTATCTCGCATTGACTACTGCAAATCTCTCCTTTCTGGCCTCCCTCACTCTACCACTTCCACTCTCCAGCGCGTCCAGAACAATGCTGCCCGCCTCGTCCTCAGAAAGAAAAAATCCGACCACATCACACCCCTGCTCAAACTTCTTCACTGGCTTCCCATCCCACAGCGTATCCAATACAAGATTCTGTCTCTCTGCTACAAATCCCTGAACAACTGCGCTCCTGCCTATCTTTCCAACTTACTTCACCCCTACACTCCTTCCCGCTCCCTCCGCTCCGCCTCCGACCCTCTCCGTCTCCACATCCCCCGCACCAAACTCAGCACTTTCGGCCCCCGCGCCTTCTCAGTTTATGGTCCATCCACCTGGAACACTCTCCCACTCTCTCTCCGTCAGAAAGACTCTCTCTCCTCCTTTCAGTCCGCCCTCAAAACACCTCTTTCAACAGTTCTAGCACTATATCACCACACTCCCCACAAAAGATGACTGTCGCAATATATTTCACCATTTGTTGTACGTGAGTCGTCTAAAGCGTGCGCATGCGTGCGCGAGTTGTGAGTGCGCGCTTAGAGTTATAATTATTATAAGATAAGCGCATTATAAATACCGTAATTATTATTATTTAATCATAATATGTATTTTTTTTTCATTTTTATATTGAGCTCAGATACCTTATCGAAACTTTTAAAGGAGTTATCGCCCTCGGGTGTCAAGATGGACACTGGGTTAGTGGTGAAAATGAACTAAACTGAACACATTGCAGCAATTGATTTTCCAGTTTAAGGTGATACCAACGTTATGTGAAGACAACGAATGGCGTTCTAAACTGACCGGCCTCCAAGGGGGGTCCAGATATTTAGCCGGTGTGGACAGCTGTTTCGGTCTTGGCGACCTCTTCAGCACACCATCGGCAATACTGGAGGAGGCAGGAAATTCCGCCTATCTGCAAAGACAACCACATTTTACTGTGGTGTCCCCTTGGGGGACCTAGATTTAGATTTCCATGCACTGAGTGGCTGGAACAGTGGATATGTGATACGCCCCCTTTCGGGGGGGGGGGGGGGGCTTCCATATGCATTGCTTTCAGTCACTCTCTTAGCGCCCCCTCTCTTTCCTAACTTTTTTTTTGTGTGTGCTTTGGCCACAGTAGATCTATGATCACTGGTCGCTCATGCACATTTCTCTCCCCTGACAGTGCTATAACCTACTTTACTTTGTAACCTTCCTAAAATATTAGCACTGGCAGTCTCCCCTTTTCTTTTCATTTATTACTACAATATCGACTGCAACCCCTTCCCCCCTTTTCGTAGGTTCTCTTTTAGGGTGCATGGAAATTTAACTCTAGGTGGTGGCATGGAATGTGTGCCCCTGCAGACACCACAGTAAAATGTGGTTGTCTTTGCAGGTAGGCGGAATTTCCTGCCTCCTCCAGTATTGCCGATGGTGTGCTGAAGAGGTCGCCAAGACCGAAACAGCTGTCCACACCGGCTAAATATCTGGACGTTGGACAAAAGGGCTAGTATGTCTTGCAATAACGTTGGACAAAAGGGCTAGTATGTCTTGCAGTAACGTTGGACAAAAGGGCTAGTATGTCTTGCAATAACGTTGGACAAAAGGGCTAGTATGTCTTGCAATAACGTTGGACAAAAGGGCTAGTATGTCTTGCAGTAACGTTGGACAAAAGGGCTAGTATGTCTTGCAATAACGTTGGACAAAAGGGCTAGTATGTCTTGCAATAACGTTGGACAAAAGGGCTAGTATGTCTTGCAGTAACGTTGGACAAAAGGGCTAGTATGTCTTGCAATAACGTTGGATAAAAGGGCTAGTATGTCTTGCAATAACGTTGGACAAAAGGGCTAGTATGTCTTGCAGTAACGTTGGACAAAAGGGCTAGTATGTCTTGCAGTAACGTTGGACAAAAGGGCTAGTATGTCTTGCAGTAACGTTGGACAAAAGGGCTAGTATGTCTTGCAGTAACGTTGGACAAAAGGGCTAGTATGTCTTGCAGTAACGTTGGACAAAAGGGCTAGTATGTCTTGCAGTAACGTTGGACAAAAGGGCTAGTATGTCTTGCAGTAACGTTGGACAAAAGGGCTAGTATGTCTTGCAGTAACGTTGGACAAAAGGGCTAGTATGTCTTGCAGTAACTTTGGACAAAAGGGCTAGTATGTCTTGCAGTAAAGTTGGACAAAAGGGCTAGTATGTCTTGCAGTAACGTTGGACAAAAGGGCTAGTATGTCTTGCAGTAACGTTGGACAAAAGGGCTAGTATGTCTTGCAGTAACGTTGGACAAAAGGGCTAGTATGTCTTGCAGTAACGTTGGACAAAAGGGCTAGTATGTCTTGCAATAACGTTGGACAAAAGGGCTAGTATGTCTTGCAGTAACGTTGGACAAAAGGGCTAGTATGTCTTGCAGTAACGTTGGACAAAAGGGCTAGTATGTCTTGCAATAACGTTGGACAAAAGGGCTAGTATGTCTTGCAGTAACGTTGGACAAAAGGGCTAGTATGTCTTGCAATAACGTTGGACAAAAGGGCTAGTATGTCTTGCAATAACGTTGGACAAAAGGGCTAGTATGTCTTGCAGTAACGTTAAACAAAAGGGCTAGTATGTCTTGCAGTAACGTTGGACAAAAGGGCTAGTATGTCTTGCAGTAACGTTGGACAAAAGGGCTAGTATGTCTTGCAGTAACGTTGGACAAAAGGGCTAGTATGTCTTGCAGTAACGTTGGACAAAAGGGCTAGTATGTCTTGCAGTAACGTTGGACAAAAGGGCTAGTATGTCTTGCAGTAACGTTGGACAAAAGGGCTAGTATGTCTTGCAGTAACGTTGGACAAAAGGGCTAGTATGTCTTGCAGTAACGTTGGACAAAAGGGCTAGTATGTCTTGCAATAACGTTGGACAAAAGGGCTAGTATGTCTTGCAATAACGTTGGACAAAAGGGCTAGTATGTCTTGCAGTAACGTTGGACAAAAGGGCTAGTATGTCTTGCAGTAACGTTGGACAAAAGGGCTAGTATGTCTTGCAGTAACGTTGGACAAAAGGGCTAGTATGTCTTGCAGTAACGTTGGACAAAAGGGCTAGTATGTCTTGCAGTAACGTTGGACAAAAGGGCTAGTATGTCTTGCAGTAACGTTGGACAAAAGGGCTAGTATGTCTTGCAGTAACGTTGGACAAAAGGGCTAGTATGTCTTGCAGTAACGTTGGACAAAAGGGCTAGTATGTCTTGCAGTAACGTTGGACAAAAGGGCTATTATGTCTTGCAGTAACGTTGGACAAAAGGGCTAGTATGTCTTGCAATAACGTTGGACAAAAGGGCTAGTATGTCTTGCAATAACGTTGGACAAAAGGGCTAGTATGTCTTGCAGTAACGTTGGACAAAAGGGCTAGTATGTCTTGCAATAACGTTGGACAAAAGGGCTAGTATGTCTTGCAATAACGTTGGACAAAAGGGCTAGTATGTCTTGCAGTAACGTTGGACAAAAGGGCTAGTATGTCTTGCAGTAACGTTGGACAAAAGGGCTAGTATGTCTTGCAGTAACGTTGGACAAAAGGGCTAGTATGTCTTGCAATAACGTTGGACAAAAGGGCTAGTATGTCTTGCAATAACGTTGGACAAAAGGGCTAGTATGTCTTGCAGTAACGTTGGACAAAAGGGCTAGTATGTCTTGCAATAACGTTGGACAAAAGGGCTAGTATGTCTTGCAGTAACGTTGGACAAAAGGGCTAGTATGTCTTGCAGTAACGTTGGACAAAAGGGCTAGTATGTCTTGCAGTAACGTTGGACAAAAGGGCTAGTATGTCTTGCAGTAACGTTGGACAAAAGGGCTAGTATGTCTTGCAGTAACGTTGGACAAAAGGGCTAGTATGTCTTGCAGTAACGTTGGACAAAAGGGCTAATATGTCTTGCAGTAACGTTGAACAAAAGGGCTAGTATGTCTTGCAGTAACGTTGGACAAAAGGGCTAGTATGTCTTGCAATAACGTTGGACAAAAGGGCTAGTATGTCTTGCAGTAACGTTGGACAAAAGGGCTAGTATGTCTTGCAGTAACGTTGGACAAAAGGGCTAGTATGTCTTGCAGTAACTTTGGACAAAAGGGCTAGTATGTCTTGCAGTAACGTTGGACAAAAGGGCTAGTATGTCTTGCAGTAACGTTGGACAAAAGGGCTGGTATGTCTTGCAGTAACGTTGGACAAAAGGGCTAGTATGTCTTGCAGTAACGTTGGACAAAAGGGCTAGTATGTCTTGCAATAATGAAGTGTGAATGTCGTAAACTAAAGGTTTTTCTGAATTTCAGCAAGTTTCTTTTTATGCAGGAGAGTTCATTCCTTTACGGTTCATAATTCCTCAGGTGCATGTGCCTTTACACATTGATTATGAAAAAGTATAAAAAGTGTTTTTTGCTGAGGCAATAACAGCATTGATAACCCGTTGTATTGACGAATTTAAAAGTCAGAACCTGTCATGGAGGAGGTGGCTTTAACGCACAGTCCATAACATTCTCTAACATTCCATCACAAAATAACACGGAACAAACGCTACAGTGGAAACGCGCGCTTTATGTCCTGTCAATAGTGAGGTTTCGTTTGTGGTCGAATGATCGCAACAGCTATCGAGGACGAAATCAAGGCGGGCAGACAACACTCCAAGACAAGGCGGGCAGACAACAACCCAAACATCTCCAAGAGGCATAGATCTTCATGAGCCCTCCGGGTTCATGCGGATCTATGTCTCTGGGAGATGTTTGTAGCGTTGCCTTTGCTTATGGAACAAACTGGTTATCCGCCATGACTGGGCTCGCGTTCTTTTTTGGTAGGCGTTCGTTGCAAACGGAACCTCGATCACCAGTATGTGTTGGCCAATACGAGAGTTGAGTAGCGATCTGTCTACTGTGAGTGTCACACACAGAAACACACGTTGCGCATTCCTCAAGGTGAAGCCGGTTATCAGGGATTAATTTCGTGTGTTACCAAACTCAGCAGGACTGTCTTGAGTGTGTGGAAAGATACAAAACCGGACAGTGATTCGCCAGTCCAAGGTAGCAAAACAATGCGAACGACATAACTACCTAGCAACGAAATTTCTACCCCTAGCAACCATGACTATATACACGGCGCGCAGTAATACATGCCATCATGAACCTTGTAGTGTTAACCTTTGTCTGTCGGTTCCCTGGTCTTCTCTGCCTTTCATTAACCCCCTCCCTGCTGCTGTTCGTACACTGTACGGTTACAATCTGTGTCTGTTATTAAAGCCCTCACTGCTACTGTGTGTACACTGTACGGTTACAATCTGTGTCTGTTATTAACCCCCTCACTGCTGCTGTGCGTACACTGTACGGTTACAATCTGTGTCTGTTATTAACCCCCTCCCTGCTGCTGTGCGTACACTGTACGGTTACAAGCTGTGTCTGTTATTACCCCCCTCACTGCTGCTGTGCGTACACTGTACGGTTACAATCTGTGTCTGTTATTAACCCCCTCACTGCTGCTGTGCGTACACTGTACGGTTACAATCTGTGTCTGTTATTACCCCTCACTGCTGCTGTGCGTACACTGTACGGTTACAATCTGTGTCTGTTATTACCCTCTCACTGCTGCTGTGCGTACACTGTACGGTTACAATCTGTGTCTGTTATTAACCCCCTCCCTGCCGCTGTGCGTACACTGTACGGTTACAATTTGTGTCTGTTATTACCCCCTCACTGCTGCTGTGCGTACACTGTACGGTTACACTCTGTGTCTGTTATTAACCCCCTCCCTGCTGCTGTGCGTACACTGTACGGTTACACTCTGTGTCTGTTATTAACCCCCTCCCTGCTGCTGTGCGTACACTGTACGGTTACAATCTGTGTCTGTTATTAACCCCCTCCCTACTGCTGTGCGTACACTGTACGGTTACAATCTGTGTCTGTTATTAACCCCCTCCCTGCTGCTGTGCGTACACTGTACGGTTACACTCTGTGTCTGTTATTAACCCCCTCCCTGCTGCTGTACGTACACTGTACGGTTACAATCTGTGTCTGTTATTAACCCCCTCCCTGCTGCTGTGCGTACACTGTACGGTTACACTCTGTGTCTGTTATTAACCCCCTCCCTGCTGCTGTGCGTACACTGTACGGTTACAATCTGTGTCTGTTATTAACCCCCTCCCTGCTGCTGTGCGTACACTGTACGGTTACAATCTGTGTCTGTTATTAACCCCCTCCCTGCTGCTGTGCGTACACTGTACGGGTTACACTCTGTGTCTGTTATTAACCCCTTCCCTGCTGCTGTGCGTACACTGTACGGTTACAATCTGTGTCTGTTATTAACCCCCTCCCTGCTGCTGTGCGTACACTGTACGGTTACACTCTGTGTCTGTTATTAACCCCCTCCCTGCTGCTGTGCGTACACTGTACGGTTACAATCTGTGTCTGTTATTAACCCCCTCCCTGCTGCTGTGCGTACACTGTACGGTTACAATCTGTGTCTGTTATTAACCCCCTCCCTGCTGCTGTGCGTACACTGTACGGTTACACTCTGTGTCTGTTATTAACCCCCTCCCTCCTGCTGTGCGTACACTGTACGGTTACAATCTGTGTCTGTTATTAACCCCCTCCCTGCTGCTGTGCGTACACTGTACGGTTACAATCTGTGTCAGTTCAACGCGAAAGATCTGCAGTCGTCCCATGAACAATGGACACAGGGCGGTTTGAACAAGATGCATAGATCCTCCTGAGTCCTGGCAATTGCGGGGGCTGATGAGGATCTATTCCTCTTGCAGTAGTGTTGTGTCCATTTTTTTGTCGGCAGTGCCGGAAGGAGATTAGAACATTGATGTAGTGTTACAGGAATGTACATATATATTGATCACTGGACACTGTAGAACTAGAAGGCAGATCACACACCTTGCTGCGGAAGCACACTCGAAAGTACTAGGTATAGGATGTCAACTCTGAAAGCTGTTTTATCAACCCCCCCCCCCCCACACACACACCCTCCAAAAAACAAACAAACAAAAAACAGACAAAAAAGAAACAAAAACAAATAAAACAAAGAAACAAACAGATAATAAATAAATAAATAAATAAATAAATAGAAATGAAAATAGAAATAAAAATAAAATAAATCTCAAAACTAACTAACTAAATAAATAGAAAGCAGAAAGCACACATGGTATAAATTGCTTAGACAATAGGACTCGCTTAGTTTATCAGATAATTCTTCTACCTCGCGCACTGTGTGAAATGCTAGCTGAAGCTTGAGCCCTCCAGACGCGGGTAAAACATTCCCCGAGTGATAAGCCCCCACAAGTAGCGTGGCGTATGAGATCCAGGCGGAAAAGACGGGCTTGTTCAATAACATGTCCGTTGAAAGGTCCTGGTAAATCAAAGTGGCACAGTTGGAGTGCGCCTGAGTTGATCAGTGTTCAGGTCGTTCTCCATAGGCAATAGATTTCCATGTCCCCTATAACCTGTCCGTCAGGGCCGTCCATTATCACTTCGGTGCCGTGGACGTTAAACCCCGAAATAACCAACCAACCGTGGTGTATGAAGAATGTTTTGTTGGGGGGGCGGGGGCGGGGGCGGGGACGGGGGCGGGCTCACTTTTATTTTTGTACACTTTCGCTACTCACACAACACCACTGCGACATGCGTGGCCTGCGCCGGTAAGGGTGGGATAACTGAGTTTGTTCCTTTAGTTTTGAAGAAAACATAACTATACTACAGTCTAACGCCAGTATTGTCACACCCAAAAGCCACGCAACAAACTTGCAAGCATTTGCGTGCCGGCAAGTTCTTTGCGTTTCTTTTGGATGTGACTGTATGTGTGCGTACGCTTTTAAACAAACAGAACGCAATGACCTTATTCTAACATCCAAAGTTTTGCTGCCTGACTTCAGAGCGTGATGTGAAGCTAACAGCAATCAATCTCACATGACTTGAGTTTGGTCCGTCTGTTCTTTATAGACGTGCTCAAGCATGACTGGATAAGTCTCTCCTGGGTCATAGTGCTGTGCAGGTGATTTGTTCACGCGCGTGAGTGCCGAAAATGTTCTTTCAGCGGTTGCTGGTGTCACGTCATATAGAGTTTCAGCAGACGGTTTTAGTGTCCACTTCACACATCATGGTTTTCAGAATTGGCTCTTTATTCATCAGCTGGATAATGCCAGCCTTTACTTTGTCTTTAAAGAGCTGGGCTGATGGCGACATGGACAGCTGAGCTTTGAGTTGCCTCATCATAATGTACGAGTACACGTGATTTCATCTGTCACCAGTACACATGATTCCATCTATCACCATTGCTGCCTTAGTACTAGTTCTCGGTCAGCATATGCTCAGTCAGTTCAACACACAATATAAACTCTTCTGACGGAACTCACCTTTTTTGGATGCCGTAGAATGTGTATAGATGCACATAAACATTCTGTAAGGGTTTTCGAATCCGAAGTAGGACGCTTTTTCTGTGTTCTGGGCATCTTCTAATCACTGAGAAAAATCGATTTGGAACTGTAGCAGGCTTGACTTCTTTCGGAAACAAACAAGTGCAAGTACTCTTGTCGTGGTGCAGATGTGGTGCAGGCTTTGTCTCACGTGGGGAGGTGGGTGCAGGCTTTGTCTCAGCTGGGGAGGGAAGGGGGTGGCTAACCTGGGGGGGGGGGGTCCCTTGGGGGGGGCGTGGGGGGGGGGTGCTCAAAGACTTTTTTTCACAAGTTTTCACAAGGGTATGGAAACCTAGGGGGGTGGGGGGAGGGACTTAATTAGACATTTTCGTCCCCCCCCCCCACTAGTTTTTCCGAGGGGGGCGGGAGGGGGGCTTGCGCGCCCCGCCCCCCCCACCATCCCCCCCCCCCTGGTTCCTACGCAAGTGAGACCTCTAATTGTCCCCCGCGACCTCTAATTGTCCCCCGCGACCTCTAATTATCCCCCACGACCTCTAATTGTCCAAACACTGCTGTACTGAACGTGACGCCACAGCGTGTGTAGTGTTGTCGATACAGTCCCTCTCCCACAACCTTCCATCTGCAAGAGGCATACATTCTCATCAGCCCCTGTAGTGGCATTGTGCAGTGGCAGGGCTCATGAGAATCTATGTCTCTTACTGACAAAGATTGCGTTTGGCTATCACTCAAAATAAAGATGTCGTTCCGGGTAGAGCGTATTGATTGATAAGCGGTGTGTGACTGCATGCGACGAGCAAAACCAAACTAGATAATTATGTCATGAATTGCGGTCCATGTCATGTTAATAATTCTAGTCTTCTTTTTAAAGCTTTTATTGCATTTTTATTTATAGTGGTCGCAAATTGTGTTTAGTATACCAATGAACATAGCCACAGACAGGTGACAGCGAGAGGCATAGATCTTCATGAGCCCCTACAGCTGCTGTCTCATGATCCGCATGAGCCCCTACAGCTGCTGTCTCATGATCCGCATGAGCCCCTACAGCTGCTGTCTCATGATCCGCATGAGCCCCTACAGCTGCTGTCTCATGATCCGCATGAGCCCCTACAGCTGCTGTCTCATGATCCGCATGAGCCCCTACAGCTGCTGTCTCATGATCCGCATGAGCCCCTACAGCTGCTGTCTCATGATCCGCATGAGCCCCTACAGCTGCTGTCTCATGATCCGCATGAGCCCCTACAGCTGCTGTCTCATGATCCGCATGAGCCCCTACAGCTGCTGTCTCATGATCCGCATGAGCCCCTACAGCTGCTGTCTCATGAAGATCTATGTCTCTTGCTGCTGGATCCTCATCAGATTTCCACGTCAGTAAAGGGGTTAAGCAAGATACTTTATGTCTGTTCAGTTTCAAACTGTCACTTATCACCTGAGATTCCAACATGGTAACAGCCGGCCAGAGGGAAGGACTGAGCTGGCAGGTTTTGAGTATGTCGACGTCCTCACTGTAAAGTCGCCGGTTCCATCTTCGCTGACTTGTTTATGCGGTGTCTTTCTATATTGAAAGTTTGACAATACTTTTTGTTTCCTTTCTTCCGTTAATTTCTTTGCATTTATTATTTGTATTTATTTGTTATTGCGTTTTCATTTCATTTTTAACTTTTTAGTTTTTAGTATTAGTCGTTGCACCACCCAGACGCATACCGGGGTAGAGGGCCGGGTAATTCTGCTGGTAGAACGTTCAACTCTCATCCGAAAGGTCGTGGGTTTGCACGCAGCTGGGGTCATCATTTGATGGGTGTTAGGTGCCCCGCTTTTGAAAAGTCAACCGTCGTGTAAATTCTATATATAGCACTGCCGCACGCCATGACTAATGCAGACAAGCATGTCAATACACACATTAGCAGCAGGCCCTGCATGTAATATGATCGCTGTAAAGTCTATATATAGCACTGCACGCCATGCCTAATGCGGACAAGCATGTCAATACACACATTAGCAGCAGGCCCTGCGTGTAATATGATCGCTGCCGGTGTCTATGTCTTTACAAATGCCGAGATATTCACCACCGGGTCTATTGAACAATCTAAATATGTTGTCCACAACAACTGTAATGATGTATATTCACCACCGGGTCTATTGTACAATCTAAATATGTTGTCCACAACAACTGTAAAGATGTATAAAAGCGCGGTTTCAACGCAAAATGGAGAAGCAGAGGCGGATCACTGGTAGAGTATGGGGGTGGGGGGGGGGGTCCACATGTTACTGACCTCCAGTACAATTCCCACCCGCCTTAACTGACCCCTTGGCTGTCGGTGTTGCTTTCCTGCAGGAATCAACTCAACAAAAAACACAACCGACAGCTGAAGGTTAAAATATAAAGCAAGGGAGAAGAGAGATAATGATATGGAAAAGTAACAGAAAACCAGATGAGGATTTCATCCCAAAGTCTACCGTATTGTTTGGAGCTCAGATGAGTTTATCTTTTAGAACATTCACAGTTGTTCATATTTTAGGCTTATTATGCTGATCCATTTCCCTCCTCTCAAAGCCACCCCTTGATCAACACGCACGTCTATCTATCTATCTATCTATCTATCTATCTATCTATCTATCTATCTATCTATCTATCTATCTATCTATCTATCTATCTATCTATCTATCTATCTATCTATCTATCTATCTATCTATCTATCTATCTATCTATCTATCTATCTATCTATCTATCTATCTATCTATCTATCTATCTATCTATCTATCTATCTATCTATCTCCCATAGTCTTGCCGACCGTTGGGGCACCACTGATGACTTTGCAACCAGCTCCCTCCACACACAGGTCGGCGCACACAAATAAAGACGGACACATCAGTACACTCTGTGGGCTCAGTTGTGTAGCGACAGGAATCCATCTCCTTCTACTCTAACCCACCCTCTCATCCACACACACTGACACACAGAAATAAAGACGGACACACGGCTATTCCCGTCATTCGTAACCTATGTGGTATGGCGTAGCATAGCGTCTCTGAAGAAGAATAATAGCACGAGCAGCGAAATGAGGTCACTTTAAACTTCACGTCATGGCACAAGTCCCAAGACGCCGTGTTCATAGTGACGACTCGATGTTATACGTCATTCATAGCAGTACTAACATTTGACGTATCAAAGAATCAACCTTGCAATTTTCTAGCTGATTTTCACGCCTAGGGCTTAGAGGTCACAATCTGACCTAATCCTACCCAGGGCCGGGACAAACAGCAGGCTTATGCAAACACTGTTTATGAAAAATCATGCGGGTATTAATGAGAAGATAGCTTTTTTTTTGAAGAAAGAAAAATTCAAGTTATGTTAGCTATTTTACAAATGACTCCGAAAAAGTGTATGCAGGAAACTGATTTTCACACCTAGGGCACACGGGTACAATTGACCTAATCGTACCCGACAGGCGAGACAAACTGCAGGCTTATGTACATACCGTATACGAAAAATCATGCGATTATAAATAAAAAAAAGATTCAATTGTTTTAAGATCAACCTATATAATTGGTGAAATTAATCCTCAAAACGTAATAATTATATATATATATATATATATATATATATATATATATATATATATATATATATATATATATATATATATATATATATAATATATATATATATATATATATATATATATATATATATATATATATATATATATATATATATATATATATATATATATATATTAAAATTACCACTCAAAACGTTGTAGAGGTACAATGCTGGTTAACGAACTCATTCAATATGTCCCCTTTATCTAGCTATACGCAAATATCTAGTAAAACTAAGCAAAATTACGGACTCCAGTGTGGATTCACCGGTTTTTGTGAAACGGTCATTTTCTCACCAACGAGCATCTTTATCAAAACATCGAGAAAAAAAAGTCCCGAGATAATTCTTTTAGGGACATTATCCTAAATTTTCAAGCTTGTCCGTCCTCAAAAGCGTGCTCTAGTCGTTGTCACACACACACACACACACACACACACACACACACACACACACACACACACACACACACACACACACACACACAATCACACACACACACACATACACACACACACACAATCACACACACACACACACACACACACACACACACACACACACACACACACACACACACACACACACACAATCTCTCTCACATACACACACATATAATTTCATTAATAATCCCATGACTTTTTGTATTATGGTATGTACGTAAGCCTACAGTTTGCCTCGGCTGTCGGGTTTGATTAGGACAATTGTGACGTATATACCTTAGGTATGAAAACCAGACAATGTTCTGCACCACGTTGTAGGAGTCATTTGTAAAACAGCTAACATAATTTAAATTTTTCTTTTATGAAAAAAAAAATCTTCTCATTAATACCCGCATGATTTTTTATAACATTGTTTACATAAGCCTGCTGTTTGTCCGGGCCCTGGGTTAGGATTAGGTCAAATTTGCGGCCTGTAGGCTGTAGGCATGAAAATCAGCAAGAAAATTGCAAAGTTGATTCTCTGATACGATACTTCCGCAGCTATTGATGCTGTTCCTTGAGTGAGTTAAACGTTTTGCCCGGTTCTCCGTTCAACCCAACTTCCTCGTGCAGCTCCCCAACCAACTGTCCAACCATCCAATGAACGAACGCATGAAGAAAGGAAGAAACGAGTGACGGCAGGAATGAACGAATGGACAAACCTACTAACGAACTAACAAATGAAAGGACTAATATACGGAGCAACAAGCTTAGCAACCAGCCAACCAACTAACCATCCAGCCAACCTCTTTCAATAGTGTAGTGAAAGTGACGTCATAGCCTGGCTGTCCTTTCGGTTTCCTAGTCAGTGTGTGTAGTGTTGCCGATACAGTCCCTCTCCCACCACCTTCCATCTGATACGCCAGTGTAGTGAATGTGACGTCATAGCCTGGCTGTCCTTTCGGTTTCCTAGTCAGTGTGTGTAGTGTTGCCGATACAGTCCCTCTCCCACCACCTTCCATCTGATACGCCAGTGTAGTGAATGTGACGTCATAGCCTGGCTGTACTTCCGGTTTCCTAGTCAGTGTGTGTAGTGTTGCCGATACAGTCCCTCTCCCACCACCTTCCATCTGATACGCCAGTGTAGTGAAAGTGACGTCATAGCCTGGCTGTACTTCCGGTTTCCTAGTCAGTGTGTGTAGTGTTGCCGATACAGTCCCTCTCCCTCCACCTTCCATCTGATACGCCAGTGTAGTGAATGTGACGTCATAGCCTGGCTGTACTTCCGGTTTCCTAGTCAGTGTGTGTAGTGTTGCCGATACAGTCCCTCTCCCTCCACCTTCCATCTGATACGCCAGTGTAGTGAATGTGACGCCATAGTGGACGGGGTCAAGCTAGGCTGTACTTCCGGTTTCCTTGTCAGTGTGTGTAGTGTTGCCGATACAGTCCCTCTCCCTCCACCTTCCATCTGATACGCCAGTGTAGTGAATGTGACGCCATAGTGGGCGGGGTCAAGCTAGGCTGTACTTCCGGTTTCCTTGTCAGTGTGTGTAGTGTTGCCGATACAGTCCCTCTCCCTCCACCTTCCATCTGATACACCAGTGTAGTGAATGTGACGTCATAGTGGGCGGGGTCAAGCTAGGCGGTACTTCCGGTTTCCTTGTCAGTGTGTGTAGTGTTGCCGATACAGTCCCTCTCCCAATACCTTCCATCTGCAAGAGGCATAGATTCTCATCAACCCATTTATAGTGGCAGGGTGCAGTGGCAGGGTGCAGTGGCAGGGTGCAGTGGCAGGGTGCAGTGGCAGGGTGCAGTGGCAGGGTGCAGTGGCAGGGTGCAGTGGCAGGGGCTTATGATAATTTATGTCTCTTGCTGACCAAGATTGCGTTTAGCTGTCACTCAAAATAAGGGTGTCATTGCGGGTAGAGCGTGTTGCTGGACAAGCGGTGTGTGTGGCTGTGACAAGCGGTGTGTGTGGCTGTGTGACAAGCGGTGTGTGTGGCTGTGTGACAAGCGGTGTGTGTGGCTGTGACAAGCGGTGTGTGTGGCTGTGACAAGCGGTGTGTGTGGCTGTGTGACAAGCGGTGTGTGTGGCTGTGACAAGCGGTGTGTGTGGCTGTGTGACAAGCGGTGTGTGTGGCTGTGACAAGCGGTGTGTGTGGCTGTGTGACAAGCGGTGTGTGTGGCTGTGACAAGCGGTGTGTGTGGCTGTGACAAGCGGTGTGTGTGGCTGTGTGACAAGCGGTGTGTGTGGCTGTGACAAGCGGTGTGTGTGGCTGTGACAAGCGGTGTGTGTGGCTGTGTGACAAGCGGTGTGTGTGGCTGTGACAAGCGGTGTGTGTGGCTGTGTGACAAGCGGTGTGTGTGGCTGTCTGACAAGCGGTGTGTGTGGCTGTGTGACAAGCGGTGTGTGTGGCTGTGTGACAAGCGGTGTGTGTGGCTGTGACAAGCGGTGTGTGTGGCTGTGTGACAAGCGGTGTGTGTGGCTGTGTGACAAGCGGTGTGTGTGGCTGTGACAAGCGGTGTGTGTGGCTGTGTGACAAGCGGTGTGTGTGGCTGTGTGACAAGCGGTGTGTGTGGCTGTGTGACAAGCGGTGTGTGTGGCTGTGACAAGCGGTGTGTGTGGCTGTGTGACAAGCGGTGTGTGTGGCTGTGTGACAAGCGGTGTGTGTGGCTGTGACAAGCGGTGTGTGTGGCTGTGACAAGCGGTGTGTGTGGCTGTGACAAGCGGTGTGTGTGGCTGTGACAAGCGGTGTGTGTGGCTGTGACAAGCGGTGTGTGTGGCTGTGTGACAAGCGGTGTGTGTGGCTGTGTGACAAGCGGTGTGTGTGGCTGTATGACAAGCGGTGTGTGTGGCTGTGACAAGCGGTGTGTGTGGCTGTGTGACAAGCGGTGTGTGTTGCTGGACAAGCGGTGTGTGTGGCTGTGACAAGCGGTGTGTGTGGCTGTGTGACAAGCGGTGTGTGTGGCTGTGTGACAAGCGGTGTGTGTGGCTGTGTGACAAGCGGTGTGTGTGGCTGTGTGACAAGCGGTGTGTGTGGCTGTGTGACAAGCGGTGTGTGTGGCTGTGTGACAAGCGGTGTGTGTGGCTGTGACAAGCGGTGTGTGTGGCTGTGACAAGCGGTGTGTGTGGCTGTGACAAGCGGTGTGTGTGGCTGTGACAAGCGGTGTGTGTGTGACAAGCGGTGTGTGTGGCTGTGTGACAAGCGGTGTGTGTGGCTGTGTGACAAGCGGTGTGTGTGGCTGTATGACAAGCGGTGTGTGTGGCTGTGACAAGCGGTGTGTGTGGCTGTGTGACAAGCGGTGTGTGTTGCTGGACAAGCGGTGTGTGTGGCTGTATGACAAGCGGTGTGTGTGGCTGTGACAAGCGGTGTGTGTGGCTGTGTGACAAGCGGTGTGTGTGGCTGTGTGACAAGCGGTGTGTGTGGCTGTGACAAGCAAAACAAAACGAATGTCATGAACTGCAGCCTGGTGTAGGGCAGATAACTGTTGTCATTGTTCATTGGAACATCATTCTCGTCACTCTTGACTGTCAGCATTGCTGTTTGTGAACACTGGTACCTGTCTGATGTCTTCAGTGTGCGTAACTTGAGCGAGGTGGGTTATGGGGGGGGGGGGGGGGGGGGGTGGTGGTGAAGGTGTACCTTCCGTTTAGTCGCAGAGCAGGCGGCGCTATACATTACACTAGGATTCCAATGACTCATCCGGACTGCGTGCACGTTAATATAGACCGGCCGAGCAGGCGGCGCTATACTTTACACTAGGATTCCAATGACTCATCCGGACTGCGTGCACGTTAATATAGACCGGCCGAGCAGGCGGCGCTATACTTTACACTAGGATTCCAATGACTCATCCGGACTGCGTGCACGTTAATATAGACGGGCAGAGCAGGCGGCGCTATACTTTACACTAGGATTCCAATGACTCATCCGGACTGCGTGCACGTTAATATAGACCGGCAGAGCAGGCGGCGCTATACTTTACACTAGGATTCCAATGACTCATCCGGACTGCGTGCACGTTAATATAGACCGGCAGAGCAGGCGGCGCTATACTTTACACTAGGATTCCAATGACTCATCCGGACTGCGTGCACGTTAATATAGACGGGCAGAGCAGGCGGCGCTATACTTTACACTAGGATTCCAATGACTCATCCGGACTGCGCGCACGTTAATATAGACCGGCAGAGCAGGCGGCGCTATACTTTACACGGGGGCGGCTAGGATTCCAATGACTCATCGGGACTGCGTGCACGTTAATATAGACCGGCAGAGCAGGCGTCGCTATACTTTACACGCGGGCGGCTAGGATTCCAATGACTCATCCGGACTGCGCGCACGTTAATATAGACCGGCAGAGCAGGCGGCGCTATACTTTACACGGGGGCGGCTAGGATTCCAATGACTCATCGGGACTGCGCGCACGTTAATATAGACCGGCAGAGCAGGCGGCGCTATACTTTACACGGGGGCGGCTAGGATTCCAATGACTCATCGGGACTGCGCGCACGTTAATATAGACCGGCAGAGCAAGCGGCGCTATACTTTACACGGGGGCGGCTAGGATTCCAATGACTCATCGGGACTGCGCGCACGTTAATATAGACCGGCAGAGCAGGCGGCGCTATACTTTACACGCGGGCGGCTAGGATTCCAATGACTCATCGGGACTGCGCGCACGTTAATATAGACCGGCAGAGCAGGCGGCGCTATACTTTACACGCGGGCGGCTAGGATTCCAATGACTCATCCGGACTGCGCGCACGTTAACTCGTTCTACCCCAACACCAAAATCCTTAAATTTTGCCCCTGTCCTCTCAAGACTGCATTGCAGTGCAGGACACAGATCGACCATGATAGTTCAAGGGTGATGCCAGAATAGCTTGGCGCCCGTAGGCGCCAAGCTATTTTGGCATCACCCTTGAACTATCATGGTCGATCCTTATCCTGCTGTGGGGTGTCTGGGGTAGAATGAGTTAAATAGGACGGCCGACGGTAAAACGACTTTTGTCCACCACTAAGGTGATTTCAAAGTCGGGGCACCGAGAAGTTACAGAACAAATTTTGACCCAAGCTGTTGATTGATTGATTGATCGATCAGATACCGTTTTGTTAGAACGAAGTTAACGGAATCAGCTTACACTGGCTTGTCATTGTTTGCAGCACGCGCTGCACAGGCGACATCAGGATAAGCATACTGGCCAGCCACAGCACACAATAATGGTGATATCAGGATAAGCATACTGGCCAGCCAAACCACACAATAATGGTGATATCAGGATAAGCAGACTGGCCAGCCAAACCACACAATAATGGTGATATCAGGATAAGCAGACTGGCCAGCCACACCACACAATAATGGTGATATCAGGATAAGCATACTGGCCAGCCACACCACACAAGTAAAACTATAACTGGTCCATATTTCTTGGAAACTTGTAAGATCGAGAAAAATAAAATGTTCACGATCGTGTTCTTCTTGTCTAAGTACACCCCAATACGCAAAAGACCATTGGCCGAAGTCGGCCGTCGTTGGCCCGCGCGCCAATACCGGTCGACCTTGCCCCGATGGCCTTTGCGCACTAGGTTGTCATGTTGCAGGATTACAACAGTTCAACAATAATTCGTAGCGAGCAGAAATGGCCGTAGTATGACTGACAGAAAATACTGTGTTGCAGAAATGGCGTCCTCGACTGACAGCGTGGATTTGGAATGTCCCGTATGTTACGAGGATTTCACGGAAGCCAAGTTTCTACCTTGTGGTCACGTGACCTGTCGGAAGTGCATCTTGTCCTGGCTGTCGGCCAGGCGGCAGGGTGGGTGTCCGTTATGTTCTGCCCCCATCCTGCCCACCCCGCAGCCTGGCCAGGAGGAGATGCTAGCTGCTATGGTGGACAAGTTCCCCACCGACCTGGTTACTATGGCGCTGGTGGAAAGCACGCAAGCGCTGAGCGGCAAGCACGTGTGTGTGGCGTGTGACGTCACCACAGCGGCCGTGTCCTACTGTGTGGAGTGCAGGTAAACTGGCTATGAAGTATTAAATGATTTTTCTTTTAAAGTGTAAAAATCACGATCTTTATTTGTCTACATCATGCCACAATGAAATAAAATGCTGTTGTAAAACACAGTACACTGAATATGGCTACGTCACCAGGGCTTATCAACACCAGCCTTTTCCTGAAACAAGCCACAACGTTGAAAATGTTAAAACTACCAGCGACAGCTTTTTAAATTTTTTATTTCAGCATGAAGCTATTTTCCGCCTGCACCAAGAGCCACAAGAAGATCACCGCCACACGTGACCACAGACTGGAAGAGCTGAACACGCTGACCCCAGGTCGTCTGGCTGCTAGTCGCCGGTCGCCGTGTGTGAGCCACCCCGACCGTCCTGGGGACATGTACTGTCCCGCTCACCTCAGTCTCATCTGTGTGGAATGTTTTGCTTCCTCCCACGAGGCGTGTACTGGGGTGAAACCTGTGGTCAGCGCGGCCAAACAAGAACGGGCGTCTCTGTCTCATCAGGCTGGGAGATTTCGTGATGGGGAGTCGGCAATGGACGAGCAGGTAACACCACGGCTGACTGATTGACTTGTATTTATGTTGTGCCTAGAACTTTGACAGCCAGCAGAATCACATGCAGTGTAAACGATTCCAGTGTTGACGTTTTCTCATTGAGAGAGCTCTCTAGCTGTGTTGGCTGGATCATGGCACACTCATCCTTTGTTGATTTCACCATGATTCAGGCCCTAAACATATCAATGCGGTTAATTTTTTGTTTAAGTTATTGGAATGCAAACTGTCGGATTCCGGTTGGATGGTGGGACTAACAGACTGACTCGGAGCACAAAATTAGTTATATCAGATAGTTCGGTTGTCTGCCTTGCGTTGATTTTTTCAGCTCAATACGTGATGATTTGATTTCGAGTCAGAGTTGTATTCCTGTATTCCTATCGTATTGTATTTTTATTTTTGTTGTGTCATTTTCAGATCAAGATGTTAAAGAAAGAAGTTGCTGCTGCGCACGCGCACTTTAGGACACAGAGCTCCGAGGTCAAGGTCAAGTTTGAGCGTCTGCAGCAACGTGTGGAAAAGCAGTGCAACGAGATTCTGGCCCAACTACAGGGAGAAGAAAATGACGTCGTAAACCCGAAGCGAGCTGAGATAGCCAGCCTCCCTTGAAGAGCAGAAAGCGGCACTGGCAGTCCACGCTGGCTCATTGGAGCGACTGGTGGTGCCCACCCCTGATGGGGCCCTGTTAGGGATGCTGGGACAACTGAAAGCGCGCTTGGACGGCCTGGAAAAGAAGAGTGAGGTGCCTAAGGTCAGTACAACTGTCACTCTGGTGTCGGTCAGCTGGGATTCCGGGATGATGACACGTCTGGAACAAGCCATCGCCGCCTTGGGACACGTCACACACAAGGTACTCACGGTGACTCACGCGGTGAAACGATACCGGCTGTTTTACTGGAAACCTTATAACTGCACGACTGTCCAGTTTGGCTAAAAGACGGATTCAATCCATGCTATATTTTGCTAGCGTCTGTGTGTCGGACTACATTCATGATATATTATCTTGCGACAGTTAGGTTTTGTGTGCTACAGAGTTTTTCACACCAGTATTGTGTTTTGTTGTGTGGGCAGACAACCCAAGCTGTAGCAACACAGGCGTGCCTGGTGTGTGGTATGTACACAATGGTTTCCTTCAAAAACGTGTCTTTATTATTGTTAAAATATTAGGGTGTCCACGCGTGTTGATTATCGTTCTTGGCGTTCAGTTCCCCCGCATGCGTAATATCACCTGTCCACGTGGAGTAGCATATTTCACTAGAACCGTATCGGCAGATCAGAATAGCATCTGAGTGCACACACCTTGACTGAATACCTTGCTTACAGAGATAATGGTTCTTTTCATATATGGTCAAAACTTAAACCGACAATATTAAACAGACATTCACAGTTAAAGTCCCGGGGGACGAAGGTGGTGGGAGGGTGGCGGCTGAGGGGAGGGGGGAGCGGGCGGGTGTTGGTTGGGTGTACATTGCTTAACGTCCCGACATCAAGAAGACTTTCTCTGAGCCTACGCTGCTTATGAAATAAAAAAAGTTGAATATATGTCGCCATGCTAGGGACCTTCATGCTAATATATCGTACCCTAGTTTACAACAAGAGTGGACAATCATTACATTACAACATAGGTACAGGGAAATGATACATAAAAAAATGCATTAACTGCAAACATATAACTTATCATCTCTTAGGTGCAGCAGACCATTTAGCAACACGCACCCAATATCAGTGCCTACAGGCAAGGCTGACAATAAGGAGAGTTTAACAAGGACAACTCAGGTGAATGGGCCAACGGTAGACAGAAACACATGCCCCAGAAAAAAGAGAGAAAACCTACCCTGTGGGGCTGACCAGGGTAACCCTGGGAACTAAAAATTAGTTTACCCCACCCAAGTCCCCCAGGACAGACCGGCTGGGAGTGGAAGGGACGGATTATGAGAAAGGAGGATCGACTGTCCCGGGGGAGGGGGGTGGGGGGGGGGCTAGGAGAAGGGGAAGGAGGGTCGGGTGTTAACCCTTTGGTTGTCGGCAGTGCTTATTGTTCCGACAGGAATCACCTCGACAAAAAGCGCTACCGACAGCCAAAGGGTTAATATTTTAATTATTTGAAAGACAAACATAACTGAATTTGCTTTTGAAGATTGGTTGTAATACTTTCCACAGGCCATAAACAGAAGCCAGTGAAAGCGAAACCCACAGGAGCTAAGCTGGCTAAAATCCTGAAGGTTGGGGACCGTGTGAAACGAGGACAGGACTGGGGGGAGGGAGAAGAGGTAAATACAAGTAAACCTGTTAATTAAGCCGCCATTTGGACGGAGGAAATAGTAGAGTAATAAACGGCAGGCCTAATAAGCGGAATCAACATCAGTGTAGTCATGACCGGCCCTTGCTATATACAGATAATAGTGTAGTCATGACCGGCCCTTGCTATATACAGATAATAGTGTAGTCATGACCGGCCCTTGCTATATACAGATAATAGTGTAGTCATGACCGGCCCTTGCTATAATATACAGATAATAGTGTAGTCATGACCGGCCCTTGCTATATACAGATAATAGTGTAGTCATGACCGGCCCATGCTATATACAGATAATAGTGTAGTCATGACCGGCCCTTGCTATATACAGATAATAGTGTAGTCATGACCGGCCCTTGCTATATACAGATAATAGTGTAGTCATAACCGGCCCATGCTATATACAGATAATAGTGTGGTCATGACCGGCCCTTGCTATATACAGATAATAGTGTAGTCATGACCGGCCCTTGCTATATACAGATAATAGTGTCGTCATGACCGGCCCTTGCTATATACAGATAATAATGTAGTCATGACCGGCCCTTGCTATATACAGATAATAGTGTAGTCATGACCGGCCCTTGCTATATACAGATAATAGTGTAGTCATGCCCGGCCCTTGCTATAATTTTATACAGATAATAGTGTAGTCATGACCGGCCCTTGCTATATACAGATAATAGTGTAGTCATGACCGGCCCTTGCTATATACAGATAATAGTGTAGTCATGACCGGCCCATGCTATATACAGATAATAGTGTAGTCATGACCGGCCCTTGCTATATACAGATAATAGTGTAGTCATGACCGGCCCTTGCTATATACAGATAATAGTGTAGTCATAACCGGCCCATGCTATATACAGATAATAGTGTGGTCATGACCGGCCCTTGCTATATACAGATAATAGTGTAGTCATGACCGGCCCTTGCTATATACTGATAATAGTGTCGTCATGACCGGCCCTTGCTATATACAGATAATAATGTAGTCATGACCGGCCCTTGCTATATACAGATAATAGTGTAGTCATGACCGGCCCTTGCTATATACAGATAATAGTGTAGTCATGCCCGGCCCTTGCTATAATTTTATACAGATAATAGTGTAGTCATGACCGGCCCTTGCTATATACAGATAATAGTGTAGTCATGACCGGCCCTTGCTATATACAGATAATAGTGTCGTCATGACCGGCCCTTGCTATATACAGATAATAGTGTAGTCATGACCGGCCCTTGCTATATACAGATAATAGTGTAGTCATGACCGGCCCTTGCTATATACAGATAATAGTGTAGTCATGACCGGCCCTTGCTATATACAGATAATAGTGTAGTCATGACCGGCCCTTGCTATATACAGATAATAGCGTAGTCATGACCGGCCCTTGCTATATACTGATAATAGTGTAGTCATTACCGGCCCTTGCTATATACAGATACTAGTGTAGTCATGACCGGCCCTTGCTATATACAGATAATAGTGTAGTCCTGACCGGCCCTTGCTATATACAGATAATAGTGTAGTCCTGACCGGCCCTTACTATATACAGATAATAGTGTAGTCCTGACCGGCCCTTGCTATATACAGATAATAGTGTGTCCTTCACCCTGTGTTTTAACCCCTTCACTGCCGAGATAAAAGCCAACGCGATCCAACTGCAAGAGACATAGATCCTCATGAGCCCCCGCGACTGCGGTAAGTTAGTGCGACTGCGGGGGCTGATGAGGATCTCTGCCTCTTGCTGAGACCAGTATGTATCCATGTTTCTAGGACGGTGCTGGCTTTTGGTCGTTGAATGAACCAAGAACCAAAGTGTGGATACAGCGTACGTACAGTGGCAGGGGAGGGGTTAATGAACCAAGAACCAAAGTGTGGATACAGTGTACGTACAGTGGCAGGGGAGGGGTTAATGAACCAAGAACTAAAGTGTGAATACAGTGTACGTACAGTGGCAGGGGAGGGGTTAATGAACCAAGAACCAAAGTGTGGATACAGTGTACGTACAGTGGCAGGGGAGGGTTAATGAACCAAGAACCAAAGTGTGCATACAGTGTACGTACAGGGGAGGGGTTAATGAACCAAGAACCAAAGTGTGCATACAGTGTACGTACAGTGGCAGGGGAGGGGTTAATGAACCAAGAACCAAAGTGTGAATACAGTGTACGTACAGTGGCAGGGGAGGGGTTAATGAACCAAGAACCAAAGTGTGAATACAGTGTACGTACAGTGGCAGGGGAGGGGTTAATGAACCAAGAACCAAAGTGTGGATACAGTGTACGTACAGTGGCAGGGGAGGGGTTAATGAACCAAGAACCAAAGTGTGCATACAGTGTACGTACAGTGGCAGGGGAGGGGTTAATGAACCAAGAACCAAAGTGTGAATACAGTGTACGTACAGTGGCAGGGGAGGGGTTAATGAACCAAGAACCAAAGTGTGCATACGGTGTACGTACAGTGGCAGGGGAGGGGTTAATGAACCAAGAACCAAAGTGTGAATACAGTGTACGTACAGTGGCAGGGGAGGGGTTAATGAACCAAGAACCAAAGTGTGCATACAGTGTACGTACAGGGGAGGGGTTAATGAACCAAGAACCAAAGTGTGCATACAGTGTACGTACAGTGGCAGGGGAGGGGTTAATGAACCAAGAACCAAAGTGTGCATACAGTGTACGTACAGTGGCAGGGGAGGGGTTAATGAACCAAGAACCAAAGTGTGAATACAGTGTACGTACAGTGGCAGGGGAGGGGTTAATAAACCAAGAACCAAAGTGTGCATACAGTGTACGTACAAAGAAGTACCCAACGGAGAAAGAAACACGCTTAGAAAAAACGGTACAACACAATTTATTAATATTTCGGGTAAATACCCTTTGTCAAAATAGACAAACAAACAAACATAGAGATTAGCCGCTACTTATCTTCAATGGCAGAAGGAATGTGGCAACTCTAGTTACGTACAGTGTACGTACAGTGGCAGGGGAGGGGTTAATGCATGTACGCTTGTAACGATTGAGCGGTTGGCGTCATACACAGGGTTAACCCTCACAGCTTTCCAGTCCTCATATGTACGTGTCATGGATCATCAGCCTCAAGTCATGTTGCTTTGTATTTGTATTTTGTATTTTAATCTTTAAGCCCCGAGTTTTGCTTTTTTCTTGATACCTGTCGTTGTCATAATTATTATCAACATCACCTTCATCATGATTATCATCTTCATCATCACCAGGGCAGCATCTACACTACAGCACCAGCACTGACACTGGTCGTCATCATCGTCGTCATCATTATCACAAACATAAATAATATTGGCGATGGCGACGATGAATGACTATAGTCTATAATTTTGAAGATGACGACGGACGATAACGACCAGTGTTCCCCAACAGTTCTGTTAATTGATGGTGAGTGTTGACTGTCCACAGGACGGTGGAGGACCCGGTACAGTGACATGTGTACGGTCAGGCCGGTATGCGGGCTTTGTGGACGTGAAGTGGGATGCTGGACGCGCGGGCGGTTACCGAATGGGTGATGGGGGCTACTACGACCTGGAACTGGTGTGATCTTGACTGCTGACAACACTGGACACAATGGAAACTGACATAAACAGTACATTTGTTATTGCCAATCAAAGCCAGGATGCTGCTGCTGCTTCCGCTGATGATGATTTAAATTTGACAACTGCAAGAGACATAGATCCTCATGAGCGCCCGCAGATGCACTAACATACCGCAGTTGCGGGGCCGATGAGGATCTATGGCTCTTGCTGACACCATTTTCTATGGTTCCCTGGACTGCTTGGTCTGTGTGACGTTGAATGAACAACGAGTTTACACACACAATCTGCGTTCACTGTCAGTGAAGGAGTTGAAGCGCCCCTCTCCCCTCTCTTATCATTGTGGTCACCACTATTTTCACATCAGATATTACAAACACAATCTGCGATCACTGTCAGTGAAGGGGTTAAGCGCCCCTCTCCCCTCTCTTATCATTGTGGTCACCACTATTTTCACATCAGATATTACAAACACAATCTGCGATCACTGTCAGTGAAGGGGTTAAGCGCCCCTCTCCCCTCTCTTATCATTGTGGTCACCACTATTTTCACACGACAATGAAGGCAATTATTTTTGTTGTGATCCTTTTGTTGGCGCAGGTCAGTCCGTTATTGTTATTGACAGTGGCAGATGGGGGGGGAGGGGGGTGGGGGGGGTGGGGGGGGGGGTTCCTGAATATTAGGACTGTCGTGCTACTCATCCTTCCCCCCGCCCCTCCCCTCTCCCCCCCCCCACCCGGGTCTGCCCTGGGGGACTTGGGTGGGTTAACTACTTTTTAGTTCCCAGGGTCACCATGGTCAGCTTCACAGGGTGGGTTTTCCCCTCTATTCTGGGGCATCTGTTTCTGTCTACACTTCTTTGTCCATTCACCTGTATTTTCCTTTTTTATACTCTCCCTACTGTCTGCGCTGCCTGTAGCTCTTGATATTGGATGTGTGTTGCTAAATGGTCTTAGGTTTATTTAGCTTATTAGACCGGCTGGCGACGTACATTTAATATTTTGTTTAGTTTTTGTTTTCGCAAGCAGTGCAGGCACGTCCTGCGAAAGTCTTGTTGCTGTCGGGACGTTAAGCAATGTACAACCGATCAAACTCCCCTCTCCGCACCCCCTCCCCTTCCCCCTCCCCCTGCCCCTTCCCTATCCCCTCCCTCTTCACAGTACAGTCTAACTCTTATTCCTTAAAGGCCGTATTAATATTCCGAAGTGTCCGATGTTTGCCAAGCTCTTGCGTATTAATATATTATATGTCGAAGCATTCTCTTTGCCCGCAGTCCACAGAGGGCCGTCATTTTGCAGCGCCTACCCTCGCACGCTGGTTCGGTTCGAATTTGCCACCTCAAGCAGCTTCATCGTTTCCACATGAGATCCCTGCGCTCACTCATGGGAATCAAATGGCAAGACAATGTGACAAACCTGGAAGTCCTGGACAATGCTGGCTTAGTGAGTGTTGAAGCCTTGATCTTAAAGACACAACTCCGCTGGACAGGTCATGTCATACGCATGGATGATTCTCGCATGCCACGCCAACTCCTGTATGGTGCACTCTCAAAAGGCCACAGGAAGCAAGGACGGCCAAAGAAACGCGTCAAAGACTGCTTAAAAGACAGCCTCAAGTACTGCGTCTTCCCGGTAAAGGAACTTGAAGCACAAGCTCAAGACAGATCTGGCTGGTGTGCTGCCACCAGGAAAGCCTGCAAGCTCTTTGAACACAATCGGCGCGAACGGATCACCAGTGCCAGAGCTCGCAGAAAGACAGCGTCGACTCTCCCCACAGCTACGTTCCAGTGCCCCCATTGCCCTCGCAGGTATGGCTCCAGGATTGGCTTGGCCAGCCACACCCGCTCCCACAAATAGAAGTCATGCACAATTACGACATGATCGGTTTTCGATGGTCTACCCATTATAATTTATGTACCCAGTCCAAAACAAAACTTTACCTTCGCTTCTTGCCCTCCACTCTGTGCGACCCCCCCCCCCCACCTGGGTCTGCCCTGGGGGACTTTGGTGGGGTTAACTACTTTTTAGTTCACGGGGTCACCCTGATAAGCCCCACAGGGTGGGTTTTCCCCTCTATTCTGGGGCATGTTTTTCTGTCTACCCTTGGTCCATTCACCTGTATTTTCCTTTCTTAAACTCTCCCTACTGTTTGCGCTGCATGTAGCTTTTGATATTGGATGTGTATTGCTAAATGGTTTTAGCTTTATTTAGGCCCCATGTCGTAGGTTTATTTAACGTATTGGACCGGCTGGCAACATACATTCAATATTCTGTTTAGATTTTTTAACAAGCAGTGCAGGCACGTCCTGAGGAAGTCTTGTTGCTGTCGGGACGTTATACACTGTACAATCAACCTGTGCGACCATGTTAGGTTTGCATACCGAAACCACTGATCATGCACACCGAAACAAGACATATGCATATTCACAAAATTATTTTAAAGACAGTTTAATTCATAAGTAAATGAGTTTGGCAATAAAAACACGCATGCTATATTACTCTTCCATTATCCTACTACTAAGTGTATCTGTTGTCAAACATCCTGCAGGGTATGTAGAAAACTGAGGAAGCAGAGATAGAAAACATTAAACACAGGCACAACACACACATCAGTAGTCCCGCAACAGAGATTATAAAAGGAATAGTTCTCTCTCTCTCTCTCTCTCTCTCTCTCTCTCTCTCTCTCTCTCTCTCTCTCTCTCTCTCTCTCTCTCTCTCTCTCTCTCTCTCTCTCTCTTGTGCAAAACCTTGTCCAGGAATGTATTTCTGCTCTCTAAACTTAGACATATTCTTAGTACAAAGTGCTGTACATTGTTCTTTCACGCACACATTAAGAGCCACTGTGACTATGCGTCCTCTTTGTGGGACGAATGCAGCGAACGTCATATTAAAAAAATCAACTCGCTATATCGTCGTTCATTTAAAATAATTATTCCCAACCCTACTTCCACAGACGAAAAAATAAAAGCTCTTGGCCTGCTTCCACTGACGGATCAACTCAAATTTAACAAATGCGTCCTCATGCACAAAATATTTCATTATCAAGTCCCCGAATATCTGTGCACGCTATTTAACTTCAGCCCTAGGCATCAGCTACACACGAGACATGGCTTGCTTCATTTACCCCGACCCAGGATAGATCTCTACAAGTCAAGCCTTCTATTTTCGGGTAGTTTTGTCTGGAACTCATTGCCTTTGAACATAATCATGTTCAGGTAAAACCCATTTTAAACGTGCTTTGCACACGCACTTCAATTCAGCCTAACTTCACAATTTGCCATATCAGAGTATTAATGCTGATTACACGTGAACGTCAAATCCTTACTGTTTCTCCTTACATTTGTAAACTGATAATCCTTTGTCTTGTCGGTGTCGCTATACGCTCTTGATGCTGCTGATTCTTTGACACTGTCTTAGCTGAGTATAATATTAATGCTATGCAATCATTTATTTCCCTTGCTTTTTGTGTTGGTCGCAGTTACTAATTCTCCAATTCCATTTTTTTTCCTTTCATTAATTCACCTATTGTGGTTTTTTCACGTAGTTTTTCTTCCTCCTCTTCTTCTTCTTCTTCTTATTATTATTATTATTGTTATTGTTATTATTTGCATGCTCTGTTTATTTTCCTGTTATGTTGTTTGTTTACAGGACAGCTTGTAAGACAGGCATTGCGTTGCCTAATAGCTTTATCCTGAATAAATAAAGATTCATCATCATCTCTCTCTCTCTCTCTCTCTCTCTCTCTCTCTCTCTCTCTCTCTCTCTCTCTCTCTCTCTCTCTCTCTATCGTTATTATCGTTATTATATAGGCGCTTTTTCTCAATTTTTGGGCAAATCGACTTAAAGCGCCGCGAACTGAAACCCAACACGCACACTCACGTAACAGACACGGATTTACGCCATTTAAGACAAACACAGTACAAGACAGACGAAGGGCCAGTTCAGCTACTGAAGTTACAGAGATTTTTGATCGCTTGTATTTGAAATTTGTAAAGTGGCCTGAAACCGGTACCAAAGTGTGGGGGGTGGGGGGGTGGAAGAACCGGAGTGCCCGGAGAAAGAAGTTGATGCCAGACAGTGACCTAGATAGCCTGCTCGCAGCGGGGAGTGACTGCATACCGCAGCAGCAGGTGGCTGGCCAAACTAACGTGTAGGAAATAGGGCTAACGGCACTGCTGTGTCTATGATGCAAGTGACGTTTTATATTACGATATGTCCTATGTGATTTGTGTTACTGTGAAATCGTGTTTATTGCCTTTATGTTTAGACCGCAATAGTTACTAAGGCATACGGTGTGTGTGTGTGTGTAGTGTGTGTGTGTGTGTGTGTGTGTGTGTGTGTGTGTGTGTGTGTGTGTGTGTGTGTGTGTGTGTGTGTGTGCACGTGAGTAGCTTAATTATATTTTGATGTGTTTAATGTTCTTCTTCTTATGTTGCGCAGCACCGCAACAATTTTCCTAATGTATTATTACATATGGCAATAACGTTATATCATCATCATCATTATCATCATTATCATCATCATCATATCAACAATGTGGTTAATAACTTGAAAAAGAAAAAAATAATAGCGAACAAACAAGAAAACAAACAGCAAATACTGGCAAGTCAGCAGACGACAGGTTCCTTGACGCAAGGGAGCTAACTGTGTTCAGTGTTTGGTTGTTACAACTACCTCCTACATTAATACAGTTTTCGTGGGGTTTTTTTTATTATTTTTTTTTAAGGTAAGGTTGGAATGTTGCATTTCGCGACTATAGTTGGCGTTACGCATCTATAACATGAAGGTTTGAAGTTACAGTTTAGTTTCCTTAGCTATTTGTACTCTTTGTATCGCTGTTTACGGGTTTCCACGTTTAATGCGAGAGCCGAAGCACACGATGGCGGCACTCGTACGCGGACGAGAAATATCTTCGGCATTGCTGAAGAACGGCAAGTCAGTTTAAATTAATCAAAATGTTAACGTTGTCATAGTTAAAAAGGATGCATTAGTGTTTCTGCAGAACAGTATTTTGTATTTTATTTCGCAAGACCTTGGCTTGAGAATTCATCAAGAAGTGACAGGGCCGCAATGCTTCTCGGGAAGCCGGCCGGAAAGTATATCGAGCAAGGTCATGAATAATTAAGTTGCTTGTTATACAATATATCAGTACATGTAAGTATTCGGTGCGGTCCTCAGAGCGTGTAATAAATCTAACGATGCAGTTAAAACTTTGATTGTTTATTTGTTGTTTGATCAGTTGTTTGTTGTTAATTTGTTTGTGTGTTCGTGTTGTTCTTTCGGTCTTTCTTTCTGTCTGTCTTTCGTTCTTTGTTTTATTCTTAGGGACGAAAGAAGACAGAGAGACGGTTAAAACGAATTTAGATTAAAACAAAGTATGGACGCAAGCAAGCAGAACAGTCACACAACCATTCCCCGGAAGAAGGCCAAGAAACACGCGAGCGAGTACAGTGAGAGCAAAGACATTATATAATATACAGTCTTTGGTGATAGCAAAAAACTCTAGCAAAGAGCGCGTGGCTTCTCTCTGTACACAGTGTGCTTCGCATGTGACCATGGTCTGTCACTTACAGTCGTTGCAGTGTACGCAGACAGTATGATCGCCAGAAACTTTCCCAGCTCCCCCCTTCTCTCCACCTTCAACTCGACAGCACCCCCATGATTCCACCCCTCTCTGACTCGGTCAAGAACCTCGGCGTTATCCTCGATTCCTCTCTTTCCATGACCAGCTTCGTCTCCGCCACGGCCCAGGCATGTTATTTCCACCTCCGCCGCATCAGTCAGATCAGAAAATACCTCACTACCGAAGCTGCCACCAAACTCGCTGTCTCTCTCATATTATCTTGCATCGACTACTGCAACTCTCTCCTTTCCGGCCTTCCACACTCTACCACTCTCACTCTACAGCGCGTCCAGAACAATGCTGCCCGCCTCGTCCTCAGAAAGAAAAAATCCGACCACATCACTCCCCTGCTCAAGCTCCTTCACTGGCTCCCCATCCCCCAACGCATCCAATACAAGCTTCTGTCTCTCTGCTACAAATCCCTGAACAACTACGCTCCTACCTATCTCTCCAACTTACTTCACCCCTACACTCCTTCCCGCTCCCTTCCCCTCCCCTCTCCGGGAGCGTCAGCACGCATTCATATCGTGCTCCAGCTCGCAGTGGATTCATGTGTCTTAAGTGAATTTGCCAAGTATGATATTTGGCACACGGGTTTGTGATTGTGTCTCCTACATTCTGGCGATTTTTCACGCGAGAGGATGGAGTTTTTCGTGAGTAATGACATGAGTGTTTTCCCATATATGATTTCCACTGAACTCTCTTGTCTTCCATTTTCAAATTTTGTACACGTGTGCGGCGACTCATATGGCCTCCAGTGTTTTGTAATCAGGGGGCGTCAGACCTGGCTACGCCTGTCATCATAGTCCCAACACTGTGTAAACACACCAGCGCAGATGCCTGGCCCAGGAGTCAGGGGTCTGACCTCATCATCCGACCGCCTCTATATCTGTGAAACATAAAAGCAGAGATAGGAGAAATAAGAGTTTCAACTCTCGTGGAGCCCTGGGTTTGTCAAAATTGGTCGCTGAAGACAACCCAGTGCAAATCATTGTCGACCACTGAATATCTTTTCATTTATACCAACGAAAATCCGTAAATATTCAACTGCGCCTCACCGGTGCGCCTTCAGATAATACAATTTGCGTCTTCAGACCCCCTCCTTACACCAGGTTTTGCCACCCGTGACCGACCGTGTATTGTCAGGCCAGGTGTGTGCTAATCTGTGCGTTGTCTGTATGCGATTAGTCTTTGTGTGGTGTCAGCTAGAGTGATGGCAAGATGGGCCCGACCACACGGTCCAAGCTAGGCTTCACACAGACAAACGTAGAAGAGATAAGACGTACTCTGGACCCCATTCAGATCACTTACCATACGGACCATACGAAGCTACCAGTGTGGCGAAAGGTGTTAAATCTACGCTACGTTGACGAATTTCGGCCTCAAGGTGTTACAACAACCTGGGAGGATTACGGAGAACACCATACCATTTATGAACACCTAATTGACCCAGATTTGAGTAGTCTGCCTAAAGACCTTGTGCATTCAACTATACGGCTGAAAGACGGTAGGCGGCAACTACTTGTCATTCATGTGTATTACACAACAGCAAGTTTCCTGGTGCAGGGCCGGTCCTGCCGCCAGTGGGTGGACAGGGAGTTTGCGGCACTGAGAGACATCGTAAACGCCTTGGCTGCCCAGTCTGGACACAGTCAGCTGGCGCTGCCGTCTAGAGTTGACTCTGCACTGCCAGTGGACCATGTTTGGCATCCTGTCTCGGAAGACAATGGAGTATATGCGCTTGCTGGGTCAGTCACTGGAGTGACCTCTCCAGGGCGCAAGCCTGGGCAAAGTGTATGGAGATCATGGGGTGCCCAGTCGTCAAGATCCCCCTCTCGGCCTCGCTGATGTATCCAAAGGAATGCAAAGCAGTACGTTTGGCACCAGTTTGGCTGCAGGAGCTGCCAGAACAGTGCGTGAATACAGGCAACTGTCTGCCTTCGGGGCTCCACTCCTGATTTGAAGGGTTTACTCCCCCACATTTGGCCGTTGGATCCAACCTGATCTCCTCCGTCCTCTAGCCGTTGGCTGTCAGAAACAGCTCATCCGCCTAGTGGTGCAATGTGAACACCACCCCCTCACGTGGTTTAGCCCACCAGCTGAGGTGGTTTGCCAGGGTGTGGCGCTTGGAGCCAACACGAGAGAGATTAAGGAGATGGATGAGGACCAGTGATGCCCGTCCGTCCTATGTAGGACGCAGCTGCCGAACAGCAAAGGTGCTACCTCTATCCAGAGCCCCCCTACACTCCATGACTCCTTGACCAACACTGAGATGGACTACACCGTCAGCCCCACCGGCAAGGACAACGCCAGCGGCAGCTGTGCTCGCGCTGTCATCACAACTCTCGTCGGAGACAGTAGCACCACCATCAATACCAGCGACAGCGTCATCAGTACTGGTACTTCTGACGTTGGCATCACCGACAATCCCACCACCATCACAACCAGTGACAACGTCGACAGTGTTAGTGCTGCCAATACGTCTGACATCGGCAGCAGTGGCACCACCATCAGCGACAGCGTCAACAGTGCTGGTGCTGCCAATACGTCTGACATCGGCAGCACTGGTACCAACATCAGCGACAGCGTCAACAGTGCTGGTGCTGCCAATACATCTGACATCGGCAGCACTGGCACCACCATCAGCGACAGCGACAACAGTGCTACTGCAGCCAATATGTCTGACATCGGCAGCACTGGCACCACCATCAGCGACAGCGTCAACAGTGCTACTGCTGCCAATACGTCTGACATCGGCAGCACTGGCACAACCATCAGCGACAGCGTCAACAGTGCTGATGCTGCCAATACGTCTGACATCGGCAGCACTGGCACCACCATCAGCGACAGCGTCAACAGTGCTGCCAATACGTCTGACATCGGCAGCACTGGCACCACCATCAGCGACAGCGTCAACAGTGCTGGTGCTGCCAATAGTCTGACATCGGCAGCACTGGCACCACCATCAGCGACAGCGTCAACAGTGCTGCCAATACGTCTGACATCGGCAGCACTGGCACCACCATCAGCGACAGCGTCAACAGTGCTAGTCCTGCCGATACGTCTGACATCGGCAGCACTGGCACCACCATCAGCGACAGCGTCAACAGTGCTATTGCTGCCAATACGTCTGACATCGGCAGCACTGGCACCACCATCAGCGACAGCGTCAACAGTGCTGCCAATACGTCTGACATCGGCAGCACTGGCACCACCATCAGCGACAGCGTCAACGGTGCTATTGCTGCCAATACGTCTGACATCGGCAGCACTGGCACCACCATCAGCGACAGCGTCAACAGTGCTTGTGCTGCCAATACGTCTGACTTCGGAAGCACTGGCACCACCATCAGCGACAGCGTCAACAGTGCTAGTGCTGCCAATACGTCTGACATCGGCAGCACTGGCACCACCATCAGCGACAGCGACAACAGTGCTGGTGCTGCCAATACGTCTGACATCGGCAACACTGGCGCCACCATCAGCGACAGCGTCAACAGTGCTTGTGCTGCCGATACTTCTGACATCGGCAGCACTGGCACCACCATCAGCGACAGCGTCAACAATGCTTGTGCTGCCAATGCCTTTGACGTGGGCAGCACTAGCACCAACGTCACCATCAGCAACAGCGTCAACAGTGCTGGTGCTGCCAATACGTTTAACACTGGCAGTACTGGTACCAGCATCGCCACCAGCGACCATGACAGCAGTGTTCCCGCTGCCAGTACAACAGACGCCGGCGGGACTGGCACTCATCCATCTGCTCCTGTTGCTGCAGTGTCCACTGAGTCTGCGTGCCAGACAGTCTGCCCGGTAGTACTCAACCCTGACCCCCTGGCTGTTGAGCGCCTGATGGCGGAGATATAGGCTCTCCAATCCGCCGTTGGGGAGATCCGCCACTCGTACAACATCGAGGTGGATTCGCTGCACACGGAGATTAGACACCTGCGTGAGCGGATCACCCAGCTGGAGGGGGAGAAGGATGGCCAGAGAAGCGACAGGAAAAGCGGCAAGAAGAACCCGTCACCCCCGTCCAACACTCGGCTTAAGCAAGCGCTGGAAAAGTCGCCAACCTCAACGACAACTTCTGAGCCCCCGCGTGCATCTCCACTAACCCCCGAGCGCAAAGAGCCGGCACCAAACCGACCATCTTCAGATACCGACAAAGCCACTGACCTTTCTGCACTCCAAAACCCAAAGCCCGGCACCCAGACGCTACTTCTCGGCGATTCGATACTACGTGGCCTTCATGGAGACCTGATGTCTGTCACTGGCACAGACAAAGCGCAGGTCGTGTCAGTGTCAGGCCTCGACAGAGCCGGCATCCTCCAGCACCTTCACGATGCTGACCCCACGAATGCAGTCACCACAGTCGTCATGCATGTCGGCATCAATGACTGTAAGCGTGGGTTCGTCATCGGCAAGAAGGGCTGGAAGGATGTGATTTCTGCTGCCAGACGAGTCTTCCCCAAGGCAGAAATCTTCATCTCATCCATCCTGCCCACGATCAACGAACGTCAGCAGCCGGATCCATGCGTCACAGACACCAACCTTTGTCTCAGGGAGGTGTGCCACTCGCTGAAGGTAAACTTTATTGACAACGACCAAGTGTTCTACACAAGGACCGGCGAAGTAAAGAGCGGTTGGTTTAGAGACGCCATCCATCCGAACAAGCGGGGCACCAGTGCTCTCGCTGTAAACATCAAGCGGGCGTACTCTGGCCGTACCTCCAACATCGTAACCCGCCCCACTGAGGCTAGACACCAAAACCCACACCGCCACGGACAGCTAAATGTACCCGGGCATGGCGGTAAAAACGGGCATCCCGGCCCTAGAGACCAAGGGCCTTAACACAGTCAGCGCCCTCAGCACGCAGCCAGTTCAAGCTTGGCGCCCGGATTCCGCGAGGAGCAGCCGGGCTGTGACGAAAGTCTTCAGAATGGCGCCCAGATTCCACCAAGAGCAGGCTTTTGCAAAAGACTCTAGTCAGCACGATCCGAACCATGCTGACCGTACACCAGGGCCGTTTGCGTATGGCGGTGGATCAAAGGCCGGGGCTGATCCAGAACACAAGCCACAGCAGCCCGGCTATGATCGCACATCAACACTCATGGGCGCCCCTTCCTACATGGCAGGCGGTCGACCTGTGTACCCCTACCCGTACCCCAAACCCCCAACTTTCCCCTATCCCCCGCCGCCCCCACCCCCTGGAGTGCCGCAGCTTAGTGAGAGTGACTGTGCCGCCTTGTTTTCGCTTCTTCAAAAGTTCAGGCCACGCGCCGGAAATTAGGACACGCGTGATAGCCATTTCGACATTCTTTGATAAAGTCCCACTGTGCGCGTTTTGTGGACCAATTATTGACAGTAATTTCAAATCTGCTATTATCATTTCCTGATTTAAATATACTTTTTTCACTTAGCGATTTTTAAAAATATTATAGTTGTACCATTTTCTTAGACTTTAAATTTGTTTGTTTTTCTTTCTTCTTATTTTTAAGTCGTCAAATTAGTTTTGTGTATTATGAACTTTGTCGCAGGTGAACGTGCATAGTTCCTTGACAAGTCATTTTTTATTTGTTTTCTTTTATAGTTGCTGACTTTGTTATTTTTTGTTGACATAACCAAGCAAGAAAACCGTAAATATTCTGCTGAACTTAGACTAAGCGCGTGATAAACATTGTGTTTCTTTGCCGTGTATTCTTTTATTGAGCTTATTTAAAGCATTCTATAGATATTGATATTAGTTGATTTTTATTTTTTATTTTGTTGGATTATTTTTTGTGACCATATTAATTTTGTATTATATTTTTTGTTACATTTGTATTTTTACCGACATGCAAAATCGTAATCTAAATACTGTTCCGAAACGAACAGACGAACTGAGAATTGGCCATCTTAACATATACCATCTAGTTAACAAGGTGCCCGATTTATCCGTGTTCCTAAACACGCCCTTACATTTTCATATCATATGAAATTTTTGGTGTGTCCGAGTCGAGGCTTAAAAGTTCAATAAGGGATAACTCCATTTCTGTCCCAAATTTCTCAGTACTCCGCAGAGATGCCTCAAGCCCTCAACACACTGGACTAGCTGTATATATACATAATTCAATACTTGGTAACGTCAAACGGCGACAAGACTTAGAGTCAGCTCAAGTGGAAAGCTTGTGGGTAGAAGTGAAGACATCTAAATCACCCCCCGTCCTCATCGGCTTTATTTATAGAAACCCCACAGCCAGCTGGGACTGGTATGATGACTTCGTAGCAATGATGGATAGCGTAAATCAAAATAAAGCTGACGTTCTTTTGGGCGATTTTAATATTGATCTTTCTAAATCTAAAGGGTCCAATGCTGCATGGGCGTCAACAACAGCACTATTCGGTTTAGAACAGTTAATTAAAACCCCCACTAGAACCACATGTACATCTTCAACCCTGATTGATCATATTTATGTGACAAATGATGATAAAATATCAAATGTACATGTTCCCTCCTTAGCTGTCAGTGACCATAACCCAGTATGTTGCACAGTCTCCATGAAACTAGACAAAGAGAACAAAAAGAGACATAAAACAATTAAATATCGTTCTTTCAAAACATTTAATAACGACGACTTTCTGCGGGATCTGCGCAATACTCCTTTCAGGGACGTGTATACCCACACTTCTCCTGACAGTGCCCTGTCGTACTGGATGGATCTATTCTTTGGAGTCCTAAATAAGCATGCGCCCATACGAGAAAAACGAGTTAAGCACTCTACCCTGCCACCCTGGTTAACAGTAGATGTCAAACAGGCCATGTCATTTAGAGACAAACTTAAGAAAGAAAAACAGTTTGATGAATATAAGAAACAACGAAATCGTGTTAAATACTTAGTGAGAGCGTAAAAAAAAACTGTTCTTCCAGGAAATGATTAGGGACAAAAAAGATACAGCATCGGTGTGGAAAGCCCTGAACGTTATAACAAAGGGTAAATCAGCCCCTGAAATACCATCCCATTTGTCAGCTGATATATTAAATAAGCACTTCCTATCGACAGCTGAAACACTTGCTCAGACAGCTGCAAGTAGTAACGCAGAGTACCAAGTTCCTAGTGTACTGGAAAAATACTGTGAGACCAAAAATATACTGCAGACATTCAACATTCCTGATATTACCGTCGCTGAAGTCGGCAAATTCATCTCTAGCATGCCGAACAAAAAGTCCACCGCTATAGACAACAAAATTCTGAAAATGTCACTACCATATACGGTAGAGGCACTCACTTATATCTGTAACCTCTGTATAAAACACAGCACGTTTCCAACTATTTTCAAAGAGGCCAAGGTAATTCCAATCCCTAAATCAAAAGATCTTGAAGATGTCAATAACTACCGTCCTATCTCACTTTTGTCGGCCCTGTCAAAGCCCCTTGAAAAACACATACAAAAACACCTCCTCGATTTTCTAGAAAAGGGCAATTTCATAAATATTCATCAGTCCGGCTTTAGACCGAAACACTCATGTCAGTCAGCACTGGCACACATTGTAGACAGCTGGCTGGAATCAATAAATAAAAACCTGATGTCTGGAGTTGTTTTCTTAGACCTACAAAAAGCATTTGATCTTGTCGACCATGACATTCTCTTAAAGAAGCTAGCAGCATACCATATAAGTGAAACTGCCATAGCATTTTTTAGATCATACCTAAAAGACAGAAAACAAAAGGTATATACTCATGGAAAATACTCTAAACAAGGACAAGTTAACTACGGTGTCCCCCAGGGGTCGATCTTGGGACCTCTTCTATTTATAATATTCATTAATGATTTGCCTTTGCATATTACTAACACTGATGTTAATTGCAACCTGTTTGCGGACGATACGAGCCTCCATGTTTCGGGTAAAAAAACAGCTGACATTAACATAAGCTTACAAAGTAGTCTCAGCGAGGTTTCCGACTGGTGTAGAGAGAATCATGTGGTTCTTCATCCAGGAAAAACAAAGAGTATTTTAATCACTACACGACAAAAACACCAAAGCCGACCACAGCCGTTACATTTACAACTGAACGCTAAACCGATAAAACAAGTCACAGAGCGTAAATTCTTGGGAATACACGTTGACGAACAATTATGTTGGGAGACGCATATAAATACAGTCTGTAAAACCATTGCTAAAAACACTTTCCTGTTGTCCCAGCTTAGACAAGTAACGGATACACATACTCGTAAACTGTTTTTTTCATGCCCATATCAAGTCTCACATTGATTATGTCTCCACAGTGTGGGACGGTTGTAGTGATGTTCACATGAACAGGTTAAACTCTATATATATAAAAGAGCTGTCAAAATGATAGATACGCGGCCCATTCCTACCATAGACAAATTTAGACATCTAAACATTCTCGGCCTGAGTCAACAACTTAATTTCAACAAAATGCATCCTCATGCACAAGATATTAAATAACATGACACCGCAGTATCTAACCACCAAATTTGTGCCACAGCAAGAACGCGAATGGTCCTCAAGGAACAATACTTTACCCCTACCTCTGCCGGTAGAATTGACCTCTTTAAAACTAGTTTATCCTTTTCTGGACCGTTTGTATGGAACACTATTCCTGCACATTTGAAGACTATAGCCTCACTTGGAATCTTTAAAACGAAACTTTTCGATTACCTGATGAGCCAAACATAAAAAACACTGGGCATTTAAACAAACCCTGATGGTTAATGTGTTTATGTAATATAATTATGCATTTATCTATATTGTTGGTGTGTGTGTGTGTGTGTGTGTGTGTGTGTGTGTGTGTGTGTGTGTGTGTGTGTGTGTGTGTGTGTGCGTGAATGTGTGTGTGTGTGTGTGTGTGTATGGTATAAGATGAATGTTAAGTGTTATTATTATTTTGTGTCATTTTTAAAATTTTTATTGTTGCATGAAATAATATGTGTAAATATAATTCTTTATTATTATTATTATTATTATTTAATCTATTTTATGTTGTAGATGTTAGCAACGCCAAGTTTGTAAATTGACGATTTGTTTCTGTCAAAACTTTTTACCGTTGATAAATAAAGTTTCATCATCATCATCATCACCGACTCGGGCAACATCTCCCTTCTTACACTACTCGATCTCTCTGCCGCCTTTGACACTATTGACCACTCTATCCTCCTCCACCGACTCCACCACTCCTTCGGCATCACTGACTCTGCTCACTCCTGGTTTCTCTCCTACCTCTCCGACAGACAGCAGTCCGTCACCATCAACGGCGTCTCTTCCAACCCAGTCACGCTCTCCTGCGGAGTTCCACAGGGGTCCATCCTGGGCCCGGTCTTTTTCACACTCTACACCTCTCCTCTGTCCAACATCATCCAGTCTCACCGCATACACGACCACCTCTACGCTGACGACTGCTAGACAAAGACAAACTCGACAACACTCAGTCACTACTGACTCGCACGGCTGACTGCTACGAAGACGTGAAAAAACTGGATGACAGCAAACAAGCTTAAACTGAACGACGACAAAACGGAAGCCATGCTGGTAGGCACTCGCCAGAAACTCTCCCAGCTCCCTCCCTCTCTCCACCTTCAACTCGATAACACCCCCATCTCCCTCTCTGACTCGGCCAAAAACCTCGGCGTTATCCTCGATTCCTCTCTTTCCATGACCAGCTTCGTCTCCGCCACGGCCCAGGCATGCTACTTCCACCTCCGCCGCATCAGTCAGATCAGAAAATACCTCACTACCGAAGCTGCCACCAAACTTGCTGTCTCTCTCATCCTATCTCGCATCGACTACTACAACTCTCTCCTTTCCGGCCTCCCTCACTCCACCACTTTCACTCTCCAACGCGTCCAGAACAACGCTGCCCGCCTCGTCCTCAGAAAGAAAAAATCCGACCACATCACTCCCCTGCTCAAACTCTTTCACTGGCTCCCCATCCCTCAACGCATCCAATACAAAATTCTCTCTGCTACAAATCCCTGAACAACTGCGCTCCTACCTATCTCTCCAACTTACTTCACCCCTACACACCTTCCCGCTCCCTCCGCTCTGCCTCCGACCCTCTCCGCCTCCACATCTGTCGCACCAAACTCAACACTTTCGGCCCCCGCTCCTTCTCCGTCTACGGTCCATCCACCTGGAACACTCTCCCACTCTCTCTCCGGCAGAAACACTCTCTTTCCTCCTTCCAGTCCGCCCTCAAAACTCACCTCTTTCAATACTTTTAGCACTATATTACCACACTCCCCACCCCAAGCTGACCGTCGTGATGTATTTCACTATTTGTGGTACGTGAGTCACTGTCTAAAGCGTGCGCATGCGTGCGCGAGTTGTAAGTGCGCGCTTAGAGTTATAATTATTATAAGATAAGCGCATTATAAATACCGTAATTATTATTATTATTTATCTGCCTGTTATCGGTACTATAGCAAGCAAAATGTTGCTCAATATAGCATACTATCACGAGATATCTGGGATGCATGACGTCAGACCACAATATAGCATACTATCACGAGATATCTGGGATGCATGACGTCAGACCACCTCTGCTTTCACGTTTCGCGTTTCGCACTGCACGATCCAACTGTAACAGACATAGATCCTTATGAGCCTCCGCGGCTACGGGGGCTCATGAAGATCTATGCCTCTTGCTGAGACCAATTTGTATCCATGTTTCTCAGAAGTCGTCGGCTTGTGATCGTTGAATGAACCGAGATTTCAGAAACACGAATGTGCGCATTATGTCCGTACAGCGGCAAGGAAGGAGTTAATGTGGTGTTACATTTACGTAGACATAGACATGTCAACAACAACAACAACAACAACAAAAAACAGTGAGCAAAAAATCCTATGGCCAATGCCAGCCTCAAATGCCCGCGCACGCCTGCGCCGGGCCAGTTAAATCTGACGTCATTCAAAGTACTTATTTTGGTGATTGGGCATGGAGCCACAGGCCTGACGACGCAATATCCGCTTTGGCTATATCGTGATGCGCGTGTTACTGGAGCTGAGGTGTATGTTGTTAACACGGACGTATATTTTCACTCGTTTCCCTACCTACATTAACCCCTTCACGGCCAATGGACGCAGAGCTGGATTTTGGAAACCCATGTGTAAATTCCAAAGTCCGACAAAGGTCCCCTGCCGTCAAGGAAATGGGGATACAAAGCGGTTTTAGCAATTGGCATAGATCCACATTTGAACCTGCAACGACAGAGACGACAGCAGACGGACAGACCACCACTGGACCAAAAAATAGACTCACTTTCGCTTTGCACGTGAGCCAACACAAAAAAGTGACCGGTCCCAAGCCCGGATGAGAAAGGAGGAGGGAAACAACTACGCCAAACCTACAAGGAAAAACTAAACTACACCAAAACTGCCAGTCCTCGATTACTATTAGTGCCAGTGGGACAGTAAACCGAAACAAACAACAAAGGAATACCGAAGAACGCTTGTTGTTGACAGTCGGACTGGTGCTGAGAGGGATTTTGAGGTAAGATTTTATTTTTTACAGCGTTCACATGAGGCCAGATAGTGAAAGGACCGCGTTCACTTTTGTGTTGGCTCATGTGCGAAGCGAAAGTGAGTCTATTTTTTGGTCCAGTGGTGGTCTGTCTGTCTGCTGTCGTCTGTGCCGAAAGCTTTAACGTTGGCATTTTCTCGGAGACTATTTAAGCCACAGTCTTCCAACTTGGTCTAAGGATACTTTGTGGCAAGACCTTTCCAAACATACCAATTTGAGCGACCTTTCACAAAGGTCAAGATCACAAGGGCCCAAGGAATAGGTAAAAAATAGCTATATTTTGAAATAATTTATTGTTTCTCAAATACTATTTAATAATAATAATAATTACGGTATTTATAATGCGCTTATCTTATAATAATTATAACTCTAAGCGCGCACTGACAACTCTCGCACGCATGCGCACGCTTTAGACGACTCACGTACAACAAATGGTGAAATACAGTGCGACAGTCAGCTTTTGTGGGGAGTGTGGTGATATAGTGCTAGAACTGTTGAAAGAGGTGAGTTTTGAGGGCGGACTGAAAGGAGGAGAGAGAGTCTTTCTGACGGAGAGAGAGTGGGAGAGTGTTCCAGGTGGATGGACCATAAACTGAGAAGGAGCGGGGGCCGAAAGTGCTTAGTTTGGTGCGGGGAATGTGGAGACGGAGAGGGTCGGAGGCGGAGCGGAGGGAGCGGGAAGGAGTGTAGGGGTGAAGTAAGTTGGAGAGATAGGCAGGAGCGCAGTTGTTCAGGGATTTGTAGCAGAGAGACAGAATCTTGTATTGGATGCGTTGGGGGATGGGAAGCCAGTGAAGGAGTTTGAGCAGGGGAGTGATGTGGTCGGATTTTTTCTTTCTGATGACGAGGCGGGCAGCATTGTTCTGGACGCGCTGGAGAGTGGAAGTGGTGGAGTGAGGGAGGCCGTGGGGAGTGAGGGAGGTTTTACAACTTCAAACCCGAATTTGGTACAAAGATGCCTGAAGGTAAGACCTTTCCATGCATACAAATTTGTTTGATCCCTCGGTAAGGTAAAGGGTCACAACAGTCGGCACAGAAAATAATTCAAAATAGTCATATTTTGACAACAGATGTTTTTTTTTTTCTCAAACACAACTTTAAACCCAAACTTGCTACAGAGATACCTGATGGGAAGACCTATCTATGCATATTGTTTTGGATAACGCTTCGGAAAGGTCAAGGATCACAGGCTGGCAAATGTGTGTAAAATGCCCGGCAATTTTTGATAAAATTTTAGATATTAGCAACATTTTTGCAATTTTTTTCAATCAGATTTGGCACAAAGGTAGCTGATGATAAGATCTTCCTGTGCATACCAATTTACTTAGCTCATTGCAAAGGTCAAGGGAGTGGGTGGGGTTATACATATGTGTGAAAAATACTTACATTTTGAGAAAACATGGACTTTGCTGGTGCAAAAGCCAGTCATTTACTTATTGTCACAAAGGTCACACATAAGTATATAATCAGTTGTCCACGTGAGCCATAATGGCTTTGCCTTTCTTGTGGAAAGAATTGTAGTTACTTGTACTATGAATAGTTTTGCAAACTTTTCAATTCGGCACAAAGCTAGCTGATGATGATAAGACCCTCCTATGTATACTAGTTTAGTCAACTCTGTGATATAAAGGTCAAGGGTCAAGGGTGTTTGACAGCTGTGTAAAAACGGATAAAATTTTGAGAGAACATGGATTTTGCTGGTGCAGATTAATCTTCTGATTACTTTATCACAAGGGTCACACATGTTACATCTAATACACATTATGATGACCTTTGGAGATGGGCGGCATTTGCCTATAGATGGCATTGTTTTTATCCAGGCTTACCTAAGTCAGCAACACAATATCAAGATTGATCGTGCGGGTGGTGGGCATCATTTTTATATATGTGACTCTGTGTGTGTGTGTGTGTGTGTGTGTGTGTGTGTGTGTGTGTGTGTGTGTGTCTGTGTGTGCGTGCGTGTGTGTATGTGTGTGTGTTTGTGTGTGTGTGTGTCCGTGTGTGTATGTGTGTGTGTGTGTGTGTGTGTGTGTGTGTGTGTGTGTGTGAGAGAGAGAGAGAGAGAGAGAGAGAGAGAGAGAGAGAGAGAGAGGAGAGAGAGAGAGAGAGAGAGAATCAATGAATCAATGAATCAATGAATCTTTATTTTACAACGGTGAAGATATTAACACAGTCAGTGAGTGATTATATCATTTTTCGTACCTGCCAAGAGAGAGAGAGAGAGAGAGAGAGAGAGAGAGAGAGAGAGAGAGAGAGAGAGAGAGAGAGAGAGAGAGAGAGAGAGAGAGAGAGAGAGAGAGAGAGAGAGAGAGAGAGAGAACTAGTAAACAGAACACAAGATACACGTATAGATTTACAAGTGAATTTTATTTCTCGTCCGGACAAAAGTGACATTTGACTGCTGTCATTAGCTATGGAGAACCATCCTGTTTAGACAGGGCCGTTACTGCTTTAACGAGATGGTCGAGACTATGACCACTTCCTGGAAAGGTACCATCCGACCGCTCGCATCCTTTTCTTTAGTTACGGGTAAGTGCACACATACAGCTTCCACCTGCGATCCCTGTAAACGATCAGAAAAAACAACCAAACCATCAGACACATCAACACACAATTTGAGGACCAGCGTGGTACAAAAAGTGCTACCGACAAAGGGCTAACCTGACACTACCCATGAACTATCACGGTCATTGAGTACCAGGTTCGTCCTCAAATTGTGGTTTCGATCGCGACAACAAGCGCTACCGATAGAAAAATGGTTAGCTTGTTTGACTCTTGGCCAGGGAATCGCGCACTACATGATTCTCGAAATACTAAAAGGGCTAGTATATATATATATATATATATATATATATATATATATATATATATATATATATATATATATATATATATATATATATATATATATATATATATATATATATATATATAGTAGTCAATGGAGCTGAACAAGCATAATGATACAAGTACGGAAATTAATTGAACTGTGTCACAGAGTGCCTGGTCAGGGTTAAATTACTGATTAGAGTTAACATGTGGGACAAGACGGAGTTGTGGTCGTAAACAGGGTGTCCAAACTCGCGTGATGAATGGGCACGCTAAAAGGGAATCCCGGAATACGTCGGTAGAATAATGTGTGAGACAGACTAAATAGACATCGGTATATGTCCAGGTGTCCAAAAGGCCGGAACAAGTCAGGAGTATCTTGTGAGAGAAATATGTCAAATAGACATTAATAAATGTTCAAGTGTCTAGGCACGGGTATGGATGGTCCACGTGGTTAAAATAATGTGGGACTGTGGATAAGAACACACGTAGTAGAAGTAACAGTTGAATTAGGCAGATGTATATAAGGAATGGTCGGTGGGCGTTTCGCGGTCTCCGTTGCTGAAGTGACACGTTGTGGTACCCTCTAGACAGCGCACAGACCATTACCATGTTTTCAAGACAACGCCTCGCATTGTTGGGTGAGTTGACTTAAGTTTTCATTGTATCAAATGCCAGAAGTAAATATGGTGATGTAAACTCTTTCACTCTCTCCTTATGTCTGAGAATGCTTGAAGTGTGAATGATCCTGTTTGTAATTCGTAATTGCTTTGATTGTCAGCGTTAAACGTTGTCTTGGTTAGTTGTTGTGATGTTAGCTGTTGTGTGATTAGTTGTTGTATGTGATGTTTAAAGAGGTGCATGAGTTGGCATGATGGAAGCCTGATTAGTGTCCTCAGCCACCGTACCTCTCAGATAAGCGAGTCTGCACCTATTTCCACATCGTACAACTAATTGACACGTATAGGTCAGCCTGATTGGCAGTGCTTCTCGTATTTATGCAGTAGCGGTTTGATAAGGAGATACGTACTCCAGAATCCCCAGGAGCGTGTTAGACCATTTAAACACGTTGAGTAATCGATCCTTAAACGGCTGAGTGATAACTGACATCATAAACAGAATGAAATAATACAATGGCGTAATAATTATGACAGAAAATGACTAATGAAATGAGATAACATAATAATATCCAATATAATAAAGAAGAACAATGAAACAAGAAGTAAGGTGTAATGCAAAGTAGATGAATGTATACTCACTCATAATAATTGTTGTTCACGCTGTTCACTCCTGAGATGACGGCCTTTGATGATGGTACGCGATAGGCCATGTACTTGTCAAAATCATTCAGGTAGTCCGTCCACGAGCAAGTTGCATTGACCGAAAACCCTGCATTTATATGAAAGTTTAAGAGTTAAAGCGGTTTGTTTTTGTTTATGTCATGACACGCTTTCTATCCCTTGTCAGTGTGGAGGAAGCGTCTGACACCTCTTTCTAACGTCCACATCATTTGTTTCAGGGGTTTTCACTTCTCTGATGCATACAGATTACATATCCGCCTGATGACACTCTGTGATCCTTCAGCATTTTTAATTAAAATTAATTAAAGAAAAAAAATTAAACTCGCTGTTAGGTTTTAGCCTACGCGGTATGCCATACACCAGCCTGTACCGAAAGCGCCGGCAAGACACTCAGCATCTGCAAGACGCATAGAATCTCATGAGCTTCCGCTGACAGCGGAGGCTTACAAAACTCTACGTCTCTTGCTGACTCCCGCCGTGTACGCGAGCAGACTCTGAAAGTGACGATTGACGCGCAGTTCCTGGGTCATGTACGCGAGCAGACTCTGAAAGTGACGATTGACGCGCAGTTCCTGGGTCATGTACGCGAGCAGACTCTGAAAGTGACGATTGACGCGCAGTTCCTGGGTCATGTACGCGAGCAGACTCTGAAAGTGACGATTGACGCGCAGTTCCTGGGTCATGTACGCGAGCAGACTCTGAAAGTGACGATTGACGCGCAGTTCTTGGGTCGGTGGGGATGGAGCTACTGGTAAACCTGTCGCGATCACCCAAAAAAGAAATTAATCTCTTGCAGCTGATATTGATGTATACATAATAAAACTTTGGCAGGCTTCATGTTGTTTCGGGTCCTAATCGTGATCCGTGTCTCGTCAAACCTGAATTTCAACAACATATAACACATAATTTGATTTATGCTGATCGAGTTTGATTCGCCGTCAGACCGGGTTTTAATGTGCGTAAATACAGTGCATGCCTTCATTATTTTTTCGGGAAAAAAGGAACACCGCCTAACTGAAAGAGACAAAGATCCTCATGAAGCCCCAGAAGGTGCAGGAGCTCAGGAGAATCGAAAGCTCTTGCTGATCCCATTTTGTACCTACGTTTCTCGGATAGCTTGAGTTTCTCGGGCTTTAATTACCAAAGAGTTCAGACCGCTATCAGTGAAGGGTCAGCACCTAAACATTGTTCCAGAGTACATCGATTATTTAATTGGAGTGGATTGTTTTCACGCGCACACGCAAGACAAACCGGTAAGTACCTGTTTAAATTCTTTTGGTTGTACCTCCTGCAGATTTTTTAAGGCTTGACCGGTGACTAACGATTACTGGCACGGCCAGTCTGATCATCATGCAGTGTTGTTAATCTTTCCAGGAGTTTTATTTATTTTTCGTTCAAAGTACTTCTCCTAATTGCGTTTTCTTTGTCATTGTTAATATTATAAGATAGGAGATGTGTCATAAATTTTTAGCCCCGCAGCGCTGGCGGCATTGGCCGCGGCCCGGGCCGTCCCGCTCGACCTAAGTCTGTCTCAGTTCCGCCATTATTTGTTAGTTTGGCCTATATTATCAATGTCACATGTTGTAAGATGTACTACATTTTTAATAATGCTGATGTTAATTTGCGTTTAAGTGCAAACCTTTTGTTGGAAGTCATACATCAGGGTTATCATGGAAGTGCTGAAGATAAAATGCACGCATGCGCGAGACGCTACATTGGAAAAAGTATGTAAGCCCATAATGGTCATAAGTTCATAATGTTTTTTTTTTTTTTTTTTTTTTTTTTTTTTTTTTTTTTGGGGGGGGGGGGGGGGGGGACTTTTTAGTTATAAGCACAAACTGCCGTAACGCACAGAAATATGACTAAAATATGGAGAGAAGCAGAGGTAAGAAATATTGTGTGTGTGTGTGTGTGTGTGTGTGTGTGTGCGTGCATGCGTACATGCGTGTGCGCGCGCGTGCAGGCATTCACGGTGTGTGTGTTGCCGCTGCTCATTGGAACTATGCGAGGTACAGCCTGTACTACCTAAGGTATATGGAGCGTCTGCCGAAGAACGTATTGGACAGGTTTCTCCGAGGAGAGCACGTGATGCGCCACAAGCCTGGTCTCTGGAATGGCACTGGGTCTGACATGGTCATCGAAACAACTTTTATGAGGTATGGGCACGGTCCAGGTACCTTAATCGGCATCACGCTCAACCCTGGGGCGCAGAACAGATGGCCGGGCACTCAGTCTCCATACATGCAGTCAGCTCATCAGAGACATTGCTAAATCCCAAGAACACAAAACTGCATCACAGAGTGTGACTGTTCACAAACTGAGAAGAGATACAAGCCCGAATACAGTCTGATGGAAAAGACAGAGAAGAAATCCGAAAGAAACTTCAAGCCTGCATCAACCCACGCACTCCAGATGACCACCCAAGCAATGAAATTGTCAACATTGCGACTGGAATGATATCCAGCAGAACGTCAATGTTGATAGAGCTCAAACTCCTTCACTGGCTTCCCATCCCCCAACGCATCCAATACAAGATTCTGTCTCTCTGCTACAAATCCCTGAACAACTGCGCTCCTGCCTATCTCTCAAACTTTCTTCACCCCTACACTCCTCCCCGCTCCCTCCGCTCCGCCTCCGACCCTCTCCGCCTCCACATCCCCCGCACCAAACTCAGCACTTTCGGCCCCCACTCCTTCTCAGTATACGGTCCATCCAACTGGAACACTCTCCCACTCTCTCTCCGTCAGAAACACTCTCTCTCCTCCTTCCAGTCCGCCCTCAAAACTCATCTCTTTCAACAGTTCTAGCACTATACCACCACACTCCCCACCCCAAGCTGACCGTCGTAATGTATTTCACTACTTGTGGTACGTAAGTCGTCGTCTAAAGCGTGCGCATGCGTGCGTGAGTTGTGAGTGCGCGCTTAGAGTTATAATTATTATAAGATAAGCGCATTATAAATACCGTAATTATTATTATTATTATAGCTCAATCTTGAGTTGGGAATTTCACAAATGCAAGATTTTGAAAGATCGTGGCCTGACGGATTCAATGCCTCCCTGAGCAAACAAGTTGTCAACATGGCAGTAAGCAAGAAAAAGATGAAACAAGGATCTGGAGACACAATCTTGAATAAAATATGCATGTAAACAAACAACAGAAGTATACTTATTCATTTCAATGTCACCTAAATCATATTTCCTGTTTATTTCATTAAAATGTAGCCCTCTGTGTTGCATGAAACATGTTTATGGCATTTTTTATAGTTGGGCAGCCATCTTGGCGGCCATCTTGAAAATATCAAAATGCTCAACAGTGACAGAGTGTCATCAGTTAGATCTGTAATCTATAGGCACGAAAGAGTTGAAAACCACTCAGAACAATTATGAGGTACATGTTTTTAGGTTATACTAAAAATCACTAAATGGCAACCAGACTATTTTTAAAATAACGCTACGCTCAAAAACAGAAGCTGTCTCAGCAGTTTTTCCCACGTGCAGCCAAGTTAACTGACGGCAGCGCTTTTGGTCGAGGTGATTCCTGTAGGAGACACGTCGACAAAACGCCCTACCAACATTCAAAATGGTTAAGATCTAGTAGGCTGTGTATATATATATATATATATATATATATATATATATATATATATATATATATATATATATATATATATATATATATTATATATATATATATATATATATATATATATATATATATATACCAGTCGGCCATCTTCCTCTGGGGTAGTGTCTTCCTCAGCCTCCCTCCCTCACCCCCCCCCCCCCAACTCCGACCTCCACCCCCGGCCTATCAAAATCATTCAGGTGTTCCGTCCAAGAGCAAGTTGCAATTATAATTATATGTAATTAAAACTTAAAGCGGTTTTGTAAAATGCAATTACGGGCACTCTATTTCACTTTTTAAAAAAAATAACACTACGCGTATAAACCGAAGCAGTGTCACCACGTTTGTTGTATCAGTACAGTTTAGTTTCAAGATAATTATAGTAAATATTGTGAGCCTTCCCTCCAAATTAGAAATGCCTATTTAAAGTCATTTAGAACAGGCTGAAAACGCAGAGCTTGGATGTTTAATTATGGGTTCGGAAAGCGTTTGGAGAACGATGACAATACTAAAGAAAATGTCCTTTGACCCCCTGCATTTTTTTAAAAATTATTATTTCTTATTGCTAATGAGCGTAACAGATTTTGAAAAACAAATGTTACTGCATAAGGCTGTATTTTGTGTGATGATGTAGAATCCAAACCCGCGCGCACAGGTCAATCTGTTTGGTCGTTCGGCGCAAAACTGGCTGACCTTTCCAAATCCATGACTGTAACTCTTGAAACACGCGCTTGATTTGATGGATGCAGGCAAAAGAGACTAGTTTGTCAAAACACCAAAATGTGAATGTATAGGCATACTTACGTTCTTGCAACGGTAATAACGAGTGTTAGGAGAGCTAGGGCGGGGCAGACATTGTGTTTATTTACTCATTGTGCCCGAGGTAGGAAATACACATAATAACGAGTGTTAGGAGAGCTAGGGCGCGGCAGACATTGTGTTTATTTACTCATTGTGCCCGAGGTAGGAAATACACATAATAACGAGTGTTAGGAGAGCTTGGGCGCGGCAGACATTGTGTTTATTTACTCATTGTGCCCGAGGTAGGAAATACACATAATAACGAGTGTTAGGAGAGCTTGGGCGGGGCAGACATTGTGTTTATTTACTCATTGTGCCCGAGGTAGGAAATACACATAATAACGAGTGTTAGGAGAGCTAGGGCGCGGCAGACATTGTGTTTATTTAGTCATTGTGCCCGAGGTAGGAAATACACATAATAACGAGTGTTAGGAGAGCTTGGGCGGGGCAGACATTGTGTTTATTTACTCATTGTGCCCGAGGTAGGAAATACACATAATAACGAGTGTTAGGAGAGCTTGGGCGCGGCAGACATTGTGTTTATTTACTCATTGTGCCCGAGGTAGGAAATATACATAATAACGAGTGTTAGGAGAGCTTGGGAGGGGCAGACATTGTGTTTATTTACTCATTGTGTCCGAGGTAGGAAATACACATAATAACGAGTGTTAGGAGATTGATTGATTGATTGTACATTGCTTAACGTCCCGACAGCAACAAGGCTTTCTCAGGACGTGCCTGCACTGATTGTGAAAAAAAACTAAACAGAAAATTGAATGTATGTCGCCAGCCGGTCAAATACATTAAATAAACCTACAACATGGGGCATAAATAAAGCTAAGACCATTTAGCAACACACATCCAATATCAAGAGCTACAGGCAGTGCAGACAGTAGGGAGAGTTTTAAAAAGGTAAATACAGGTGAATGGACAAAGGGTGACAATGGTGACTACAGGGGTTTCTACGAAGCACTGAAAGCAGTGTATGGCCCCAGGCACCTGGTACAAAGTCCCCTGCGAAGCGCGAACGGCCAGGCACTCCTCACAGATAATACCTCCATCTTGAACCGCTGGTCGGAATACTTTCAGAGCCTCTTCAGCGCTGAGCGCACTGTTCAAGAAGCAGTCGTCCTACAAATCCCACACCTCCCAGTAAAGGTTGAATTGGACGAACCGCCCACCGCTGAAGAGACCCTCAAAGCCATCCATCAGCTCAAGAGTGGCAAAGCAGCAGGCATTGATGGAATACCGCCAGAGATCTGGAAACATGGAGGCACAGCACTGCACAACAAGCTCCATGACCTCTTTCTCTGCTGCTGGGAGGAAGGAACACTACCAAAAGATCTCCGTGATGCAGTCGTTATCACCCTGTACAAGAACAAAGGCGAGAAGTCTGACTGTTCCAACTACCGGGGAATTACCCTGCTGTCCATTGCTGGGAAAATCCTTGCAAGGCTGCTCCTGAATCGGCTGGTACCTGCCATCGCTGAAGACCAACTCCCAGAGGGCCAGTGTGGCTTCAGAGCAAACAGGAGCACCACCGATATGGTCTTCGTGCTGAGACAGCTACAGGAGAAGTGCCGCGAGCAGAACAAAGGGCTGTACGTAACGTTTGTCGACCTAACAAAAGCGTTCGACACTGTGAGCAGGCAAGGCATGTGGCAGATCCTGGAGCGACTTGGCTGTCCCCCAAAGTTCCTCAACATGATTGTCCAGCTACACGAGGACCAGCAAGGCCAGGTCAGACTCAACAATGACCTCTCAGAACCATTCCCTATTCTCAACGGTGTAAAGCAGGGCTGCGTGCTGGCACCGACCCTCTTCACCATCTTTTTTAGCATGATGTTGAAGCAGGCCACAGTGGACCTCGATGATGACGATGCAGTGTACATCAGGTATCGTCTCGATGGCAGCCTGTTTAACCTCAGACGACTGCAGGCCCACACGAAAACCCTAGACCAACTGATTCGCGAGCTGCTTTTTGCTGATGATGCTGCCCTCGTTGCACACACAGAGAGAGCCCTGCAGCGCATCACGTCTTGCTTCGCAGATGCTGCCCAGCTCTTTGGACTCGAGGTCAGTCTTAAAAAGACAGAGGTCCTCCATCAGCCGGCACCCAAGACAGTGTACCGCCCTCCTCACATCACCATCGACGAGTCTGAACTAAAGTCAGTGCACCAGTTTACTTACCTTGGCTGCATTATCACGTCGGACGCCAAGCTGGACAAGGAGCTTGACAGCAGGCTGGCAAAAGCGAACAGCGCTTTCGGGCGACTTTTCAAGCGGGTGTGGCACAATCAGCAGCTGAAAACAGGCACCAAGATCAGCGTGTACAGAGCTGTGGTCCTCACCACCCTGCTGTATGGTTCCGAGTCCTGGGCCCTCTACCGCAGCCAACTACGACTCCTCGAACGCTTCCACCAGCGCTGCCTGCGTACCATCCTGGGCATTCACTGGAGTGACTATGTCACCAACGTCGAGGTCCTTGAACGGGCTGAAACTGTGAGCATCGAGGCTTTGCTGCTGCGGACACAGCTCCGCTGGGCGGGGCATGTCTCCAGGATGGAGGATCATCGCCTACCAAAGATCACCCTGTTCGGCGAGCTTGCTACTGGACACCGTGACAGAGGGGCACCAAAGAAGAGATACAAAGACTGTCTCAAGAAGTCACTTAGTGCCTGCCAAATCGACCACCACCAGTGGTCTTCGCTTGCTGCGGACCGTGACACCTGGCGCTCCACCATTTACAAGGCAGCTGTCTCCTTTGAGGACTCTCACAGAGCTAGCCTTAAGGACAAGCGGCTCAGGAGAAAAAACAGAGATGCCGCAGCTCAGAACCCTGGCCATACCTTCCCCTGCAGCCACTGCGGTCGAACCTGCCTGTCTCGGATTGGCCTCCGCAGCCACGAACAAGCCTGCAGACGTCGTGGGCAACTCCTATAAAATCTTCGTTCGCGAAGTCAAGCCAGAGAGAGAGAGAGACAGAAACACATGCCCCAGAATAGAGAGAAAAACCCACCCTGTGGGGCTGACCAGGGTGACCCTGGGAACTAAAAAATACCTAACCCCACCCAAGTCCCCCAGGGCAGACCCGGGTGGGGGGAGTGTTAGGAGAGCTTGGGCGGGGCAGACATTGTGTTTATTTACTCATGGTGCCCGAGGTAGGAAATACACATAATAACGAGTGTTAGGAGAGCTTGGGCGGGGCGGACATTGTGTTTATTTACTCATTGTGTCCGAGGTAGGAAATACACATAATAACGAGTGTTAGGAGAGCTAGGGCGGGGCAGACATTGTATTTATTTACTCATTGTGTCCGAGGTATGAAATATACTCATTGTGCCTGAGGTAGGAAATACACTGAGAGCTTGGGCGGGGCAGACATTGTGTTTATTTACTCATTGTGCCCGAGGTAGGAAATACACATAATAACGAGTGTTAGGAGAGCTTGGGCGGGGCAGACATTGTATTTATTTACTCATTGTGTCCGAGGTATGAAATATACTCATTGTGCCCGAGGTAGGAAATATACATAATAACGAGTGTTAGGAGAGCTTGGGCGGGGCAGACATTGTGTTTATTTACTCATTGTGCCCGAGGTAGGAAATACACATAATAACGAGTGATAGGAGAGCTAGGGCGGGGCAGACATTGTGTTTATTTACTCATGGTGCCCGAGGTAGGAAATACACATAATAACGAGTGTTAGGAGAGCTAGGGCGGGGCAGACATTGTGTTTATTTACTCATTGTGCCCGAGGTAGGAAATACACATAATAACGAGTGTTAGGAGAGCTAGGGCGGGGCAGACATTGTGTTTATTTACTCATTGTGTCCGAGGTAGGAAATACACATAATAACGAGTGTTAGGAGAGCTTGGGCGGGGCAGACATTGTGTTTATTTACTCATTGTGCCCGAGGTAGGAAATACACATAATAACGAGTGTTAGGAGAGCTAGGGCGGGGCAGACATTGTGTTTATTTACTCATTGTGCCCGAGGTAGGAAATACACATAATAACGAGTGTTAGGAGAGCTTGGGCGCGGCAGACATTGTGTTTATTTACTCATTGTGCCCGAGGTAGGAAATACACATAATAACGAGTGTTATGAGAGCTAGGGCGGGGCAGACATTGTGTTTATTTACTCATGGTGCCCGAGGTAGGAAATATACATAATAACGAGTGTTAGGAGAGCTAGGGCGGGGCAGACATTGTGTTTATTTACTCATTGTGCCCGAGGTAGGAAATACACATATTTTGGAGTTATCCTCTGAGGACGGCATTACAATTCAGGAGACAGATCGACCTTGATAGTTTAAGGGTGGTGGCAGAATAGCCTATAGGCGCCAAGCTATTCTGCCACCACCCTTGAACTATCATGGTCGAGCCATATCTTGCTGTGGTGTGTCGCGGGCAGAATGAGTTAAAAGGTTGGGACCCTAGGGAACTTTCAGACGTCATTCCTAAAGCTTTTCCGTGGATTTGAAATAACAGTGCGTCACAGTGCTTTCACCTTCATCCAATGTTTGCGTCAAACAAATAAAACTGTTCACCTACTTCTGGTTTCCCACTGCGACTATTGCAGTACGTATTTAACTCATTCGGGACGTGCCGCCTCCGGATACGCGGCGTAAGCCTATTCCATATGTACCCTCGGCTTATGCCTATTCCATATGTACCCTCGGCTTATGCCTATTCCATATGTACCCTCGGCTTATGCCTATTCCATATGTACCATCGGCTTATGCTATTCCATATGTACCCTCGGCTTATGCCTACTCCATATGTACCCTCGGATTATGCCTATTCCATATGTACCATCGGCTTATGCCTATTCCATATGTACCTTCGGCTTATGCCGCGTATCCGGAGGCGGCACGTCTCGAATGAGTTAAATACGTACTGCAATAGTGGTAGTGAGAAATCAGAAATAGGTGAAAAGTTTTATCTGTTCCAAAGTGAGATCCATGCTAAACGTGCGTATCTAAAACCTACCTTCGACGTTACAGCAGAGAAACTTGTACAGTCTGTCCTCATAGTAATTGTGGTGCACGGCGCTCCATCCCTTCATGACACCATTACCGGGGCAGATGTAGTTCATATCGCCGTCATAGTTGTTAACGTAATCTGTCAAAGGAAACAATATTCTTTACTGACGACCAAAAATAAATCAGTGCGACATCATTGGAAAGTCGAATGATCTCACATTTCTTCTGCTTGTCAGCATAATTCCACACGGCACTGTACGGTTGTCCATGTGGGTGGGCTGTACGGTGCTCTGCAGAAACGTTGAACGTTACACGTTTAGAGCTTATCGCCTTTTGTCCACCTTGAAGGTGACTTCAAAGACGGAGCCCGGAATAGGGTCAACAAATTGTGACCCCCAGCTGGATTCAAACCCCCGACCTTTGGGATGAGGGACGAACGCTCTACCACCGAGCCACCCAGCTCCGATGGTGCTGTCCAGAATTGCAACTGTAAGGCGCATGGAGCGTGGTGAGTGACGTGTACAAACTACAGTCAACTGTAAGACGCATGGAGCATGGTGAGTGACGTGTACAAACTACAGTCAACTGTAAGACGCATAGAGCATGGTGAGTGACGTGTACAAACTACAGTCAACTGTAAGACGCATACAGCGTGGTGAGTGACGTGTACAAACTACAGTCAACTGTAAGACGCATAGAGCATGGTGAGTGACGTGTACAAACTACAGTCAACTGTAAGACGCATAGAGCATGGTGAGTGACGTGTACAAACTACAGTCAACTGTAAGACGCATAGAGCATGGTGAGTGACGTGTACAAACTACAGTCAACTGTAAGACGCATAGAGCGTGGTGAGTGACGTGTACAAACTACAGTCAACTGTAAGACGCATAGAGCGTGGTGAGTGACGTGTACAAACTATAGTCAACATTAAGACACATAGAGCGTGGTGAGTGACGTGTACAAACTATAGTCAACATTAAGACGCATAGAGCGTGGTGAGTGACGTGTACAAACTACAGTCAACTGTAAGACGCATAGAGCATGGTGAGTGACGTGTACAAACTACAGTCAACTGTAAGACGCATAGAGCATGGTGAGTGACGTGTACAAACTACAGTCAACTGTAAGACGCATAGAGCGTGGTGAGTGACGTGTACAAACTACAGTCAACTGTAAGACGCATAGAGCGTGGTGAGTGACGTGTACAAACTACAGTCAACTGTAAGACGCATAGAGCATGGTGAGTGACGTGTACAAACTACAGTCAACTGTAAGACGCATAGAGCATGGTGAGTGACGTGTACAAACTACAGTCAACTGTAAGACGCATAGAGCATGGTGAGTGACGTGTACAAACTACAGTCAACTGTAAGACGCATAGAGCATGGTGAGTGACGTGTACAAACTACAGTCAACTGTAAGACGCATACAGCGTGGTGAGTGACGTGTACAAACTACAGTCAACTGTAAGACGCATAGAGCATGGTGAGTGACGTGTACAAACTACAGTCAACTGTAAGACGCATACAGCGTGGTGAGTGACGTGTACAAACTACAGTCAACTGTAAGACGCATACAGCATGGTGAGTGACGTGTACAAACTACAGTCAACTGTAAGACGCATACAGCGTGGTGAGTGACGTGTACAAACTACAGTCAACTGTAAGACGCATACAGCATGGTGAGTGACGTGTACAAACTACAGTCAACTGTAAGACGCATAGAGCATGGTGAGTGACGTGTACAAATTACAGTCAATACAGAAATTATTCTTCTTCAATCATAAAAATACACAAAGGAAAGAAACTATACAGACGAGCAAAAGAAATGGGACATCACTAGAATCTTCGAAAACGCTCAACTCCTTCAGTGGCACTGGAGTCATGTTTTGTTTCTGAAATCAGTGTTTATTCAAAGACCACATGTTATACCCTTCAAGGAACATGGACACAGATTGGTCTTAGCAAGACGCATCAATCCTCACGATTCCCCGCAATTGCTAGGGTTCATGAGGATCTATACCATCTGCAGTTCGGAGGTGTTCAGATTTTCTCAGCACTGAACGAGTTAAGAGTTTCCAATGATTCCGGTGATGTCGCATTTCTTTTGCTCGTCAGTATACCAATCAAACGTGATCCACTGATCGTCCACAGAGCACATAACATAAACGGCCAACTAGTCCTACCTGTCCACTGGCAGTTGGTCAGAGGCTTCATATAGGGCAGATAGGAGCAGCCAAATGCAAACTCCCTATCCTCGTAATAATTGTCGTGACGACTCTCGATGCGGTTGATGGATTGACCGGCACGGCACTCGAAGTTAAGTGGCTGGTCGTAAGTGTTGGCCCACGTTAGAGTCTCTAGAGTGGAGTAGTATTGAAGAAGCAGGTCGATGTACTGGGGAAAAGCAATATTAAAGGTCAGCATCGATGGGTGGCAACACATGTATAGAAAGTACATTATAAGTGACCACGGATTTGGGTAAATGGTGGTTTTTTAACATTCGCGTGAAATTGTATCATACTATCATGTCGTCGTTATTATCATCATTGCAGTATTCATCGTAATCGTCATCTGTACCATACCACAGTGACTCGACAGGTAGACCTTGTTCAGAAATCGTAAAGCAGAACACAACTGCATGTGGATTAAATGCAATATCTCTATTATGTATGCAGTCTTTGATATATAGACACGTGCCGCAGACACAGACGGAATGCAACAGCGATATAATAATATGACAATAATAATACATTTTGAACTAAAAACTTGCGCATGAGCCATTCTCTGCGAGTCATGCAACAATCTGCAAGGAACTAATTTTTACTCTGGCTGTCCAAACGGCTCTCGTTTTACTCTGGCTGTCCGATCGGCTCTCGTTTTACTCTGGCTATCCAATCGGCTCTCGTTTTACTCTGGCTATCCAATCGGCTCTCGTTTTACTCTGGCTATCCAATCGGCTCTCGTTTTACTCTAGCTGTCCAATCGGCTCTCGTTTAACATATTTACAACATGTAACATGGTGGTCGTGGTATAGACCCATGACACAACTCATCAGCACATCATATGAACAAGTTCGGAATGTTATTGTTTTTATTTGTTAACACACTCTGGCGGTAACATATTCACGCAGACCAGCCTGTTAAACCAGGACTGACGACTGTTTTAATAATAGTAATAATAATAGTAATAATAATAATAATAACAATAATAATAATAATAATAATAATAATAATAATAATAATAATAATAATAATAATAATAATAATAATAATAATAATAATATAATACGATGTATTTATATGGGGCATTTCTCATATTTATAACACAATGTGTAGAATCTCTCTCTCTTACAAAGATACACTCAGGTTCAATGCCGGCCCCTCTCTCAGATCGTCAAGTTGTCATTGACAAGCCTGCCCAATAAGCAAAATAACTTTGGGCCGACATAGGCCCACTGCGGATGCGGTCGGCTCGCGGATGTTAATTGCTTACTGGGTGCCCTGCCTGTGACCATACGTACCGCGCCGTCGACCTCTGCGCCAAGGGCCATAACCTCGGCCGCTACCAGGGGAACCTTCTTGTCCATGGCGTCAATCTTTGCCAGCAGGCTGACGGCGGTTGTCGAGGCGCGCTGGACCGAGGGCAGAGAGTTGATGATGCGCTTCAGTTCCACAGTCAGATACGCCCGTAACACGTGGTCATTGATGGCCTGGCGCATGGCGCTGCTGATCGCCTTGTCTTGGATGAGGTCGGAGATCGGGGCGAGTTGGGACGAAAACAGCCAAGGCTGGGCCGAGATGGTGGGCTGCCAGGCTGCAATACCGCTCTTGTCCAACAGGTTAGCGGTGCCTCCGTAATACCTGTGAGCACACGAGGATGACTAGAGATTCATTGGCTATTGGGTGTACAGTAACATCGCCGTCAGGCGAGACTACATTGTTGAGATTCATTATTTCGTAACATTAAGAAAAAAGCAGAAAATTCAGTGTAGCGTGACAATCATTAACACCTTCACGGCCCCTGCACGCAGACTGTACTTTGGAAATCATTTTAAATCGTTCAACGCCAAAGATCCCCAGCCGGCAGAGGAGTACATACACAGAAGTTACAGTAAGAGTCTTGATGAGTCTACTCCATTGCAGGCGTCCATCAGGATGTGTGTCACAGACGTTACAGCAAGAGTCTTGATGAGTCTACTACAATGCAGGCGTCCATCAGGATGTGTGTTACAGAAGTTACAGCAAGAGTCTTGATGAGTCTACTCCAATGCAGGCATCCATCAGGATGTGTCACAGAAGTTACAGCAAGAGTCTTGATGAGTCTACTCCAATGCAGGCGTCCATCAGGATGTGTGTCACAGAAGTTACAGCAAGAGTCTTGATGAGTCTACTCCAATGCAGGCGTCCATCAGGATGTGTGTCACAGAAGTTACAGCAAGAGTCTTGATGAGTCTACTCCAATGCAGGCGTCCATCAGGATGTGTGTCACAGAAGTTACAGCAAGAGTCTTGATGAGTCTACTCCAATGCAGGCGTCCATCAGGATGTGTGTTACAGAAGTTACAGTAAGAGTCTTGATGAGTCTACTCCAATGCAGGCGTCCATCAGGATGTGTCACAGAAGTTACAGCAAGAGTCTTGATGAGTCTACTCCAATGCAGGCGTCCATCAGGATGTGTGTCACAGAAGTTACAGCAAGAGTCTTGATGAGTCTACTCCAATGCCGGCGTCCATCAGGATGTGTGTCACAGAAGTTACAGCAAGAGTCTTGATGAGTCTACTCCAATGCAGGCGTCCATCAGGATGTGTGTCACAGAAGTTACAGCAAGAGTCTTGATGAGTCTACTCCAATGCAAGCATCCATCAGGATGTGTGTCCCTTGCTGCTGCATCGTGTTCGCTTCATATATGAAGGGGTTAATACATTCGAGACGTGCCGCATGATACGCCGCGTATCTGTTTTCGGCACGTATCGAATGAATTAAAAAGAGGCTATAATACATATTGAAGTAACGGTAAGTTACGGTCCACATATTGAATACAAGTCGCGGGAGGCAGACTGGCAATCAAAGGTGAAGGGTAGAGTTTCATTATCTTGGCCCTGGGTCAGAAAGTGATGCACCGTTACCCCGGTCAGAGCCAATGGACGCAGGTTGTTTTTATTTTTTTATTTATTATTATTTTTTTTTTTTGTAAATCCAACGTCAAAACTCCCGACGTCAAAGGAGCATGGACACAAAGTGGTTTCAGCACGAGGTAAAGATACTCATAAGCCCTCGCAACTGCGGTGGATGACGAGAAAATATACCGCTTGCAGCCGATTAAGGACCTGTACGTGCAGTAAGACTTTAAATAGGACTAGAAGAGGAAGTGGTGACCTGTACGTGCAGTAAGACTTTAAATAGGACTAGAAGAGGAAGTGGTGACCTGTACGTGCAGTGTATAAATAGGACTAGAAGAGGAAGTGGTGACCTGTACGTGCAGTGAGACTTTAAATAGGACTAGAAGAGGAAGTGGTGACCTGTACGTGCAGTGAGACTTTAAATAGGACTAGAAGAGGAAGTGGTGACCTGTACGTGCAGTAAGACTTTAATTAGGACTAGAAGAGGAAGTGGTGACCTGAACGTGCAGTGAGACTATAAATAGGACTAGAAGAGGAAGTGCTGATCTGTACGTGCAGTGTATAAATAGGACTAGAAGAGGAAGTGGTGACCTGTACGTGCAGTGTATAAATAGGACTAGAAGAGGAATTGGTGACCTGTACGTGCAGTGTATAAATAGGACTAGAAGAGGAAGTGGTGACTTGTACGTGCAGTGTGACTATAAATAGGACTAGAAGAGGAAGTAGTGACCTGTACGTGCAGTGTGACTATAAATAGGACTAGAAGAGGAAGTGGTGACCTGTACGTGCAGTGTGACTATAAATAGGACTAGAAGAGGAAGTGGTGACCTGTACGTGCAGTAAGAATTTAAATAGGACTAGAAGAGGAAGTGGTGATCTGTACGTGCAGTGTGACTATAAATAGGACTAGAAGAGGAAGTGGTGACCTGTACGTGCAGTGAGACTATAAATAGGAATAGAAGAGGAAGTGGTGACCTGTACGTGCAGTGTGACTATAAATAGGACTAGAAGAGGAAGTGGTGACCTGTACGTGCAGTGAGACTATAAATAGGACTAGAAGAGGAAGTGGTGACCTGTACGTGCAGTGAGACTATAAATAGGACTAGAAGAGGAAGTGGTGACCTGTACGTGCAGTGAGACTATAAATAGGACTAGAAGAGGAAGTGGTGACCTGTACGTGCAGTGAGACTATAAATAGGAATAGAAGAGGAAGTGGTGATCTGTACGTGCAGTGAGACTATAAATAGGACTAGAAGAGGAAGTGGTGACCTGTACGTGCAGTGAGACTATAAATAGGACTAGAAGAGGAAGTGGTGACCTGTACGTGCAGTGAGACTATAAATAGGAATAAAAGAGGAAGTGGTGATCTGTACGTTCAGTGAGACTATAAATAGGACTAGAAGTGGAAGTGGTGACATGTACGTGCAGTGAGACTATAAATAGGAATAAAAGAGGAAGTGGTGATCTATTTCTCTCAGCAGTGATGGGGTAAGACTATATCCCAAGTGTGTACCTGACTGTCTTGAGGCTGTTCTCGGTGAATTTGGCGTCGATGGTGGCAGTAGAGGTAGACACTCCCCCATACACAGACACTGCACTCAGGAATGTCGCTTTGGCTTGTGCTTCGATCATCGTCTGAGAATTTTTCCTGTCAAAGAGATGTGACGACAAAAGTGGTTAATGCCGGAAGTAGAGTGTAGTCCAAGTTAACCCCTTCCAGCCACTGTACGCAACGTTTTTGTTTCTGAAGTGTTCAATTAACGACCAAACGCCAACACCGTCCATGAAACATGGATACAAATTGGTTTCAGCAAGAGGCATAGATCCTCATGAGCCACCCCCCCCCACCCCGCTGGGGCTCATGACGATCTGTGTCTCTTACAGTTGGATCGTGTTCACTTTTCTCGAAAGTAAAAGGGTTAATATGGCTTGCACAAATATTTGTTATAAAATTGAGACTGCATAGACTGCACTCTGATGCCTACTACTAAGCTAGTTAAGAAGACAACTAATGAATTAAACTAAATGAATGCAAAAGTGGGGCCATTGGTCGATTATGAGTAAGGAAGTGAAAACAATTGAGGAAAGTGATGCTGTGTGTTTGTTGATTAGCTTTTATTTTGTGGTAGTTAAGGATGCTTAATGTTTAATATTGTCGTGGTAAGACTGTGCCCTTACTCATTGATTATTTGATTAATTTAACCGTTCATTCATCGTTCCATCATTCACAAATACACCAATGAATGAATGAATGAAACGAACGAACGAACGAATGAGCGAATAAATGAATGAATAAATGAATGAATTTGTATGGTCCTGAATGTTTAAATTCATTAAATATTGTTCCATTTAAATCGATTAATTTTATTTTTAATTATTACAGCTAAAATAAAATTCATCGGAATCCGGAGGCATCCAGGTTTTTAAAGACAACTTCTCAAGGTGCAGTTACACGTTCCTGAGTTGTGCAAGTTCCACTTGTTCCGCAGTGGAGGAACTCTCCAACGTGGCAAAGAGAAAGAAGAGCAGAAAAGACATTGTTTCTAGGACTCTTCACGCTTCATATGTTAAATCTGTCCTGTGTAGCAAGAACATTAATAAATAAGACATTATGAACTGTTCACCCAGCAGAAGTTAATGACTTTCACTATTATTCTTTTCCGTATCGTTTGTGGGTGTCCGCCCCAGATAACCCCACTCGAGTGCACACCACAAGTACACTTCTATTCAAATCAGTCGCGAAACATCTCATTTGAATAGAAGTGTACTTGTGGTGTACTCCTCGAGTAGGTCTGTCTGGGGACTGAGTACACACTTACACTGTACGGACTTACTCGTAATAGTCAGCGTTCGTTTCCAAGAACATCGTGAGAGTTCCGCCGAACTTGGCCATCACGAAGTAGTGAGTGCCGTACGTCTTAATGAAGTCTCTGTAGGCAGTGGGGTTGGCGGTGTAGCTGGTTGGTAGTTTGGCGATAAGTGCCTGCGGACACAATCATGTTAGGTCAGTGTTGCAATGGAAGATTATCATTACTTATAGCGCGCACGCAGTGAAAACATTGATTGACCAATGATTGTTTGGGTTTAACCAGTTCAATTATTGGAATGAAGCAAGGCGATTATTAGAAACACAATGATCATTCATTGTTTGAGCAGCCTAATAATCCCCTTTTAGTCGACCGAAGTACTGCCCTTATGCTGTGAACGTCATTATGTTCATTTTTCACAATAGCTAAATTGTCATTGTGTAACCATGAAAATCTCGTTTTTCTCCACAATGGACGTGCTGGCTTTTCAGTCGAGACGTGCCGTATAGGGATGTGAGACGTGCCGTATAGGGATGTGAGACATGCCGTATAGGGATGTGAGACGTGCCGTATAGGGATGTGAGGCGTGCCGTATAGGGATGTGAGACGTGCCGTATATGGATGTGAGACGTGCCGTATAGGGATGTGGCACGTGCCGTATAGGGATGTGGCACGTGCCGTATAGGGATGTGGGACGTGCCGTATAGGGATTTGAGACGTGCCGTATAGGGATGTGTGACGTGCCGTGTACGGATGTGAGACGTGCCGTATAGGGATGTGAGACGTGCCGTATAGGGATGTGGGAAGTGCCGTATAGGGATGTGGGGCGTGCCATGCAGGGATGTGAGACGTGTCGTATAGGGATGTGAGAGGTGCCGTATAGGGATGTGGGACGTGCCGTATAGGGATGTGACACGTGCCGTATAGGGATGTGACACGTGCCATATAGGGATGTGAGACGTGCCGTATAGGGATGCGACACGTGCCGTATGGGGATGTGAGACGTGCTGTATAGGGATGTGAGACGTGCCGTATAGGGATGTGACACATGCCGTATAGGGATGTGACACGTGCCGTATAGGGATGTGAGACGTGCCATATAGGGATGTGACACGTGCCGTATGGGGATGTGAGACGTGCCGTATAGGGATGTGAGACGTGCCTTATAGGGATGTGAGACGTGCCGTATAGGGATGTGAGACGTGCCGTATAGGGATGTGACACGTGCCGTATAGGGATGTGAGTCGTGCCGTATCCGGTCTGTAATCCGTTTGCCGGTCGTGGCCCCGTAAACCTTAACCCTCTCATTTTCAATATGTAAACCACGGAGATTAAACCTTGTCAAAAATACATTGTAGTGAGACCTTTCTAACAGACCAATCTGAGTGATCTCTCTCAAAGGTCAATGTCACCGAGGGTCAATAAAGAGGTCAAAATCACATATTTTGACAAAAACACGGTTACTATTTTCAACTACAAAACCAAACTTGGTACAGATGTACCTGAAGATGAGACCTTCCTGTGCTTACTAATCTGAAAGATCCAAATGTGAATGCCAGTAAGGCAACTTCAACTGTAGCCCCTTTGAGGTAATATAGAGGTAACGTTTTGGCCAAAAGACTCCCAACAACGAACAAGACGGCAATGAGGGGGACAACCAGCTTGCACAAAAAGCAAAACAACACTCTAAATATAGCCAAGAGGCATAGATCCTGGTGAGCCCGGAGGGTCTATTCCTCTTGGAGATGTTTGGAGTATTGTCTATTCTTTGGTTATCCGCCGTGATTTCGCTGTCGTTCGTTGTTGGCAGTCGTTCGTTCAGCCGAAACCTCGCTATTGCCAGATTACAATGGCCACTGGGAAGGCGTTATGCCAAGTTGAAACCTCACTATTGCCAGATTACAATGGCCACTGGGATGGCGTTATGCCAAGGTGGCACTACTTTTGATGGTTTGGGCAGACTGAGCTGAAACCTCACTATTGCCAGATTACAATGGCCACTGGGAAGGCGTTATGCCAAGTTGAAACCTCACTATTGCCAGATTACAATGGCCACTGGGATGGCGTTATGCCAAGGTGGCACTACTTTTGATGGTTTGGGCAGACTGAGCTGAAACCTCACTATTGCCAGATTACAATCCCGACTGGGAAGGCGTTATGCCAAGGTGGCACTACTTTTGATGGTTTGGGCAGACTGAGCTGAAACCTCACTATTGCCAGATTACAATGGCCACTGGGAAGGCGTTATGCCAAGGTGGCACTACTTTTGATGGTTTGGGCAGACTGAGCTGAAACCTCACTATTGCCAGATTACAATGGCCACTGGGATGGCGTTATGCCAAGGTGGCACTACTTTTGATGGTTTGGGCAGACTGAGCTGAAACCTCACTATTGCCAGATTACAATGGCGACTGGGAAGGCGTTATGCCAAGGTGGCACTACTTTTGATGGTTTGGGCAGACTGAGCTGAAACCTCACTATTGCCAGATTACAATGGCCACTGGGAAGGCGTTATGCCAAGGTGGCACTACTTTTGATGGTTTGGGCAGACTGAGCTGAAACCTCACTATTGCCAGATTACAATGGCCACTGGGAAGGCGTTATGCCAAGGTGGCACTACTTTTGATGGTTTGGGCAGACTGAGCTGAAACATCACTATTGCCAGATTACAATGGCCACTGGGAAGGCGTTATGCCAAGGTGGCACTACTTTTGATGGTTTGGGCAGACTGAGCTGAAACCTCACTATTGCCAGATTACAATGGCCACTGGGAAGGCGTTATGCCAAGGTGGCACTACTTTTGATGGTTTGGTAGAAAGAGCTGAAAATATTTGGCAGAGAAAACATCACATGACAAACACGAGATGAAACTGTTTTCTTTGCTCACCTTAACACCAGTGTCCAAACTCGACTTGAGTGTGTCCTTAGCCACCATGTCCACGCGTCTGGCGCCGTAGGCGGTGGAAACAGACTCGATCTTCCGTGACTTTTGCTGAAGGGTGCTCTGCATTTTCTCGAAGGAGAAGCTGGCGGAGAAGGCGACTCCTGGCGTTTCTGCATCCACACCGGCATTGACAGACAGGGCCTTACGAAGCTCGTTGGAAGTCTTGACCACGCTGACACTGCTGTCCATGCTCCCGGCTGGGATCTCAGACACCACGGAAATCTCGTCAGGCTGTCTGTACTTCACCTGTATAGGAACAAGACAGAGGAGCGAAGTCTGGCACCTGTTTTCTTAAAGTGAACGCTTGTTGAAATATCCTTAGTGTATTGATAAAACATCCCTGGATCTAACCAAAAAGACGTTCGAAATCAGAAGTTAATCAAAAGGTTAGTTACTTAGTTTTTAACGCCGATCAGGCGACCAAGGCCATCTCACGGCGGAGCAGATCAAAACGGCAGGTGTTTCGATGAAAATAGTGGATTTAAAAGCCGTGTCGAACATGCGATATCACATAGAGGTTTTACGTAAATACAAGTGTGGTACCAACTGTTCGTCTTTTTGACATACAGTTTTGAGCCACTTCTGATTTGCGGAAGACCTCTGTTCGGAACGATCCTTTCGGTATAACAGAAGCGTCTGAATTTGCAGACAGGATTTCCGGGTTTTAGGCACGTGGTTCATTACTAAATTGTATCTAATGTTTAACAAATTTCACGGTACTTACGAATGGTAATTGGTAGGTGTGTAAATACCGCGGACAGCACGCATGATAATTGACTACAAGAACTGCCCACGCTGAGAGCCCGTCGTACACTTGCACGTCCCTAACGCGCGATATGCAACAGGGACGCACTATGGTTATGTTTATCGCGTCCCTAACGCGCGATATGCAACAGGGACGCACTATGGTTATGTTTATCGCGTCCCTAACGCGCGATATGCAACAGGGACGCACTATGGTTATGTTTATCGCGTCCCTAACGCGCGATATGCAACAGGGACGCACTATGGTTATGTTTATCGCGTCCCTAACGCGCGATATGCAACAGGGACGCACTATGGTTATGTTTATCGCGTCCCTAACGCGCGATATGCAACAGGGACGCACTATGGTTATGTTTATCGCGTCCCTAACGCGCGATATGCAACAGGGACGCACTATGGTTATGTTTATCGCGTCCCTAACGCGCGATATACAACAGGGACGCACTATGGTTATGTTTATCGCGTCCCTAACGCGCGATATGCAACAGGGACGCACTATGGTTATGTTTATCGCGTCCCTAACGCGCGATATGCAACAGGGACGCACTATGGTTATGTTTATCGCGTCCCTAACGCGCGATATACAACAAGGACGCACTATGGTTATGTTTATCGCGTCCCTAAACGCGCGATATGCAACAGGGACGCACTATGGTTATGTTTATCGCGTCCCAAACGCGCGATATACAACAAGGACGCACTATGGTTATGTTTATCGCGTCCCTAACGCGCGATATGCAACAGGGACGCACTATGGTTATGTTTATCGCGTCCCTAACGCGCGATATGCAACAGGGACGCACTATGGTTATGTTTATCGCGTCCCTAACGCGCGATATGCAACAGGGACGCACTATGGTTATGTTTATCGCGTCCCTAACGCGCGATATGCAACAGGGACGCACTATGGTTATGTTTATCGCGTCCCTAACGCGCGATATGCAACAGGGACGCACTATGGTTATGTTTATAGGGACGCACTATGGTTATGTTTATAGGGACGCACTATGGTTATGTTTATAGGGACGCACTATGGTTATGTTTATCGCGTCCCTAACGCGCGATATACAACAGGGACGCACTATGGTTATGTTTATCGCGTCCCTAACGCGCGATATACAACAGGGACGCACTATGGTTATGTTTATAGGGACGCACTATGGTTATGTTTATCGCGTCCCTAACGCGCGATATGCAACAGGGACGCACTATGGTTATGTTTATCGCGTCCCTAACGCGCGATATGCAACAGGGACGCACTATGGTTATGTTTATCGCGTCCCTAACGCGCGATATGCAACAGGGACGCACTATGGATATGTTTATCGCGTCCCTAACGCGCGATATACAACAGGGACGCACTTTGGTTATGTTTATCGCGTCCCTAACGCGCGATATGCAAAAGGGACGCACTATGGTTATGTTTATAGGGACGCACTATGGTTATGTTTATCGCGTCCTGCGAGACGCACTTTAAATCTGAGTGACAGGTTATATTTTACCTCAAAGTCTGAAAGAGTGTACAAGCTCGGTCATCGAACCAGCATACTCAGTCTTTCATATAAGTAATTGAACCGTTTCTTGCAACGTTTCCCCTTGAATCTGATTGGACATTCTGTAGTTCCTCTTGGACACACACAGGCTCCACTGAAACCATCCCCCATAACCCCCTATTAACCTGAACTAATGGGAACCCTAAGGGTGCATGGTGGACTTTATCAACATTGTTTGGTGCTCTCCCCACATTCAAGCCCACGCATGCAACATCTCAAGAAAATGGACAAGCCCATGCATGCAACATCTCAAGAAAATGGACAAGCCCATGCATGCAACATCTCAAGAAAATGGACAAGCCCACGCATGCAACATCTCAAGAAAATGGACAAGCCCATGCATGCAACATCTCAAGAAAATGGACAAGCCCATGCATGCAACATCTCAAGAAAATGGACAAGCCCGTGCATGCAACATCTCAAGAAAATGGACAAGCCCATGCATGCAACATCTCAAGAAAATGGACAAGCCCATGCATGCAACATCTCAAGAAAATGGACAAGCCCACGCATGCAACATCTCAAGAAAATGGACAAGCCCACGCATGCAACATCTCAAGAAAACGGACAAGCCCATGCATGCAACATCTCAAGAAAATGGACAAGCCCATGCATGCAACATCTCAAGAAAATGGACAAGCCCACGCATGCAACATCTCAAGAAAATGGACAAGCCCATGCATGCAACATCTCAAGAAAATGGACAAGCCCACGCATGCAACATCTCAAGAAAATGGACAAGCCCACGCATGCAACATCTCAAGAAAATGGACAAGCCCACGCATGCAACATCTCAGGAAAATGGACAAGCCCACGCATGCCCAGAACTATCGCCCAGTCTCCAATCTCTCTTTCCTGTCCAAGCTTCTTGAAAAGGTTGTTCTCAACCAGCTCAACCTCCATCTCACCGACAACAACCTCCTCAGTCCATTCCAGTCTGCCTATCGCAAACATCACAGCACTGAAACAGCCCTTCTACATATCTTAAACGAGCTGCTTCTCTCCACTGACTCTGGCAACATCTCCCTTCTTACACTACTCGATCTCTCTGCCGCCTTTGACACTATAGACCACTCTATCCTCCTCCACCGACTCCACCACTCCTTCGGCATCACTGACTCTGCTCACTCCTGGTTTCTCTCCTACCTCTCTGACAGACAGCAGACCGTCACCATCAACGGCGTCTCTTCCAACCCGGTAACGCTCTCCTGCGGAGTTCCACAGGGATCCGTCCTGGGCCCGGTCCTTTTCACACTCTACACCTCTCCTCTGTCCAACATCATCCAGTCTCACCGCATACACCACCACCTCTACGCTGACGACTCACAACTGCAAGACAAAGACAAACTCGACAACACTCAGTCACTACTGACTCGCACGGCTGACTGCTACAAAGACGTGAAAAACTGGATGACAGCAAACAAGCTGAAACTGAACGACGACAAAACGGAAGCCATGCTGGTGGGCACTCGCCAAAAACTCTCCCAGCTCCTTCCCTCTCTCCACCTTCAACTCGATAGCACCCCCATCTCCCTCTCTGACTCGGCCAAGAACCTCGGCGTCATCCTCGATTCCTCTCTGTCCATGACCAACTTCGTCTCCGCCACGACCCAGGCATGCTATTTCCACCTTCGCCGCATCAGTCAGATCAGAAAATACCTCACTACCGAAGCTGCCACCAAACTTGCTGTCTCTCTCATCTTATCTCGCATTGACTATTGCAACTCTCTCCTTTCCGGTCTCCCTCACTCCACCATCTTCACTCTCCAACGCGTCCAGAACAATGCTGCCCGCCTCGTCCTCAGAAAGAAAAAATCCGACCACATCACACCCCTGCTCAAACTCCTTCACTGGCTCCCCATCCCCCAACGCATCCAATACAAAGTTCTGTCTCTCTGCTACAAATCCCTGAACAACTGCGCTCCTGCCTATCTCTCCAACTTACTTCACCCCTACACACATTCCCGCTCCCTCCGCTCTGCCTCCGACCCTCTCCGCCTCCACATCCCTCGCACCAAACTTAACACTTTCGGTCCCCGCTCCTTCTCCGTCTACGGTCCATCCATCTGGAACACTCTCCCACTCTCTCTCCGTCAGAAACACTCTCTCTCCTCCTTCCAGTCCGCCCTCAAAACTCACCTCTTTCAACAGTTTTAGCACTATATCACCGCACTCCCCACCCCAAGCTGACCGTCGTAATGTATTTCACTGTTTGTGGTACGTGAGTCATTGTCTAAAGCGTGCGCATGCGTGCGCGAGTTGTGAGTGTGCGCTTAGAGTTATAATTATTATAAGATAAGCGCATTATAAATACCGTAATTATTAATTATTATTATGCAACATCTCAAGAAAATGGACAAGCCCACGCATGCAACATCTCAAGAAAATGGACAAGCCCATGCATGCAACATCTCAAGAAAATGGACAAGCCCACGCATGCAACATCTCAAGAAAATGGACAAGCCCATGCATGCAACATCTCAAGAAAATGGACAAGCCCACGCATGCAACATCTCAAGAAAATGGACAAGCCCATGCTTGCAACATCTAAAAAAAATGGACAAGCCCATGCATGCAACATCTCAAGAAAATGGACAAGCCCACGCATGCAACATCTCAAGAAAATGGACAAGCCCATGCATGCAACATCTCAAGAAAATGGACAAGCCCATGCATGCAACATCTCAAGAAAATGGACAAGCCCATGCATGCAACATCTCAAGAAAATGGACAAGCCCATGCATGCAACATCTCAAGAAAATGGACAAGCCCATGCATGCAACATCTCAAGAAAATGGACAAGCCCATGCATGCAACATCTCAAGAAAATGGACAAGCCCATGCATGCAACATCTCAAGAAAATGGACAAGTCCATGCATGCAACATCTCAAGAAAATGGACAAGCCCATACATGCAACATCTCAAGAAAATGGACAAGCCCATGCATGCAACATCTCAAGAAAATGGACAAGCCCATGCATGCAACATCTCAAGAAATGAATGAGTTTGTTCGCCAGCTCTTTATCTCTTCAACTTTATCCCCCCCCCCCCACCCCCCAAAAAAAAATTGATTGCGGGGGGGAAAAAGTCCTGCACTTTGCAGATGAATCAGACAGCGACGGTGACGTAAAAGCGCAAGACGCGTCAGTGCTATAAGATGTTCCTGTATTGACGCAAAGCACCAGTACGTCAGTATGAATTCACGTAATATTCTCCCCCCCCCCACCCCACCGCACCTCTCTCTCTCTCTCTCTCTCTCTCTCTCTCTCTCTCTCTCTCTCTCTCTCTCCACCTTAATGTATATCACCTTTGCAGCAAAGTATCAGACGTTACAGTACTACTCAACCAACCCTCCCCATATCATATATTTGGCTTTACAGAAAGTAGATTAACAGAGAATATAAGTAACCAAGCTATCACCATACAAAATTTCTCCATTCATAGGCGAGATGCTTCAGTGCCTGGTCATACTGGCATTTGTGCTTATGTTCACAATACTATTGCTAACAACGTAACACGACGATGTGACCTGGAATCCACCCATGTGGAAAGCCTGTGGCTTGAGATAAAAGCAACCGCCAAGTCAACCCCGACCTTCGTATGTTTTATTTACAGAAACCCCGCAGCTACAGTGTCCTGGCAAGATGATTTTGTTGTAATGGTTGACAAAGTACAAAACTCCAAGGGTGATATACATATACTCGGTGATTTTAATGTTGATTTATTGAAACCTGGCAACACGTCATGGAAATCCATGATAACGTTCTTAGGCCTTACACAAGTAGTTCAGTCACCCACCAGGGTCACTGCTACCTCATCCACATTAATTGACCATGTTTATACAACCAACGACAGTGCCCTTAGCAATGTCTATGTACCCAGCACCTCTGTCAGTGATCATTTTCCGATTTGTTTTTCATTATCTGCGAAGTTGCCAAAGAAACTTCATAAGGAGCATATAACCATTCTCTACAGATCGTTCAAAAAATTTAATCAAGATGATTTTTTGCATGAACTTTCCCAAACACCATTTTCCGATGTGTATAACTATAACGATCCCAATGTAGCGCTGTCCCACTGGTATAAGTTGTTCCTCGGTGTTCTTGACAGACATGCCCCGAGGCGCACTAAGCGTGTTAAACATCCCACTGTGCCTGAGTGGCTGACGGATGAGATTAAAACTGCGATGGAACTAAGAGATCTATTGAAACAACAAAAGAAATTTGACGAGTACAAAAAACAGCGAAACCTCGTTAAATCATTAGTACGTAAAGCACAGAGGCAGTATACTGAAAAGATTATTGCGGGCGGCAAAGACATACGCAGCGTGTGGCAGGTGATTAACACATTTACTAAAGGACAATCTAGCAAATCAACGAGTGTCCCCCCGCACCTCACAGCTGATGTATTTAATGAACACTTTCTTAACATTGCTAAAACCCTGTCACAGACGAACACCAGTGAGCCAAGTGAATACGTATGCTCAGAACAATTGAAACAGCACAGTCAGATAAACGCTGGCAATACTTTCTCAGTTCCCCTAATGACCGTCCTTGATGTAGGAAAATCTATTACCAACATGAAAAGTAAAACATCTTGTGGTGTAGACGGTATTAGCAGTAAAATCATGAAAATTGCGCTCCCTTATCTTGGCTTGACTTCGCGAACGAAGATTCTATAGGGCTTGCCCACGTCGTCTGCAGGCAATTTCGTGGCTGCGGAGGCCAATCCGGGACAGGCAGGTTCGACCGCAGTGGCTGCAGGGGAAGGTCTGGTCAGGGTTCTGAGTTACGGCAACTCGGTTTTTTCTCCTGAGCCGTTTGTCCTTAAGGTTAGCTCTGCGAGAGTCCTCAAAGGAGACGGCTGCCTTGTAGATGGTGGAGCGCCAGGTGTCACGGTCCGCAGCAAGCGAAGACCACTGGCGGTGGTCGATTTGGCAAGCACTAAGTGACTTCTTGAGACCGTCTTTGTATCTCTTCTTTGGTGCCCCTCTGTCACGGTGTCCAGTAGCAAGCTCGCCGAACAGAGTGATCTTGGGTAGGCGATGATCCTCCATCCTGGAGACGTGCCCCGCCCAGCGAAGCTGTGTCCGCAGCAACAAAGCCTCGATGCTCATAGTTTCTGCCTGTTCAAGGACCTCGACGTTGGTGACATAGTCACTCCAGTGAATGCCCAGGATGGTACGCAGGCAGCGCTGGTGAAAGCGTTCGAGGAGTCGTAGTTGGTTGCGGTAGAGGGCCCAGGACTCGGAACCGTACAGCAGGGTGGTGAGGACGACGGCTCTGTACACACTGATCTTGGTGCCCGTTTTCAGCTGTTGATTGTGCCACACCCGCTTGAAAAGTCGCCCAAAAGCGCTGTTCGCTTTTGCCAGCCTGCTGTCAAGCTCCTTGTCCAGCTTGGCATCTGACGTGATGATGCAGCCAAGGTAGGTAAACTGGTGTACTGACTTCAGTTCAGACTCGCCGATGGTGATGTGGGGAGGGCGATGCTCTACCTTGGGTGCCGGCTGATGTAGTACCTCTGTCTTTTTCAGACTGACCTCGAGTCCAAAGAGCTGGGCAGCATCTGCAAAGCAGGATGTGATGCGCTGCAAGGCTCTCTCTGTGTGTGCAACAAGGGCAGCGTCATCAGCAAAGAGCAGCTCACGAATCAGTTGGTCTAGGGTTTTCGTGTGGGCCTGCAGTCGTCTGAGGTTGAACAGGCTGCCATCGAGACGATACCTGATGTACACTGCATCGTCATCGTCGAGGTCTACTGTGGCCTGCTTCAACATCATGCTAAAGAAGATGGTGAAGAGGGTTGGTGCCAGCACGCAGCCCTGTTTCACGCCGTTGATAATGGGGAATGGTTCTGAGAGGTTACTGTTGAGTCTAACCTGGCCTTGCTGGTCCTCGTGGAGCTGGACGATCATGCTTAGGAACTTTGGGGGACAGCCAAGTCGCTCCAGGATCTGCCACATACCTTGCCTGCTCACAGTGTCGAATGCTTTTGTTAGGTCGACAAACGTTACGTACAGCCCTTTGTTCTGCTCGCGGCACTTCTCCTGAAGCTGTCTCAGCACAAAGACCATGTCGGTGGTACTCCTGTTGGCTCTGAAGCCACACTGGCCCTCTGGGAGGTGGTCTTCAGCGATGGCAGGTACCAGCCGATTCAGGAGCAGCCTTGCGAGAATTTTCCCGGCAATGGACAGCAGGGTAATTCCACGATAATTAGAGCATTCAGATTTCTCTCCTTTGTTCTTGTATAGGGTGATGATGACTGCATCACGGAGATCCTTTGGTAGTGTTCCTTTCTCCCAGCAGCAGAGAAAGAGGTCATGGAGCTTGTTGTGCAGTGCTGGGCCTCCATGTTTCCAGATCTCTGGCGGGATTCCGTCAATGCCTGCTGCTTTGCCACTCTTGAGCTGGTGGATGGCTGTGTGGGTCTCTTCGGCGGTGGGCGGTTCGTCCAATTCAACCTTTAGTGGGAGCTGTGGGATTTGGAGGATGACTGTTTCTTGAATAGTGCGCTCAGCGCCGAAGAGGTCCTGAAAGTATTCTGACCAGCGGTTCAAGATGGAGGTATTATCTGTGAGGAGTGCCTGTCCATCGGCGCTTCGCAGGGGACTTTGTACCAGGTGCCTAGGGCCATACACTGCTTTCAGTGCTTCATAGAAGCCCCTGTAGTCACCGTTGTCAGTCACCGTTATATTGTTGAATCATTAACCTTTATATATAACCTTTCGATTCAAAAGAGCATGTTTCCCGATGAATTGAAAATAGCAAAAGTTACTTCTCTACCGAAAAGCAAAGATCTGAGCGACCCAAGTGAGTACAGACCTATATCAATCTTATCAGCAGTGTCCAAACCACTTGAAAAGCATATACATAATCATTTACTTCAATTCCTGGAGAAAAACCACCTTCTTAGTACTGCACAATCAGCTTTTCGGCCTAAACATTCGTGTCAGACAGCCTTAACTCTCATAACCCACAAATGGCTTACTGCCATAAATGAGTCCAAACTTTCGGGTGTAGTATTTCTAGATCTTAAAAAAGCCTTCGATCTCATTAACCACTCAATCTTATTAAAGAAGTTACCTTTATATCACATTGACTCAAATGCAGTCGCTTAGACAGAAAGCAGAAAGTGTTCTTGAATGGTAAATACTCAGCGAAAGGACTGGTGACCCATGGTGTTCCTCAGGGATCCACCCTAGGACCGTTATTATTTAACATCTTTATAAATGACCTTCCACTATCAATATCACACCCCGACACAAACTGTGAACTATTTGCTGACGATACATCATTACATGTATCTGATAAAAATGTTTCAACCGTGAGCGCTGTCCTCCAACATAGTTTAGATGAAGTGTCAACTTGGTGTGAAGAAAATCATATGATTATTAGTATTCCTAAAACGAAAAGTATGTTGGTGACAACACGCCAAAAGCATCAACGTGGTTTGCAACCCCTTGAGCTGTCCCTTCACTCTCAGCCCATAGAGCAAGTGTCAAAACATCGTTTGTTAGGAGTGACAGTCGACGAACAGCTCAGCTGGGAGCCGCACATAGAAACTGCCTGTAAAACTATTTCAAAGAATCTATTTTTATTATCCAAATTAAGTCGTATAGTTGACATTGATGCTCGAAAACTATTCTTTAACGCACACATCAAGACACATTGTAATTATGCTTCCAATATCTGGGACGGCTGTGGAGACATTCATTTGAAAAAAAATTAATTCCCTTTACCGGCGAGGTATTAAGCTTATTCTTCCTGGTTCGTCCCCTACTGATGAAAGACTGAAGGCCCTTAATATTCTACCACTCAGTAAACAATTGGAACTTAATAGATGCTTACTTGTGCAAAAAATTCTAAACGATGCCGCCCCTCCCTATCTCCGTGAGCTGTTTTCCCACACGAATAGAGAGAACACGAGGAACAGCTTACTCCATCTCCCAAAACCGAGAATCGACATCTTCAAATCTAGCATATCATTTTCCGGTGCTAAGTCATGGAATAACTTGCCCTCGCATTTAAAGTCTATTTCAAAGTTATCTATCTTCAGAGCTCGCGTCCATAAATATTTGCTGTCGATGTGAATATCCTATTTTTCTGTTTAGTATGTTGCTCCAGCACAGCAGATTGCTGCAGATTATGTAATAGTTTGACTGTCTGCATTAACATGTCAGGTTCATACACGTACATATATTGTTTTAATTCTTTTTGTATTTTATTTTTTTATTTTTTATTTTTTTCTTTCTGATGGTGGGGGGGGGGGGGGAGGTATGGGTACTTATATATATTTTATCTTTTGCTGTATCGTCTTATGTATTTTTATATGTGTAGAGTAGCAGGACAGTTTGGAAGATAGGCATTGCTATGCCTAAAACTTTTTATCCTGAATAAAAACGTTTCATCATCTCTCTCTCTCTCTCTCTCTCTCTCTCTCTCTCTCTCTCTCTCTCTCTCTCTCTCTCTCTCTCTCTTTCTCTCTCTCTCTCTCTCTCTCTCTCTCTCTCTCTCTCTCTCTCTCTCTCTCTCTCTCTCTCTCTCTCTCTATTTTTCAATGGATACATCAAGCCCCACATTGATTATGCCTCAACAGTTTGGGATGGCTGTAGCGAGGTTCAGTTCAAGAAAATAAATTCTCTATACAGGAGAGCAGCCAAACTCATTATTCCTAGCTCATCTCTACCCACTGAGGCGAGGCTCGAGGCAGCTGGACTCCTTCCTCTTGACAAACACTTAGTATTTAACAAGTGCGTACTAGTGCACAAAGCTCTTAAGGGTAAGGCCCCCGGCTACTTATCGGAACTTTTTACTCTTACTGAGAAGAGATACAGCACCTCTCGGAGCAACCTGAGCATAAAACGGCCCCGCATTGATTTGTATAAATCCAGTTTGTCATACTCAGGTGGTTTCCTGTGGAATTCTATTCCTCTGCATCTACAACAAGTTAATTCCCTAGCTGCTTTTAAAGCAAAACTGTACAAGCACTTATCCAAGGAAACGTAAATTGAATTATCTCGTGTTGTCTAACCATAATATATTTTTATTTCTTTTTATGCAACTATTATTTTTATTATACCATTTGCGTTCACGTGCCGTTTGTGGGGGTGCTTCCCGTATAGACCTGGTCAGGGGATGCAGTGCCGGTGCACAGTTTATTCAAACGATGTGCTTAGTATGTCATTCGTGTGAAAGTATATATTATTTGTAGCGTGCCCCCCGGGTGGGAGTGTCTGGGGAGGGCTCCCGCAAACGGATATTATGACACGTGCAAACATCTTCATATGGGTACCTGTGTGTTTTGTTAAATCATTGTTGCAGTTTGTAGTGTTGTCGTAATTCGCATTACTTTCGATGTTGTTTGTGAGTGTAATGTAGCTTTGCCTGTTATTATATGTCAGTAGATGTAGCAAGGACAGATTGGAAGAAAGGCCTGTGCGCCTAATATCTCAATCCTTGATAAATAAAGTTTCAGTCAGTCAGTCAGTCAGTCAGTCAGTCAGTCTCTCTCTCTCTCTCTCTCTCTCTCTCTCTCTCTCTCTCTCTCTCTCTCTCTCTCTCTCTCTCTCTGGTCGCCTCATCGGCGTTAAACCAAAACAAGATGAAATAAACCATATCCCCCAAAGTCCATTTTATATGAGAGCTGTCCTCGCTGTCAAGGGTCTCTGCCTGGAGCCATAGACTCTGATCATATTGTCTGTTACGTGGTTGTCGTAGTTGTAGTATGATACAATCACACCAGACGCAAGCACGTAGGGTTCTTGTAACACACGTGGCACAAGGTTGTAGACCACACTCGAGTGACAGTTTCAACAATATTTTACTGCAGCGATGCAATCTCAGCACAATGCATCCGCAAATGCAACAACACTTATACACTGTCTCCTCTGCAATGCATCAACACTTTTGGCGCAATGCGTCTCTCATACAATGTACACACATATTTCCTAACACCGTCTTTTATACTATTACAGATTTCTAGAATAATCCAGCAAATTCACACAACACAATCAATCAGAAAAGAAAAAGTAACCAAAACTTATTTATATTCATTGAAAAGAATAGTCTAGAACTAACTATAGCTTTCGACTAACATCTAGGCGCATTCGATAAAATGTTACGAAATGTATCCAACAACGTTGACGTCATATGTAAGGTCACTAGAACAACCGCGCCGTTTCGAGAACGTTTTAGGTCAAACGAGGTCAACAAAGTAGCGAAAATATTATGCAACATTCTAGCTACACAGAAATGGATCGCAATTCCCCAGGCAAAAGAAAATTAATCTTTCTAAAAAGATACGTAATTCTTATCCCAAATAACTCACATGAATATCGCATATTTCCTATGATCAACACAAAAATGCTCTCAAAAGAATAACACAACCACTAACGTAACAATGTCGATAATACGCGATAGTTGGCTCACTTCGTTATTTTATTTTTTTGTTTTAATTCTTTTACAGTCAGAGAAGTATATAAACTATCCTTCTATTTTGAGGTGCAAAAAGCAGTTTGTTCTTTTGAAAAGAGCGTGATTTTCATGACATAACAATGAACGTCTCACTTTCTCAACAGACAGACTGACTTTTGCCAAACAACGGCAGACTTGTTCTACTTACATTAGCCAGCGTGCGGTTCAGATTTTTTTGGCATGTATACTTGATCACGCGGGCCCTGTATCCGTCCTCAGAGTTTGCGGGGTCCATCGGAACGAGGTCAAGTGATGTGACGTCAACACCACGTGCCATTAGGTCCAGCCCCGGGATGATGTCAGTGCACTGTCCATCGGTCATGGACACGCACAGGGCGGCCACACACAGAGCTGTTAGCAACATCTTGAAGGAAAAGAAATGGTGGAGTAACGATTAAAAAAGAACTATTTGCAACAGTACAATTATGTATAAATCTATTGACAGACTAGCGACAAAGTACTGAAGCTGGATGAGTGGGGCAATGCACCCCCCTCCTCCCCAACACGTGTCGCCGCCACACTTGGCATAAACACCAGCCGTCTCCATGAAGCAAGCCCGTCGAGTTTAATAAAACTAATGTGTGCCTGCCGGACGGACACCTTCCGCATTTAAACAGCATAGATTCTCATAAGCAGGTCTAGAGGGGGCGTTTGTTATATTTGTGCCATGAACGAGGCACATGAGTAATTCTCATGAGGGTTCATTTCAATTCACAGTTATTGCATCTAGAAATATGCAGCTGTGTTCCTCCGACTGAGTTGATTTTCAGTTCAGTACTTAGGAAGACAGCATGAGAGGCGAAGAGAAATCCAACCAACCGGGCGATCGGTCCTCTCGAGCTAAAAACCTCGCCGCGCACACTTAGCTGGCCGCTAACTATTTTACAATCTTTATTTTACAGGGAGACATTGACATTTATTGTAAAACTTTTAGACTGAGCTACGCCGCGCACACTTAGCTGGCCGCTAACTATTTTACAATCTTTATTTTACAGGGAGACATTGACATTTATTGTAAACTTTTAGACTGAGCTACGCAAGCTGAGTTAAAAAGTGTAAAACAAAGAGAAGGTGGCAAGAGAAAAGGGCAAATAAATAAATAAATAAATAAATACGTCTCAACTCAATTAAGCTTCTTTCGGAAAGAAAATGCAAAGACTTTGCCGCCATCAAGTACGATGTTTCAGACTAAACAGTTGTACAGTTGTAATACATAACTGTACATCGGTCTTGAGATTTAACAAACAAGTGTATTTGAAACTGCCGTCGGCATATTCAGCTTCAGGAATACAGACGTAAATGGCAATACATTTACTTCTAAATATTCGTTAAGCCCTTGAATCCTGCTAATACTTTTCGTTATTTACGTCGATAACCAGGAAGGGGGACCCTCTTCTACAGACTGTGATTACGAACTGTCAGTAGTCACTCGCATCACACATCAATGGCGAACTCTATTTCTCTGTTACATTCACATGCATAGATAACGTCATAAGTGCATGACCCTTCCTAAGTTTGCCGTATGCCCTTTGCCAATTGGGAGAGGGCTGTTCTCAGTCTGTCTACTCCGACAGTGTCAGGGTATGTGGCATGGTTACTTTTCAGTTGCGGCTTCACTCCCGCGATAGTTGTGCCTTCAACTTGCGGCAAGTTGCTGGCTCGGACCTTGTCGCAAGACTGTTCAGTGATACCTCAATAAAACACGGCCAGGTTTTGCACTAAATTCATGTAGCCGTTGTTTTGTAAACGTGACGTCACACTTTACAGCGACATGTAAAATGCAGTTTTCAAGAAAAAAATATATCATGTAGGCTCTCATTTGAATGATCTCGACGAGCCATATTCAAATATACAGTTTTGAAGTAAGTGTATCAGAGATGATTTAATGTGTGCCACGTGGGACGCACGGTTGTATTACCTGCAGCGATTTCAACTATACGATAAAAACATTGTAGAAAGATAGGAAACATTTGAAACCTATACCATGATGATAATTATGTAACGGCGGGTCATGGTGTTTGAAATCTCAGAACCTTACACTTATAACGTATTTGTAAACTTTAGATTTAAACTTGTCTGTAAAATAAAATATTGCTGCTAGTGTTAAAGTTTCCTTGACTTATAGAATATTACACTACATGTCAGTCCCGAATGCGGGTTGCTGCGCCGGAACTCACATTCACACACTCACATCTCACGCTTCGCACACACACAAATAAAATACACTCATCATCTCACGCTTCGCACACACACAGATAAAATACACTCATCATCTCACGCTTCGCACACTCATAGATAAAATACACTCATCATCTCACGCTTCGCACACACACAGATAAAATACACTCATCATCTCACGCTTCGCAGACTCATAGATAAAATACACTCATCATCTCACGCTTCGCACACACATAGATAAAATACACTCATCATCTCACGCTTCGCACACACATAGATAAAATACACTCACCATCTCACGCTTCGCACACACATAGATAAAATACACTCACCATCTCACGCCCTCTCACACACAGATAAAATACACTCATCAACTCACGCTTTGCACACACATAGATTAAATACACTCATCACCTCACGCTTCGCACACATAGATGAAATACACTCATCATCTCACGCTTCGCACACATATAGATAAAATACACTCATCATCTCACGCTTCGCACACACATAGATAAAATACACTCATCATCTCACGCTTCGCACACACATAGATAAAATACACTCATCATCTCACGCTTCGCACACACATTGATAAAATACACTCATCATCTCACGCTTCGCACACACATAGATCAAATACACTCAGAGGACCCCTTTTACTCCGAAGGTCGAAGGTCTAAGGGGTACAATGGTTCCTTTGACCTCTTGAAGGCCTACAAGGGTCCGTTCAGCAAACCCCTGCTACTAATAACGTATCTGTTTTCATTCCTCCAATATGTTCATAAAATAAATCACCCTGAAATCTTCTGACCTGGATTACACTAGACATGACTGACGTCAAAAGAATACGCACGTATACATAGTAGACTTATGACGTAAAATAAGATCTTTCATGACGCGTCAGAGAGGGCCTTACGCGCCTGCTCTCTGTGTTAAACCCAAATAACTTAACTAACTAAGCGTCAGACTAATGCAGTGGAAGAGGTGAGTGACTGCCTGCCGGATTTTTAAATTCTTCAATCAAATAGTTACATAGGACGCTTGTGTGCTTTGTGCTTTCGATTCCGAAAAAAAATCTTTCTTTTGGAGTCTGGTACACACTATTGCTGCAAATGTGGGCTGCAGACAACCCATGTAGTGTGCCTATTGTTCTGAACAAAATTAAGTAACTTTGGAGTTTAGAACGTTTTTGTGACGCATCACAAAGAGGGCTACAAGACGTCTGCCATTAGTCGCTACAAGGGATTTTGTAGCATAGTCACATGATACGGTTTGTGTTAAAGATATTCTTTGTGTGGCGTAGGAAAAACTGTCGACGGGGACAAACAACAGACGGACAACCACTGCCTCAGTACACAGACTCACTTTTCCTATAGTCACAGGTATGAACAAAGTTACACCTGCGTGTTCCTGAACCTGCCAGTTTTGATCATGCAAAAATATTGTACTTACCGGCAGAGTTGAGTGGAAAGTCGTCCGGTCCGCGTTTGCACTGGTCAGACTAACAGGAAATCAGCAGGGTTTCTCTCTGTGATGTTCAGCAGTCGAGGCAAATCTGTTCCGAACAGAATTTTCCGTCCCTTTTTATTGCTTTCGACGCCCATTGCCGATTGGCTGTTTACTCACGCAGTCTCTCAGGCCACACCCCAAATGTCGACCTACCGGTACCAAACGAATGAAACATCCTCATATGAATTTTCGGCCACGGTCTTGCACGATCAGGGTTACACTGGCTCCTATAGGCTATTGCAACTTACTGCAGTTATGCAAAATTTAAACACACACACACACACACACACACACACACACACACACACACACACACACACACACACACACACACAAAACACACACACACACACACACACACACACACACAAAACACACACACACACACACACAAAACACACACACACACAAACACAAAACACACACACACACACACGCACACACACACACGCACACACCATCACACACACGCACACACCATCTCTCTCACACATACACATACACACACACACACACACACACACACACACACACACACACATACACACACACACACACACACACACCAATCGGCCACTTGAAGATGCAATCCAGACCAAAAAGGTGACTGCCAAGGGTGTAATATGCAAATAAGTACCCAACGGTGAAAGAAACACGCTTAGAAAAGACGGGTACAACACAATTTATTAATATTTCGGGTAAATACCCTTTGGCAAAATAAACAAACAAACAAACAAACAGAGATTAGCCGCTACTTATCTTCATTGGCAGAAGGAATGTGGCAACTGAAGGAGGTGACGTAAAATAAAAGAAAAGGAAGAACAAAAGTGCGGAAAAAGTAAAAATGACGTCAACGAAAAATCGTAAGAGAGAGACTCGGGAAGAACCTGAACACGAGAGACAAGAGTGTGTGCAAGCAAGTGCAGGAGCGAGCAAAAGAAAAGGCGTGTAGGTGAGGCCAGAGAGAGAGAGAGAGAGAGAGAGAGAGAGAGAGAGAGAGAGAGAGAGAGAGAGAGAGAGAGAGAGAGAGAGAGAGAGAGAGAGAGAGAGAGAGAGAGAGAGAGAGAGAGAGAGATAAAGAAGATAAGTAGCGGCTAATCTCTCTGTTTGTTTGTTTGTCTATTTTCATGACTTGAAGATGGTCTAGCGTTGGGGACGCATCTGAAAACCCAAACTTGCTATAAAGATACCTGATGCATATGATTTCTGATAATAATCTATGCATACTAATGTGGATGGCCCCTCGGGAAGGGCAAGGGTCACAAGTGGTGGGGAAATGTGTGTATTATGCAAGGTTTTCAATCAAATGGGGCTCAAGGGCAGCTGATGAGAAGACCTTCATATATATATATGTATTTGTTTTCCTCCCTACGTCACACGACCAGTAAATTTAGCGCAAACTGTACCATGTGACCGTGATATCAAAACCACTGTAGCGAAAAATGGCGGACGTTTTATAGCCCTCTCGATGACGCATTACGAACTCGTTTTCGAGTCTTGCTAGCAACTCGGTTGGACAAAATAGCAGAAAAAAAACGCACTAAAGTAGTCCTATTTGACCTAATACACATCATCTGCCTTATTTTTTACGACGTGAGGAGCCAACTAAACAATATTTCACCACTAATTACACAGCGCAAACAGCAAAAGCCTTCCACCGAGACATTTTCAAAGTTCGAGAAACCACGGAACAAAAATAGCTTCCGAGTTTTTTTTTTAACCAATCAGAGACAGCAATCCTCGCAAACCGGCAAACACACTGTCGTCTGCTCAACCACCAACAGGCAGCATGCCACAATTTTACCAAAGCACAGAGCAACAAATTCAAGAACTAAAACGAAAATACACACCCAGCAACACTATACACAAAGCACGCTATTGCCAAATTTTCACGTCACTCAATGCGGGACTATCTGAAGAAAAACATCTCCCGAATTTTTGAAGACTACCTGACATGTCAACGCTGTAAAATAAAATCTTACCTTAAAATCCATCTCAGCACTAGTCCTGCTGTTAACAACGAGCGTTTTGTTTTGGTATTCCTTTTTCCAGATATCCCAACACACATGACACTTTAGGATATAACAACGACAATCTGCTGCACACTCGAAGCATCCCCTTCTGTCATCTTGAATCTAAAAGCACGAGGCACCATGCTAACTTGCACAAGCTGTCACATCAGTGGTCAAATGCCGATCACTTCATTAAAAAGTTCTTAATTTTTCTGAATCACACAGCAGTCAAGAAGCACTGTCACTGTAATACTTTAACGACCTTTTGTAGACATTGCAGCTTGAATCATTCTGTACACAAGCCAAGATTAGCTTTTTACTCGCAAAACAAGACTTGCGTTTCGCACTGAATCATGCTACGTCACACTCTGGGAATCCCCGGCAGAACATGTATATTCAATGGTGTCACCTATCACCACAGAAGCGGCCGTCTTCATAAACCGGATTTTTTTCTAAACAATAATCGGAGGAAGGAAAACAAATACGTTATTGGTCAGAGGGGTTCGCTGCACGGACCTTTGTAGGTCTGAGGGAGGTCAAAGGAATCATTGTACCCCGAAGGCCTTCGGCCTTCGGGGTACAATGATTCCTTTGACCTCCCTCAGACCTACAAAGGTCCGTGCAGCGAACCCCTCCGACCAATAACGTATTTGTTTTCCTTTTATATATATATATATATATATATATATATATATATATATATATATATATATATATATATATATATATATATATATATATATATATATATATATATATATATATATATATATATCACAAAGGTCAGAAGGATTATGGGATGATCCCACAGTAGGTTGGAAAGAGCCAGGTTTTGACCCAAAAAAAGAGGTTTTCTCTTATATGGTATTTTCCACTTTACACCAAACTTGGTACAGACACCTGATGGTAAGACCTAACTATGCATACTAATTTAGATGACTCCTTGGAAAGGTCAAGGGTCACAAGAGGTAGGTAAATGCGTGAAAAATGCCATTATTATTTAACTGTACTTTAAATGAAAGTTTTTGCAAAACATTTTCAATCAAATGTGTGGTGAAGTTTGCGGATGGCAAGACATTTGTATGCTTACTAGATCAGTTGACTCATCGCAAAGATCAAAGGTCACAGGGGTTTGACAGATGAGTAAAACATGTTTAAATATTTAAGAAAACATGAATTTTGTTGTTGCTGAAGCCAGCCCTATACTCATTGTCACAAAGGTCACATATATGTGGTCACACACGTGAGCCATGAGGGCTTTACATTTCTTGTTTGTTCTAATGTTGCACCATTTCTGTAGTTGAATGCACATAGAATTTGTGTGTGTGCGTGTGTGTGTGTGTGTGTGTGTGTGTGTGTGCGTGCGTGCGTGCGTGCGTGCGTGCGTGCGTGTGTGTGTGTGTGTGTGTGTGTGTGTGTGTGTGTGTGTGTGTGTGTGTGTGTGTGTGTGTGTGTGCAGTCTGAGTCTCCAAGCATTGGTGTTCATTGTAATATAGTGCAAAAGTGCCCAACCCAGCACCCACTTAGATGCTCCGCCCCCTGGCACAACTGATGAAAATTGAAGTGGGACTGTCGTCGGTGTCGGGAACGCACAGCAGGTTTAGGGCCACAGAACTTTACATGTCATGTATGTTCTTTCGCTCGTACATTTTACGTGTTTAGTAAATCCAGTTTCGTTTATTCGGTGCCTCGTCTTTGAAATCACCTTTATAGTGGACAAGAGACCGTAAGCCCTAAACTCTTAATGTTTTACAGAAACATGAAACTTGTATGAATATTAATTAGAACATAATTACTGATCCCAAAGTGCGCGCTACATGTTGAACGCGTTACCTGCTGTGACGTCACCATACATACTATTATGGAATAGGGCATCGTGCGTTTCCCTTTCGATCTTGAACGAAGTTGTAAATGGCGGAGAAAAAGCAAAGGAAGCTGGAATGCTTCGTATTCTTCAATCCAGCACCGTCTGATCTTGAAAATCGCTAAGAAGAAAGTTGCACTTCGACACCGCTATCTCCATCGACAAGCGACAGTACCAGATATGATACACCTGGGCCGTGTGTGGCACCGCCGCTGCGACGCAGTTTTCAGAGTTCGTGGCTGCGCTGCGTGTATTTCCATGGCTAAAGCACGACGGCACTCGAACGGCATGCGCAATGTGCACTGAGGCAAACTCAAAAAGCAAGTCCAGAAATTTGAACAGAAATAAGTTTGTAAGTTTTTTGTTTTCTTTTTAAATCGTGGCCGATCCATCTTCTGGTAGTACACAGTTATTAGGCAAAATTAGAGAAACACGTCTTTCTAAGTGGTTAAATTAAATGGGCTGAAATAAACTTGTATGTACATCAGTTCACACACACACAGTGACAGACAGAGAGAGAGAGAGAGAGAGAGAGAGAGAGAGAGAGAGAGAGAGAGAGAGAGAGAGAGAGAGAGAGAGAGAGAGAGAGAGAGAGAGAGAGAGAGAGAGAGAGAGAGAGAGAGAGAGAGAGAGAGAGAGAGTTTAGACACGTCATACTCTGGTAGTGAATCTGCCGCATTCAGCAGAAAACGCTATTCTCCGTTACAATACATTATCAAACGATCATACAACTATGTTCTTCTCTCTGTGAGAGAGAGAGAGCGAGGGAGACAGGATTTCGCGCGATATCTCCCCAGTTAAAGAATCAGTATCATGGAATAGACACACACACTGTCACAACACATTTAGAGGAGAGAGCGAAATGAGTTAATTTATTTCAAGGAACATACAGATGATGCAGTTTTTCTTAAATAAATCTGCGGACCCTCTATAATGCTCAGATGGGGGTCTGTGTACCCTCTAAAATTTATATCTGGGGGTCTAGAGACCCTTTAACCTGTTGTGACAACGGAAGCCCTGTTACATGTCATTTTTCTTCTAACACTGTAGTCAGCTGTGCACAATGCACTCCACCAAAAAGCTCCACCGCGCAGGCTTTAGGAAACGCCCACGGACCATGACACTGACCATTCCAAGTCCTGTAACGACGGGCGAGGGGCGAAACGGCAGGTGAAAGATGTCACTGGAAGCCGCAGTCTCAAACCTGCATGCAGGCGGTTCAGGATATTGGTCGCCTGATGTTGACCTGGGGATGACAACGTCACTCGGCACACCCTGAACGACAAAGCAGCCTTCTCTATGGACAGCACTGCTTGCTCCACACGGAGAGGGGCCTAGAAAAGGTGGCCTAACCAAAGCTCGTCCCCTCGCAACCCCAGTTGGCTAGCCGCGGTGAACGGGCATCTTCTCCTGCGGTCAGAAAACAAGTAAAAACAACGGATCCACTCTAATGACGATCACGACCGGACTCAACGTAGCATGCTGGAACATCCGAACCATGCTTGACACAGCAGGCAGCGGACGCCCTGAACGTCGCTCCGCCCTCATTGTCCATGAATTGCGGAGGTTAAGCATCGACATCGCTGCGCTCAGCGAAGTACGCCTCCCGGACGAAGGCAGTCTCCAAGAACTTGGCGCTGGCTACACCCTCTACTGGTCAGGCAAGTCTGCAACAGAAAGACGGCTCTCAAGCGTGGGCTTCATGGTCAAGACTTCCATTGCGACTAGGCTGGAAAACCTACCAACCGGTCACTCCGCTGGTCGTAATACTTTCAGGACCTCTTTAGCGCTGAGCGCACTGTTCAATAAGCAGTCATCCTCCAAATCCCACACCTCCCAGTAAAGGTTGAATTGGACGAACCGCTCACTGCTGAAGAGACCCTCGCAGCCATCCACCAGCTCAAGAGTGGCAAAGCAGCAGGCATTGACGGAATCACACCAGAGATCTGGAAACAATGGAAACCCAGCACTGCATAACAAGCTCCATGACCTCTTTCTCTGCTGCTGGGAGGAAGGAACACTACCAAAGGATCTCCGCGATGCAGTCGTCATCACCCTGTACAAGAACAAAGGAGAGAAGTCTGCCTGCTCCAACTATCGTGGAGTTACCCTGCTGTCCATTGCCAGGAAAATTCTCGCAAGGCTGCTCCTGAATCGGCTGGTACCTGCCATTGCAGAAGGCCACCTCCCAGAGGGCCAGTGTGGCTTCAGAGCCAACAGGAGCACCACCGACATGCTGAGACAACTTCAGGAGAAGTGCCGCGAGCAGAACAAAGGGCTGTACGTAACGTTTATCGACCTAACAAAAGCGTTCGACACTGTGAGCAGGCAAGGCATGTGGCAGATTTTTAGCATGATGTTGAAGCAGGCCACAGTGGACCTCGACGATGACGATGCAGTGTACATCAGGTATCGTCTCGAAGGCAGCCTGTTCAACCTCAGACGACTGCAGGCCCACACTAAAACCAACTGATTCGTGAGCTGCGCTTTGATGACGACGCTGCCCTCGTTGCACACACAGAGAGAGCCCTGCAGCGCATCACATCCTGTTTCGCAGACGCTGCCCAGTTCTTTGGACTCGAGGTCAGTCTAAAAAAGACAGAGGTCCTCCATCAGCCGGCACCCAAGGTAAAGGATCGCCCTCCCCACATCACCATCGGCGAGTCTGAACTGAAGTCAGTACACCAGTTTACCTACTTTGGCTGCATCATCACGTCAGACGCCACCTGGACAAGGGGCTGGACAACAGGCTGGCAAAGGCAAACAGCGCTTTCGGGCGTCTATACAAGCGGGTGTGGCATAATCAACAGCTGAAAACAGGCACCAAGATCAGCTGTATGGTTCCGAGTCCTGGGCCCTCTACCGCAGCCAACTACGATTCCTCGAACGCTTCCACCAGCGCTGCCTGCGTACAATCCTTGGAATTCACTGGAGTGACTATGTCACAAACGTCGAGGTCCTTGAACAGGCAGAAACTGTGAGCATCGAGGCTTTGCTGCTGCGGACACAGCTCCGCTGGGCTGGGCACGTCTCCAGGATGGAGGATCATCGCCTACCCAAGATCACCCTGTTCGGCTAGCTCGCCACTGGACACAGCGACAGAGGGGTACCAAAGAAGAGACACAGAGACGGTCTCAAGAAGTCCCTTAGTGCCTGCCAAATCGACCACCGCCAGTGGTCTTCACTTGCTGCGGACCGTTACACCTGGCGCTCCACCATTTACAAGGCAGCTGTCTCCTTTGAGGACTCTCGCAGAGCTATCCTTAAAGACAAGCGGCTCAGGATAAAAAATAGAGATGCCGCAACTCAGAACCTCTGCAGCCACTGCGGTCGAACCTGCCTGTCCCGGATTGGCCTCCGCAGTCACGAGCATGCCTGCAGACGTCGTGGACAACCCCTATAGAATCTTCGTTCGCAAAGTCAAGCCAAGAATGCAATCTACGGCACTGAGAGGCCAATGGTACTGTGAACAGTCCCGGTGGTTGTGTGCATATTCACATTATTTCTATTCTGAAGACATTTGGACTTTAACTTCTTTTGTTCACTACGAAGGTGATTTTAAACATGGGACAATGGATAGGGTTTGAACTAATTTTTATCCCATCTGGATTCAAACCCACAACCTTTCGGACAAAAGTCAATACACACTACCTCCGAGCCACCCACTTACATTCTGACACTGCAGAGTGCTTGTGCTTGTGTTCGTCCCCCACTTTGATTCTGACTGCATGTACTCAGTACTTTTTTAAAAACAATTATTTTGTTCCGTTGTGCAGTGTTAAGTCCCTTCTAATTATAGAAGGGACTTTTTAGGATGGGCCGCGATGGGGCGAATTTAATAGCATGTCTGTGATGTCAAAGTCAGGCAGGCCTTAAACTTGTTCTTAATTAAACGAACTGTGACGAACTAGAGTTCACGATCTCGGTCGAACGAGTTTGTTTCTTAATTGGACGATCTAAAGATACGGCGAACCTAGTTCGAAGTAGTTCACAAACCTCGGCAAAGAATAGTTCGCTGTCGGAAAAGGTTCGCTCAACCTGTTGAGCAAACCAAGGCGAATCTTTTCTCTGATTGGTCAAAACATTTACCCTCTTCTGCGTTGGAGATAAGAAGACAGTCACAGATACAAACAAATATGGCGAACGGCGATATTTCACTTGATTTGTGTGAGGCGTAACGCTGTTCGTGGGGTCGCTACTGCAAGGAGTACAAAAACAAACATCATTGAAATCACGAAGCGGCATAGCGGCAGTCATTTTGAACACCTTCGCAGGCAGAAATAGTACGCCGAATCAAGCACTTCAGTTAAGAAAGAGAACCATGGTAAACCTGGTTTGCTGAAATTCGCCTAGGTTCGTTCAACCTCAATGAAGAAACAAACCAAAAGATCGCCGATCTTCTCCGATCTAGGTTTGCCGATCAAAAGTTCGTCCAATTAAGAACAGCTCTTGGTTTTTCTTATAATAACCCTGAATGGGCCTCCATAACATGCAGTGTTGCAGCTGTGTCATCATCATTACAAATTTGCTGTTCTGTTAAAACTGCTGTACTACATTCATCTGTAGTACGGTGCATGAATTTACATCTAGTGTGGCCCTGGCTTGAGTGCAGTGTAGGGAAAGTCTTCCCGGAATGTAGGGCATTGTCGCAGTACGTGATAAAGAACTGTTGGCGTCATCTGAAACATACGCAATACAAAACTGATGTATTAAGGTTATATACCATGCAGAAAAGACATATCAATTTGTTGTTCTGTTAAAAAGGCTTTACTGAATTCATCTGCAATGCGGTGCATGAATTTACATCTAGTGTAGCCCTGGCTTGAGTGCAGTGTAGGGAAGGACTTTCCGGAATGTAGGACATCGTCGCAGTACGTGATAAAGAACTGTTGATGTCATCTGCAGCATACGCAATACAAAATGTATTAAGGTTATATACCATGCAGAAAAGACATATCAATTTGTTGTTCTGTTAAAACTGCTTTACTGCATTCATCTGCAGTGCGGTGCATAAATTTACATCTAGTGTGGCCCTGGTTTGATTGCAGTGTAGGGAAGGTCTTCCCAGAATGTAGGACATCGTCGCAGTATATGATAAAAAACCGTTGATGTCATCTGCAGCATACGCAATACAAAATGTATTAAGGTTATATACCATGCAGAAAGACATGTCAATATTAAAGAAAACCTGACTGACAGTGGGATAATGACTGATAATAACTGACATAAGATGCAGGCGCGGACCTGGGGATGGGGTGGGGGGGGGGAGAGATCCTAGGGGTTCAGGAAGCTCCCTTCCAGTGCCGAAATTCTTTAAAATGCTATTATAACAAATCCCTGTTTGGACGCCTCCCCCCCCCCCCCGCCCCCTCCCCCTCCCCCGCCCGCCCCTCCCCCCCCACTTCCCCCGAGTTGATTTTTTGGCGAATGGTGAGAGTCTTAACACGCGTGCTCTCCCCCCACCCCCACCCCTTCCTTCGATTTTTCGGCCCCTGGAAGCAAGGACTAGCGTCGGGGAGGCCTATTGTATCAGGCTGAAGGACCAAACTAAACATTTCCCTTCGAGGTAACTGATCCACCTCTGGGATGTACCACGTAAAAGAATAATACAATACAATAGGTAATGTTGTTGCGTTTTTGTTTGTTATTTTTTAATTATTATTATTTTATTAAGCAGGCTTTCAGTATTATAGACATCATTTTCCTTTGAAATTGAAAAAGGTCAAGTTATGTACACTAGTTTCTTCCTAAGAATTTTCACTTTCTTTGAGGTCGGAAAACTCCGCTTTCACTCTAGCTGATAAGATTATTGACCGATCTTGCCAAGGTGATTTTTCTATGAGCGTCTTGGCATTGTTGCTGTGGAAATATGTATAGGACATTTTTGTGACGGTGTAAATAGTTATCACACAATGCTGTTTGTGCAGTGAAATAACAGAAATAAAGGGTTTATCAACACAAAAATACCACAGGATGTGGCATCTTTTTCTGAATTTGATAGGCGTCATATATCTGTAACTTTAAATATGGAATTTAATTTTGGATTTGGAATGTCACAACTTCTGTACGGAAAATATGAGCCAGGGCCATATAACAACAGCTGGTGAAATAACAACTTGTGTAAGTGGTCCTAACAGCAGTTTTTCTCACTGTACACTACATGTGCAAATCTCTGTAAGATACTTACACCTCAGTCATCTTGTCTTTCTCCATACATTGTATCTCCACTTTCCTGCTTACAGTAACTGAAAGCAAGCAGTCTTCAGAACCTCAGGTCGGATGCACATGCTTTGGAATCCATGAACTTTTCTGAGGAGTCCCTCCAGTAGGAACTGCAAATAAACCGTTACAATTGTGTCATGTCTGACCCTTCACTCCAAAAGGCAAGTGTTGAAGTGTGACAAACATCAGTGACTATGTCTTCTTTACAAATATGATACACATCACTCTTTTTTAATGTATGTGTGTGTGTGTGTGTGTGTGTGTGTGTGTGTGTGTGTGTGTGTGTGTGTGTGTGTGTGTGTGTGTGTGTGTTCGTGTGTGTGCGTTTGAGAGATAGAGAGAGAGAGAGAGAGAGAGAGAGAGAGAGAGAGAGAGAGAGAGAGAGAGAGAGAGAGAGAGAGAGAGAGAGAGAGAGAGAGAGAAATGAAATGAAATGAAATGAAATGAAATGAAACTTTATTTCTCAACGGATAAAGTAATTAGCACGTGTGCCATTTTTCATACTTGCCGTTGCTACTCTACAAACACAGGATAATAATTGTAATACTAATAGTACCAAATTACACCAAAAAAAATTAGAAAACATTAAACATGAAGAGACATTAAACAAAATTCATTCATTCAGTCGGTCATACAAAAAACAAACGAAAAATAGAAAGTACACGCAACGCGCGCACACTGACACATACACGCTCGCGCGCACACACAGGCACGCGCTAATGATAACTTGACCTATATACGAAGCAAAACATTTGGATCATAGTGAAAATTCACTTCAGACAGCAAAATTATTTGGATTATAATAAAAAGTTGAATTATGTAATTAGGCGATTATTATTAGTATGCACAAACCATACGGCAGCATGCACTGATTATACGATAAGCACATGTTTGATACGAATACTTGTGGTAGATTATGTATCAGCAGACAAGTACTTGAGGAGGCATTCCTTGAAAGAGGAGAGGGAGCTAGCGTGTGTTATACATGTTGGCAGTGTGTTCCAGAAAGATGCGCCTGAGAAAGATACACTGGTTTTAAATAGATCTATCCTGGGACGAGGTGTAATAAAGTTTCGTCTTGAAGTAGAATAACCTGAACTCGCCTTGGTAAAGAGCTTACAAAGAGAGAGAGAGAGAGAGAGAGAGAGAGAGAGAGAGAGAGAGAGAGAGAGAGAGAGAGAGAGAGAGAGAGAGAGAGAGAGAGAGAGAGAGAGAGAGAGAGAGAGAGAGAGAGAGAGAGAGAGAGAGAGAGATGATGATGATGATTATGATGAAACGTTTTTATTCAGGATAAAAAGTTTTAGGCATAGCAATGCCTATCTTCCAAACTGTCCTGCTACTCTACACATATAAAAATACATCAGACGATACAGCAAAAGATAAAATATATATAAGTACCCATACCACCCCACCCCCACCCCCACCATCAGAAAGAATAAAAAGTAATAATAAAAAATAAAATACAAAAAGAATTAAAACAATATATATACGTGTATGAACCTGACATGTTAATGCAGACAGTCAAACTATTACATAATCTGCAGCAATCTGCTGTGCTGGAGTAACATACTAAGCAGAAAAATAGAACATTCACATCGACAGCAGATATTTATGGACGCGAGCTCTGAAAATAGATAACTTTGAAATAGACTTTAAATGAGAGGGTAAGTTATTCCATGACTTAGCACCGGAAAATGATATGCTAGATTTGAAGATGTCGATTCTCGGTTTTGGGAGATGGAGTAAGCTGTTCCTCGTGTTCTCTCTATTCGTATGGGAAAACAGCTCACGGAGATAGGGAGGGGCGGCATCGTTTAGAATTTTTTGCACTAATAAGCATCTATTAAGTTCCAATTGTTTACTGAGTGGTAGGATATTAAGGGCCTTCAGTCTTTCATCAGTAGGGGACGAACCAGGAAGAATAAGCTTAATACCTCGCCGGTAAAGGGAATTAATTTTTTTCAAATGAATGTCTCCACAGCCGTCCCAAATATTGGAAGCATAATTACAATGTGTCTTGATGTGTGCGTTAAGAATAGTTTTCGAGCATCAATGTCAACTATACGACTTAATTTGGATAATAAAAAGAGATTCTTCGAAGAGAGAGAGAGAGAGAGAGAGAGAGAGAGAGAGAGAGAGAGAGAGAGAGAGAGAGAGAGAGAGAGAGAGAGAGAGAGAGAGAGAGAAATGACATGAAATGAAACTTTATTTTCCAAGGATAAATGATTAGGCCATAGACCTGTTTTCAATCATGTCCTTGCTCACGCATACATCATCACGCACACACAAACACACACACACACACACACACACACACACACACACACACACACACACACACACACATCGGAGTAAAAGTTAATATGTACAGAAATAAACACACACACGCACACACACACACACAAACACACAAACACACACACACACACACACACACACATACACACACATACACATACACACACACACACACACACACACACATCGGGGTAAAAAGTTAATATGTACATGAATGAAAATGAAATAATAATTTTAATCAAAAGCAAAAATGCGACACACACACGAACGCAAGGGTTCGACGCGCAGACTGGTATACCAATGCGCACCGGCCAGACCTGACACACCACATGTAACATGTAGCTGAAATAGTATTTTATCTACTTCTAATATATTTCAGCAATTTTGTCCTGAAGAGAGAGAGAGAGAGAGAGAGAGAGAGAGAGAGAGAGAGAGAGAGAGAGAGAGAGAGAGAGAGAGAGAGAGAGAGAGAGAGAGAGAGATGTATACATACACAGCAGTAGAATGGGTACATTACTAACATGATATGTACATATATACATACACAGCAGTAGAATGGGTACATTACTAACATGATATTGTACGTATAGAAAGCAGTAGAATGGGTACATTACTAACATGATATGTACATGTATATATACACAGCAGTAGAATGGGTACGTTACTAACATGATATGTACATGTATACATACACAGCAGTAGAATGAGTACGTTACTAAAATGATATGTACTAGAATGGGTACGTTACTAACATGATATGTACGTATAGAAAGCAGTAGAATGGGTACATTACTAACATGATATGTACATGTATACATACGCAGCAGTAGAATGGGTACACTACTAACATGATATGTACATGTATACATACGCTGCAGTAGAATGGGTACATTACTAACATGATACGTACATGTATACATACAGAGCAGTAGAATGGGTACATTACTAACATGATATGTAGATGTATACATACACAGCAGTAGAATGGGTACATTACTAACATGATATGTACGTATAGAAAGCAGTAGAATGGGTACATTACTAACATGATATGTACATGTATACATACGCTGCAGTAGAATGGGTACATTACTAACATGATATGTACGTATATAAAGCAAAGCTTGCAGATAGTTATGGCTGCAAAGATAAATGTTTAAAAAGACTTTTCTTGAATCATGATACCGTTGAAATCTTCTTCATGAGGGATGGAAGCGAATTTCACAAAGACGCCCCCGAGAATGCTAGGCTGGTTTTATATAAGTCTGTTTTGGTTTTGGGTACAACATACCGGCTTTTCGTGTCGCCCTAGCGGGATTGAGACCGGACTAACAGCTGGGTTAGATATTCTGGAGTGTTTTCATTCCGAATCTTGAACAGGAGAAGACCTTTGTTGAATGCAAACCGATTCTTGAGAGAGAAAAGTCCCGCTTTGTAGATCTTATTATAATAATAATAATAATAAAGAGCATTTATATCGCGCTGAATCCCCAGGAGCAGTGGGCTCTAAGCACGTTACAAAAAATGTATATATGGAGAATCTCACTACCTTTAAAAAAGTCTAATCTATGCACTTCTAATCTACGCACGCACATACAACTAAAACACACATAACAAAATCATATGTATGCAGACGAAACCACCATCACACACACGCACACACAATCTGTGGATTAATGGTACGCAAGCTGAAAGAAATAGGTTTTAAGTTGGGTCTTAAAGACGTCAATGTTTTCAGCATTCCGGAGGTGTAGGGGAAGTGAGTTCCAGACAACAGGGGCTTGATACTGGAATGTCCGGCAGCCAAACCGCTTAGAGGAAAAGCTGGGGACACGGAAACGCTTCTCAGAGCAGGAACGAAGGGAACGGGAGGGCTGATAGATGTTGAGGAGGGATGAGAGGTATGGCGGTAGGGATCCATCAAAGCAGCGAAAAGCCAGGACCGCAATCTTGTACTCGACTCTAAACTGAATGGGTAGCCAGTGCAATTCCTGAAGTAGGGGGGTTACATGGTCCATTTTAGATTTGCCAAAAACAAGTCTGGCAGCATTGTTGAGGACTGTCTGCAGACGGGAGAGTTCTTTCTGGGGGACACCTGCCAGGAGGGAGTTACAATAGTCTAAGCGGCTAAGAACAAGGGAGCAAATAAGTTGAACAGTAGCGGACCAGGTGATGAATGGTCTAATGGAGCTGATTCTTCGCAGCTGGAAGTTCGCCGTCCTGCACACATTAGTAATGTGATGGTGTATGGACAAACTGCAGTCGAACTGAACTCCCAGATTACGTACAGACTGGCTAAAAGTTATTTCACTGTCGCCAACCAAGAGGGAGGCCCCTGGTGGGACCTGACTAAGGGAGTGGTCAGAACCAGCGCAAAGTGATTCAGTCTTGCCGTCGTTCAGCTTCAGTTTGTTGCACAGCATCCATTTTTTCACAGAGGAAATACAAAGTTCAATCTCTTTCACAATCCGTTGTCAAAGTAGGATCGGGTACATTACTAACATGATATGTACATGTATACATACACAGCAGTAGAATGGGTACATTACTAACATGATATGTAGATGTATACATACACAGCAGTAGAATGGGTACATTACTAACATGATATGTACGTATAGAAAGCAGTAGAATGGGTACATTACTAACATGATATGTACATGTATACATACGCTGCAGTAGAATGGGTACATTACTAACATGATATGTACGTATATAAAGCAAAGCTTGCAGATAGTTATGGCTGCAAAGATAAATGTTTAAAAAGACTTTTCTTGAATCATGATACCGTTGAAATCTTCTTCATGAGGGATGGAAGCGAATTTCACAAAGACGCCCCGAGAATGCTAGGCTGGTTTTATATAAGTCTGTTTTGGTTTTGGGTACAACATACCGGCTTTTCGTGTCGCCCTAGCGGGATTGAGACCGGACTAACAGCTGGGTTAGATATTCTGGAGTGTTTTCATTCCGAATCTTGAACAGGAGAAGACCTTTGTTGAATGCAAACCGATTCTTGAGAGAGAAAAGTCCCGCTTTGTAGATCCTATTATCCGTTGTCAAAGTAGG